>OY744515.1:195207733-195237733 GCA_963556195.1 Sepiola atlantica
TAGTATAACTAATTCTCATTTTAGGTCTTGATATTTATTTATTTATTTATTCCTGCTATTTTTCCTGCACTCTCGCATCGAATGGGGAAGGAACAATTCAATGATTAATCAATTCATTTTGATTCTGTTTAGAAAGATTAAGTCGTGTTTAGAATTATTGTTATTTGTACTCACCAGGAGTTCTCACACAATTCATCGTCAGGGATTGCTCACCGACAACAAACAGTGACATTTCCATGAGGATAAGTGACAAGTCTCCACAGATTTCCAGTATTGTTAACCTCTTTTCGATAACCACCGCAAATAACCTTGCGGTGTCGCAACCGCCTCTTACCATTGATTTCTCGCTGGTAAGGACCGTTGGTCTACTCGGGGATTTGGATATTAAAAAGCCACCCTAAGGTCCCAGCATTCTCCGCACTTTTTCAGTGCAGGTCTGGCGTGTGCTGTCCTCTTCGGTCTTCTAATCCTCCTTGACCCACTACAAACATTTTGTTTAGTATCGGTCTAAACCGGCACCATTTTTCAATTTGGTTTTATTATATTATACTATATTATATTATATTATACCATATTATATTAATTTTTTTAGAGGGATGGGTGGGAAGGGAAGGTTTGAGCTTATGGTGTTTCTTGTAATTTCTTCATATTTGTGTGGTGTTAGCCTGTGTATTTTTGTAGGGGGGATTATGAAGTGATGTTTCTAGCAGTTTCTGGCCATTGTTTTGTGATTTGGTGTGTTTTTGTTTTCTTTCTTTTGTAAAGTCCATGTTACTGGTGACGCTTTGTAGCTAATACTAGTTGGTTTCAGCATTCAAGGTGTTTCCTTAAGATTGCAGCTATTGTGATCATTGACGATCTTTGTATGGTTTCGATAGTTCCTTTAATTCCAATTTCTCTCAGTCTTTTCTCCAGGATTGTTGGGAGTGTCCCTAGTGGTTCTACGATTATTGGTATTATACTGACTAGTTCTTTGTATTTGCTTCGTTTTTCCGTGTCTTTGCTCTTCATTCTCTGGACTGCTGGAACGGCGAAATCTCGGATTTTACAAGATTTGTTTCTTTTTATCGTTTGTAATAACATTAGGTTGTATGAGGTTATTTGTATATCAGTTTGTATATCCATGTCCCAGAAGAATTTATGTTTTTCGTTTTCCAGTACTGTTTCTGGTTTATGTTTTTACCATTAAGTTACGTATTTGAAATTCAATTGTTTACACAGTTCCCAGTGTACTGCTTTTCCCACACAGTCATGTATGTTCTTGTATTCTTTTTGGACGAATTTACTATATTTACTTATTATATGATTTACTGTTTCGTCTCGTTGCCCACATAGTCTGAATTTTCTGTTTTCCTGGGTTTTACTTATTTTAGCTTTAATATAGTTCATCCTAATCGCATTGTTCTCTGCAGCCATCAATAACTATTCCGTTTCCCTGTTCAAGTGTCTTTTTCTTAGCCATGCTCATCTATTTTGTTGGTTTCTTCTCTTGTCAGTCTTAAGAAGCGTCGATGTAGTTGTTTTCCTTCCCATTTTTCTTTACTTCGCTTTTTGTTTCTGGTTTCGTTGCTTCTCGAGTTGCTCATTGGAACGGTGTCAATTGCTGCGCTGCTAAACCTTTCCGTGTTCTGAGTTATGTATTTCTCCAGCTCTTTTTTGGAGTTTTCCGCACACTCTTCTATACTTACCAACACTATTCTCCTTCATTTCTTGTTATGTAGAGTTTGTTTGTATCGTCTTTTAGGTGTAAAGCATTGTGCATGGTTATTGATTTTCTAGTCCTCAAGGTACCTCAGTTATTTTTCAGTCCAGCCTATTATTATTATTATTATTATTATTATTATTATTATTATTATTATTATTATTATTATTATTATTATTATTATTATTATTATTATTAATAATAATAATAATAATATTATCATAAGTATTAGTATTAGAATTAGTATTTGCTCACTAAAAGTTCTTACAAGAATTATTACAAGTGATCCATAACTCGCTATAACCGGTCATGTGCCTTGATGTTAGTGCGACAACAAGCCACTCGACATGCTCAGTACTCACCGCACCTGCTAATGATCGTTAAAAATAAAGTGGAGCTCTGACAACATCTATTTATTATTGCTTTTTCGTTGATGGTAGATATTGTTTACACTGGCATTTAAGTGGCTGTAAAGCTCCCCATGCTCCCATATTCCCACCATGCTCGTGCAGTAGAGGGAAACATGATAATCTCTCTCTCTCTCTCTGGTCTTTTCATCCTCCTTAAACTTTCCTTACTATAATTTTAGTGGCCAGCTAGTGGGATTTACTTGTTCTCAGTTTCCTTGGCATGTTGTTATATTCCGTCTGTGGTTTTGTTTTGCCTTTGAAGTCATATTTTATTTCAGTTTTCCATTGGTTGATAAGTGTTTTCCGATTATGTAAGTTCGTTGTCGCACTCGAGAGAGTTTCTATATATGTCATCTGTTTTCATCAGTGCTCTGCCTGTTGTCAATCTTCCCTTCAATTCTAATTTGTCGTAGTAGATTTTTCACTTTTTTATTTGTCCCTAGTTCTTATATTTATATTGCAGCTGCCCTTATGATGTTCAACATTCACTTGATTTATCCGTCAATGTCCACGTTTATTCTTGTCTCTCGCGTTCTTACTACTTTAATGCTGAACTATCTGTAGCATGAAGTCTTGTCGTATCATGTCGTGTTTTATGTATTACACTTTGCTAATACTTGTTCCGTGTTTTTCTAAATGTTCAAAATGCATTAGTTTGCATAGTTCCAAGTGGAACCTCTTTTTAATCTAATTATATATGGATTCGTGTTTCTTTTTTAACTGTATGCACTCATGTGGTTTACTTTTCATTCTCATACTACAAAGTGGATATGTGTTTTTTGCCTGTGTTTTTGTCTATCTTGGTTTTTATGTAGTTTTATTGCGATCGCATTGTTTTGTATAACTGCCTGTAGAGATCACGCTTTTCAATTTCAGTTGTTCGCTTCGTTGCTGCCTTGATGCATTTCCGTGTCTAATTTCTTTCGCGAGTTTTATAAAGCTTCCAGGAAGGTACTTCTCTTGCCATGTGTCGTTCTTGGTTTTTTGTTACCAGTTTCGCTGCTTTTCCTATTGTTCACCTTGGCCGTGTGTTACCTTAGTAACCCGTCTTTCTCTTTTATGCGTTATGTATGACCCCATTTGTATTACTTAAGTTCTCATTTACTATCTTACATAACGTGCATCACTATTATCTTTCGAGTGCTATGCATTGTGCCTGCTCCCTAGTTTTCTACATTTTTCATCTAGCCATATATGTCCTTTTGTCTATTCTTCGAGTGGTCGAATGTATCTGACTAGAGATATTGCCCTATTAATTATTAATTATCATCGTTACTATAATTATCATACACGGATTTTAGTTCAACGCCATGATGCTATTCGGTGTAACCACCAGAAACTGTTTTTGACGCCATCTATATATGATTTGCTAGTATTATCATAATTCTTGTTCGTCTCTTATTAATATAATATTTTTATTAGAATTATTATTAGTAGTAGAAGTAGAACTACTACTACTACTACTTCTACTACTACTACTACTACTACTACTACTACTACTACTACTACTACTGCTACTACCACTAATAATAATAATAATAATAATAATAATAATAATAATAATCGGAATGTTATCTTATTATTTTTCATATTTTTTATGAAAATTGTATTTTTTGTACCATTTTATTTTTTTCATTTCGGGATAACTTGCCACTACTTAAATGTGTGATATACTCTCTTTGAGTGGGTATCAAATGAAATCGTTTTAATAGCATCTTTTCGGTAAACATCCGATTCATTGCTAAACTGGATTGACCAGAACAGTTTTGGCAGGGTAATACCATTCCTATTGGGGGTTTTGATTATTATTTTTGTCCTATTATTAAATAGATTATTACCTTACCTATTAAATGACGTAAAGTGTATCATATTCTATTAATTAAGTAATAGCGAGCCGCTGATACACATGATATGGCTGCATTTTTAAGTGTGTAATTCGTCGAAAATATACGAATATTGAACGATTTTCTTAGATCTCCAAAATATTTTTAACATAAATACTAACACTTGAGAAAATTATGAATGACAGCATTTCGAAAACTTACTCATAAAATAATACAACTAAGTTTATTGTAACTATTCCTTCAAGAAACTAAAATAAAATTGTTTACCAGAAATTGTCCTCAATATAATGACCGTAAAAGTTTGAATGCTCTTAAAGAAAGGATAGAACACAGTATACATGGACAAATATAGAAAATCTTCTGACTTGAGCACTAATATCAATTCTCAAGGAGTTATCCAAGTTGTAAAACATGACTATTTTCAAGTGAGTTATTTCAAATATATTGATTTTACTCTGTGATGCATTGACCAGTGATCGAGTTATGTCTTAAATTGCCATCAATGCAATACGACCTGCTTCTTTTTACGAGTGATGGTCATCAATAGAGAATGCAAAAATTACCGATCATTGAAATATTCGTTGTTTTTTACTTAACTGAACTATAAACCACTGTCGATATTCGCTACCGTTACGATGTTATGCACATCCCTGACAAAATAAGGAAACAAAGTCGGTCGATGGTATCGACGCACATCACGCGTGCTTAGTATTTGTGGCTTAGAGCAAAGTGTGGTATATCTTCTAATACTATAATTAATCGTAACTTCCCCGGTGACAGGACGATAAATACTTCTTCACTGGACAAAATTATTTTTTGTCTTAATCTAGAGTGCTGCATTTCTTCAGAGCTATATATTACTTACATTAAAAATGGCATTGTGTCTAAATCTACACTGTATAGGGAGACCATCGTCGTGATAATTAGAATAAAGAATTAGATCACTTGAAAAGCTGCCGAAATACCAAGCGAATTATATCTGATTTTTTGTTTACACCAATAATTTTCATGCTGACAAAGCCTTTGGCTGTGTCAAGTAGACGTTAACATGCAGTTCGGTCCTCTTGAAAGAGTAGTAATGCAGAAAAATGATTACACAACTAAATAAAGGCGCGATGTATGTAACATTTATGCCAAAATATTGCATGCATCTTCTTTAGTTATTTGATTTAATATGATAATAGCACAGTGTTGCATTTAATGAGGAAAGGAGGTGATGGCCATTAACTAATTCATATAAGAGTTCAAAAATATTTCTGAAGTATGGAACATGGAAAATTATATGTATGCATCAACGCCATTGATGTAATTTGTTTAAACAACTAGTTTACACCAGCTTTATGCCATGTGTTGGTACAGTACCTGGGTTTGTCAATTTTTATCTTTACTAAGCTAGTGCGAATACAATGTTTGTAAAATTACAATACTTAGTATTTGTTTGAGAGAGTAAGTAACAAAAACGAACTTATTTAGATATTGTTTTTATTTGCATACAAGCATTTGAAATTAATTTTTGAAGCACAAATAATTAGCTTTGAACTGAGATCGAATACCCTGTATGCTTAATACATTTTTGAAAAAGTCACTTACTAAAAAAAAAACATATATTTATGTTATTTTCTAACGGTATATTATAGTGTACATTTTTTACTTTAAAAAACTCGTATACAAATTGGAAACATCCTTTATGTCTACGTGATATTGGAACTTAGGTATTGGCATTGTAAAACGTCTTCCTCGTTATGTGTATATATCCTGATCTTATCTGTATACAACGCACATGTTTCGACTTGTATAACACCATAACGTTTTAATAGTATAGAGAGAGATGACTAAATAGCTACACTTGTTACGTTGCTAAAACATTTATGTGTTATTAATAATTGTCAAAGTAATACAGCGATGATAGAAATAAATCTAGTCGCTTTATAAAAATAAATGTAGTCTTGTGGAACTCTATTCTCGCTGACTGCTTTTACTCTTACTTATAAACTTGGTCTTCTCAAGACTAAGGTCAATATGTATCTCCTGTATTTGCGATAATTATCTTTCGTTCCTTTTTACCTCCTTACATAAAGTGGCTTCATGCTTTGTCTGGAGCGATTTCCATCAAATGAATTACGTCAAATTATTGTTGACGACAAAGAAAGACATCAGATAATTTAAGGATTATACTAATACAAAGCTTAGCCTATTGGTTTAGCGGTAGTACATTGTATACAAGTGCATATATATATATATATATATATATATATATATATATATATATATATATATACGTTCTCAAACGATTATTACGGTAAATAGATAAATGTAGACAATTAATTTCCCATCTGTAATTTTTTGTAAATAAAGTTCATAAAATAGTCTCATGGGTGGCACTTTCGACAAAGAACGTTGCTGTCTCCGGAAAAATATAATTACGTCAACCAATGAAAACCCTAGTTTCCAAGGGGACTTAACAGATAAACGACAGGTTATATGACTAGTCATTATTTAGATTATTTATTTAGGTAATTCACTTACTTTCTTATTAGGCTGCTACTATTACTACTCCTTTGAAACACTTCAATATCAGTCTATTCGCTACCCCAACAACCTGCTTTATTAGACTTTCCAATCACGATATACCACATAGAAGGTGATAAGGAGCAGTGTTAGTATTATTAAAGACTCAATATGGGTCATCTACTCGATGAGTTGTGATATTTAATTTACATAACCATATACTCCTTCTCTCACCGCTTAGATTGATGATCTCAACATTGTCAGAGCATGCTCTGATTTCCGTAACTCCCTAATTCGTTTTCTTACAAAATCAGGTAATTTTTAGTTACATCTCCGACTGCGCACGGTTATCCCTTACTTTTTTTATTTTAAGAGATGACGTAATTCTTTTGCTACCTAACATATTATGAATAAGGATTAAAAAGTAATGATTAAACACACGAGATGCACACAAAATGTTTTTAGCCTGGTTCATGGAATGCGAAGTTGCAGAAGAGAGATATATAGCCATATTTCTGTTGATCTGTATCCGCTATTACCTTTAAGACATTGTGTAGCTCAATGTGAGCATTGGAAGTCATGATCCCTACCGACGCACAAACACACACACACACACATATATATATACATATATATATATATATATATATATATATATATATATAACATCGCACTTAAACGGTTGATGTAATAGCCTAACTAACCGTAGATTGAGAGTCAGCATCTCCGATCCGATGCTCTTGTCCATTTAAAAAAAATGTTGAACCTTTGTAACACCCATTATTCAAAATTAAAATATCATAAATATAACATTAAAACAAATATTCCGCCATTTTTAGAGTGTGTTTGTTAGGCGATCAAGCACGTAACTTATACGTACTGTTTCCTTTGAACAGAACACTATTTTTTTCTTTAAAAAAGTTGGATAAAAATTATTTGAACAAATTTACACTAAAATATTTTCAGTTTAATACTTGTTTAAATGTTATATGTGTTCGTTTTATGTTTATATATTTTAGATAAGTGAATTATTTTAGAGCCATGCGGCGAGGTACACATTCTTACGCCGAACTAATTCATATCGGGTAAAAGACAATACATTTTCTATTAGATAGGGGGATAAGCGCCTGCCTTCACTTCTTATATGTTCTGCCATCATGGGTTCGAATCTAGCACTACTTTTTGGTATAGCAGTGTTGTTAATTTATATCTATTATCGATCATGAACATTGATTTTAATATTTGTTAATTTATATCTATTATCGATAATGAACATTGATTTTAATATTTGTTAATTTATATCTATTATCGATCATGAACATTGATTTTAATATTTGTTAATTTATATCTATTATCGATCATGAACATTGATTTTAATATTTGTTAATTTATATTTATTATCGATCATGAACATTGATTTTAATATTTGTTAAATGTATGAACAAATGAAAACATGTTCTTAGATTCTAATCTTTGCAATACAATCCAAGACAAGTTGAGAAAGCCGACATAAACGAGTGCTTAAGCTAGTATATGTATATGTTAGTGATATGAATGAGAGATGACTAGTAAAACAGTGTTAGCAGGTCTTCTAAGAAAACATAGTAAAAATTAGGATTATAAAGTATGATAGAAGAGAGCATGTTGTGTTTTTAAAGATATTTCATTAAAAAATACAATCAAATTGCACATTTCATTAAAAAACTGTTTCTTATCGGGTATCATTTCGTTGAACATATTCAAGAAGTTTGAAGAGTTTAAAATGTACGAAATTTTTCCCAATTAAAAACTGTATATATCTTGAAAAAGACACTTACTAATGCGGAACGTGCAGCTTTTATTATTCAAGTGCAACGAATAGGAGTAGAAAATAACGATGGCGTAGTTTATTCGCAATATCTAAAGCATTTAATGAGCTTACCTACCTTTGGTAGAATATTTTTTTCGGGACATCCGCGATTATAATTTACGAGAATATAACTTTCCGCTTCAATAGCGAACGAGAGGTGCAACTCGTTTTTCATACAATTCTTTTTTTTCCTATGCATTCCCAACAATTATCGATCATATCGACAACCACGTCCTCCCGGTGCAGAGATAGACATTTTCGAAATTCAAGAAGATATAGACATTTCAATTAGAAATTGTGAAATAGAATCGTAATGGGCAAAGAAATACATGTATAAAAATTGTATTGAATTAACGCGAATACATATATTTTTTTTATAGGTATACAGTTTAAATTAAAACATATGGAATTGTAGCTCAGGGTGTCATCTTGAGTTTGAAAAATGTCGGCTTTAAAAATACATTAATTTATGACTTGTTATCTCTCTCTCTCTTTACTTTCACTATTCTTAGCAATTACTAAATCATATATATATATATATATATATATATATATATATATATATATATATATATATGCATATCTATGAACAATATGTATATATACAAAGCTTCATATATATATATATATATATATATGTATATCTATGAAAAATATGCGATATTAATATAATTTACGCATGAAACAGAGTCAACTCTTCCATATTGCTGAATAATTTCTTGTTCTGCATTCAGCAAATAATATATATATATATATATATATATATAGAGAGAGAGAGAGAGACATACAGACAGACAGACAGACAGACAGACAGACAGACAGAATGAAATTATGAAGTTGATAAAATTATTATAGTGTAAAGATTTATTAATTCATAAAGGACTACACATTTAAAAAATACCCTTAAACTATGACTTTTCAAAGATAAGACACTTTTCTTCACAAAATCTGGCCAATAATAAGTTAATACTAATTAATTACTATAGGTCAATATCTTGAAAATGCAAGCGTTTAAACTTTGGAAAATATAAAAGGGATACACATCTTTACTTTAAGTTCTGAATAAAATCACACATGCCTCGAATTATGGGCAGAATGTTGTGTCAAATCTAAATGATGCGAAATGTTGAAACAGTTAAAAAAATAAGTCGAATAATGTTCTATGAGTTTCACAAACCTTGCGTGCTCTAAGATATTGCATTTTAAGATAACATATGATCATATATATATATATATATATATATATATATATATATATATATATATATATAACTATTCCGGTGTTAGTAATGTTCAGGTTTCTTCTTAAAGCTCTGGCGAAAGAATAAAGATAGAAGTAGGAAGCAATACAGAGAGCAAAGTAAAAATACAAATACAATTAGTAGCATTATATCATGTATTTGGGATACGTAGGCCTTTATTAAATATAAAAGAAACTGACATTGGTTGTTACGAATGTTTCTTATATTATGATAATTGTAAATGTAAATGTGGGTGCATGTTAAGATAAGCTTTAATACACTTTAATATATTACATTATGAGATATAATAATTGTGTATTGAAAATAATACTCTAAATTGAAATAAGGATGCTATTATGGTGTGGATTAAAATGTATTTTTCCCTTCGGTAGATTAAGGGAATTTAGTGTATATGTTAAATTTTATCTAATGATGTTTCAGATATAAGATTGTATAATATGGAGGCGATTGGGGTATTTCGTTACATGGTTTCCATTTCGTGTATTTAAAGGTGCTCTTATGTGCACAGGCTGCCAGTAGTTCGCTCTTTACGTTGATTACATTTTTCTGTTTACCTCGTGTTATTATCATAAGCGCTTCAAATGTGCATAATTAGCATGTTTTTGAGTTAGGAAATTATCATTTGTTTAATTTCCTGAATAGACAAGTAAACCGAGAAAAGAGCGTTTTTTACTTAACTTTTTAAATTAGAGTTGTTAAGGAAATGTGGTTTCTATTATCATCTATTAAAATAGCTATAGTGGTTCGATATTCGAAGTTTACGAGTGTCTTATGCATTTTAGTGGGTTATCCTGTTTTTATGTGTTCTATTTTAATGGTCTCTGTAGATATGCTGTTGTTGTTAATTTCATTTTTCATATTGGGTGAAGGGTTATAATTATGGAAGGCTTGTTGGTCTATAGTACCAAATGCTGGATTTATTTGATGGGTTAAGTATGTTTTCTGCTATGTCTGTGAAGCTGTTATTAGGTGAATGGGGTGGATTGTGTTGGGTAGAGATTGGGAAGTGTTCATTTGTATTAACAGTGGATGTTGGGATTTCATTATTGGTTCATATGGGGGTAGTTCTGTGACTGTACATGCGTATATTGCATTTTTGTGTATTCGATCGTTTTTAAGTTAACATTGTCGCTTTTTCATGCACTTGCATTCATCATGGATGTTAGATTTAGTACTGTTAGATATGGACGAGCTTTTAAAATGTTCTTATTGCGTTTTGTAATTATTGTTTGGTTTAAATTAGTCATCGTGGAGTATGAGATTTTAATGGAATTCTTTATTGAATATAGTGCTATATTTGTGTTGATATTTGGAAGATCTATCAATGATTTTAAATAATGTCTTTAGTATCTTTTTTTTACATTTCTATACTTAGGGTTTAAGCAAATGTTTACTTTTCGTCTTGTACGGTTGCGTGTGGTTGTGGGTTTGGTATTTACTTGCTTGTTCAGAGTATTAAGGCGGTTATATTTTATTTTTATTACAAGAATTATGATAATTATTTACTGGATTTCTTTCGTTTCGTGACATTATGGGTGTTATTATACTTTTTTTGTCTTTAAGCATCGGGAAGTATTTTGCTTATAAATTATTTTTTCTGAATATTCTGATTCCTGCAGTGCATTATGGAAGAAGTTAGAGTTTTGATCGAAGATGTCTTCATTATCTGAGAGTTTAAATATTCTATATGTAACTGCGGAAACTATTGATTTGATTATTGCCTGCGGATGATTTGACTATGAAGATACAATAATGTAAGGTTTAGTTAATGATATGGACTATATGTTTTGAAGACATTTCAGGGTTATTTTATTCATAGTAATAGAAAAATTTGAAAAATTTGAAAAATTCGTCTATATCCGTGGTGGTATTATTGTACTTTCTCGGTCTCTTTTT
Source organism: Sepiola atlantica (assembly GCA_963556195.1). Classification (NCBI taxonomy): domain Eukaryota; kingdom Metazoa; phylum Mollusca; class Cephalopoda; order Sepiida; family Sepiolidae; genus Sepiola; species Sepiola atlantica. The sequence continues at coordinate 195,219,205 of OY744515.1, forward strand.
AGACAGAAACAGAGCATCATGTCTATGAATACCCCCTTATATATCTTTGAATTCAAATTAAAGTGGTCTAAGCAAATACAAGCCTAGCAGGTCGGTAACATTTGCAGAGTTTAAGGCAGACAATATCATGATTGTTAGGAGTGGCCTTTCTAGTCTAATATTCATTGTGAACATCTAATATAGATCTTTTCGCTAACGTGTACGTTAATTTCTATATCGGTCAGAGTCATATTCAGTTAAAATTATTGCCTTATCCAATAGAATTGGGGAGATAAATTTACAGTATTTTTCGATGTCAAATGTGATGACATTCAATAGGGGTTTTGTTTTAATTTCGAGAAGCAATTAATTACAGAGCAAGGCAACTCACATGTTGAGAATATTAATTTATTTATTATAGTAAGGATGATAATATCGACCACGTTTTTTTTCTAATATTCTTTAGGTCTCATTTATATAGGCCCATTAATCTAATCGAGGGGTTAACGTGGAAATGTACTCTGTGGTCGCTTAAGAAAGAACAAAGGGGTTGTCAGAGTTATGATTACAGTGTAATTGCGAATATTCATGTATTTTTTGTGTTTTTGTAACGTAGTTCACCCCAAACAAGGCAGGACGCCACTGTAGACGTAAGGGGCTTGTGAGAAGAAAGAAAAAGAGGATACGGTTTGGTGGTCAACCTAAACTGGGATTTGTGCATCAAGATATCTGTTTACATTAATTTTAAATTTCTGCATGTCAGTACTGTCGGGGAAACAGGGGGCAGGGAGGGAGTTCCAGCGACCAGCAGCACGAGGAATGTAGCTATTTGAGTAAAAGCTCTCCGGCATCTTGAGATCACCACAGTGACTGGATGGAATTTAGCCGACTGTCGAGTTGGTCTAGTGAATCTACGTCAAATGGGCACCAGAGTAGCCAATTCATCGGAGCATAATCCATTGAAGTATTTGTAGAACAAGCATATGGAAGCTACATTGCGGCGATGGGACAGGGTCTGGAGCTAGGTTGACAGTGAGGGACCTATTAGATTGCCGACTCTTTTTTGGACCTTGTCAATGAGGGAGAGAGTAGTTAATGATGCACCAGCCCAGATGTGGCAACAATATTCCATGCATGGGCGGATGGTGGCTCTGTAGAGGTAGAGGAATATGTAAGGTGTGAGGAGTTTACTAGCACGGTAGAGGGAGCAAACCTTCTTTGCGGCAGCCTAGCAATGTATTCAATGTGTTTGCTCCAATTCATGCTACCTGTGAAGGTTAGACCGAGGAGTTTGAATTATGAACCCCCAGATAGGGTGTTATTTGCCATGGCAATCGGTGGTTGGAGAGGGTTCTCGTAGTTATTGAAGGAAATGAGCTTTGTCTGCGGCATTAAAAGCTGCCAACCATTGATGGCCCCAATCCACTACAGGCTGAAGGTCATTTTCTAAGGATTTAGCCATTATCTCGGATATGGTCTCGTCTGTTTTGCCAATATGGCGAGAGTAAAGCGTAGTGTCGTCAGAAAATAAACCGATCTCAGACTCTATGTCATCAGGGAGATCGTTTATATAGATCAGGAACAATAAATGTCCAAGGATAGACCCCTGTTGTACACCAGCATTTATGCCATGTTGCTTAGATGAACGGCCATCGAGGACAACCTTGATTTTTCTTTTGGTTAGGAAGGATCTAATTATATCAAGTAATTGCCCAGTAATACCGTATGAGCGTATTTTCAGGAGAAGCCCTTTATGGCATACCTTGTCAAAGGCCTTGTATATATCAAGCGCTACTGCCCTAGCTTGACCTGTCTTGTCGAGTGTATGATACATGCGTTCTGAGATGACCGTTAGGGTGTCTGCAGTAGATCGTGTTTGTCTAAATCCATACTGACAGTCAGAACGAAGTTTAGCATTAACTAAGTCCCGTACTAACGCTAGATTGATTAAGGATTCAAAGATTTTAGCAAAGATCAGCAGTAGACTGATTGGGCGGTAATTCTGAGGATCGGTGCTATTCCCAGAATTCTTGTAGACTGGTACCACAGAGGCAATCTTCCAGCTATCGGGGAAGCAAGATTCAGCTAAGAATTTATTGTAGAGTTTGGAGAGTTCAGGGGCCAGTTTAGCAGAGCATTTCTTTATTACTATTACTATTACAGGTATAAGATCAGGCCCACAAGCTTTGGAGGTGTGAACGTTTTTTATGATGTCTCTGACCTGGGATGGGTGATGACCAGGTTATAAAGTGTGGCTTCGGTCCGCAATGGGAATTTTGGGAGGGGGGGTGTTTTGAGTCCAAAGTGGAGTTAGAAGCGAAGCGCTGGGCAAGTAGTTCAGTGTTATCAGTGGTCGTGCAAACGTCATCACTGTGGTTTTATAGTGGGATAATCGTTGATTGACCATTATTCACTATACTATTATAGATTTTCCAGAAATCACGAGTACCTAGTTTCTGTGACTGAATGCGTTTTTTGTTAACTCATTATACCTTCTCTTTGCTTCGCTTATCACGGCCTTGCAATTATTTATTGACGCTATCAACTTATGTCTATTGGTAGCTGACTTATGGCTGCCGAATTTACGGAATGCTTGTTGCCTCTCAGCACATTCCGAGGTAAACCATTTGAGAGAGTGGGGCTTGCTAAAGAATGTTCGGGAGTAGATTGTTTGCCTCTCTATTTATACTGTCTAGAGTAAGAAGGGGTGCACTTTTCTGTGATTTACAGAGGTTTAAGTAAATGATATCATTGTATGTGTAGTAAACAAACTTATAATTTTATAATTTAAAATCCAACTTCAAATGCCACATAAATAATAATTTTGACCTCTAGCATCTATTTCCTATAAACAATTACCATGCAGGAAGTCGATAACATTTTTGAAGCATGGATGTAAACAAGTCACCATGATTATGTGAGTAATTTTCATTCTCACTATGATTCGAGACATATTTGATCTTTTTTCAGGACTTAAATCGACACATGTTTTTCTTTTTAATATTTTAAAAAATTCTTTACTTTCGCATTTTTAAGATATTCACCTCTGATAATTAGTTAATATTCCATTATTATTAACATACCGTCTAGCCGATAAGAGTGTTATCTTTAAAAAGACATGGTTTAATATCTTTTTTATATTTGTATTCCTTGTTTGAACTCTTGATGAATTAATAAATCTGTAGACTATTAAAACGTAATGAAATTAATCACTCCATTATTCATATATGCATACTATATCCACTATATGTAGCTTAACCTATCTTGATAGGGACAAATATCATTATTGGGATTTGTATTATCTCTCTCTCATATATATATATATATATATATAAATATATATATATATATATACATATATATATACATATATATGTATACATATATATATACATATATATATACATATATATATATACATATATATATATATACATATATATATACATATATATATGTACATATATATATATACATATATATATACATATATATATATGTACATATATATATGTATATACATATATATATATATATACATATATATATATATACATATATATATATACATATATATATATATATACATATATATATATACATATATATATATATACATATATATATATATATATACATATATATATATATATATATATATATATATATATATATATATATATTGATTTTAATAATAATGGCGTGGTAGCCATAATTACCAACGACGGAGAGACCTATAATACTGAAGCGAGAAAGAAAAACGAAAAGTAAAACTGTTAAAATATTTAAGAAATGTGGATGAAGGAGAACAAGACTAAAAAGATGGTGATGAAATCGAGACGTCTTTCGAGTCAACTCATTTTGAAGATATTACGTCGACTAAAATAAAAATCGTTGTGAATACATGGATTAGCGAATGAGTAAAACAAAAAAAACAAAAAAAAGGATGTCCCCATCAGTTCCAAACTGTGGATGTATTCCTGTTTCTTGCACAGAGACGGTGTTCGTAAATTGATGATGACCGCTTCGAAAATCTTAAGGTGATGCCAATACAAATAACAAGAAAGCTAAGACTGAAACCAAACTGCAATGCAGCTTCCTTAAGTTACACAAAAGAAGATGGTTTACTAAAGAGATGTATGATAGAATACGTCCTGTTAGATCCCAATGTCCAAGAATGTATGGATTACCCAAAGTTCATAAGGGCAATGCCCCCATGAGACCAATTTAATCTACAGTGGGCTCATCGCAACATGAGTTGGCTAAATGTTATAAATCACTTGTTATACATACTGGATGTTCATTAGATTAACATACAGGAAACAAAAATAATAAATCTACTATTAATATATATATATATATATATATATATATATATATATATATATAATAGCAAATATATACTTCCTCCGGTTGTATATCGTTGCTAGGTTGGAAGGATGCCATGATATACGAATCTAATACTCTAGCCATCAAAGGCATAGCTACTGCCTGGAAGGATGCTGGCATTAAAACAGAATATATACAACACTTCCAAAATAGAAGACGTAACCTCTGAGAGAATCATTCACATAAAAAGAGAATGCACAGAAAAGATGCTACACTATTCTCTCTATACCATCAACAATGAGTATTTAGTAGCTACGGATACGATCTCATGACAAGAAATCATATACTAGATTAACCGTCCTGCAAAGACGGATGTAATATCTTTGAGGATAACACTCACCCCTAAAAGGAGGAGATAATTCGTGTTAGGACAGACTTACGCCAATAGAACTGATACTACACTCCATACCTCCAGTACAAGATAATTCAATATTAGATGAACTATCTATTTTCATTCATTTAAAAATGCCAAGTCATAAAAGCATGGTTATAGTTTATGGACCTTTTAGCTACAATGAAGGTGTATTATCTGTTCTCAGTATCACAGCGACATCAGACGTTAATTAAAACAAAATAAAAAAGATAATGGGGTATCGTTTACTAATGACATAAAGTAAGAGAGACAAAGGAGATATAGAGGAGAGAGAGACAGATAGCATTCCTGTCAGAATAATATATAGAGATCGCCAATCAGTAGCTAGCTTGCTAGTCGATCAACCTTTTTCACTTTTTCTTTCTTGCTAATGCTGGTCAGTAAGAACTCTTGCGAGCGATGTTAAGAATAGTTTTTCTTACGGTCTCAGTTTTTTTTTATTAAATCCTTTTAATTAATTTATGTTGATATTTACGAAGCAGTTGCGCATATCTAGATAAAATACTATAATACAATTAGAAATAAATAATATCTAATATTAATTAATTATTATGTCCTTAAAAATAGATATCAAAATTAGCCTAGCTAATTAATGTTCTTAGATCGTTTGTCCTTACTCTAAATGAATTATTTCAAATTTATAAGTTTATTATTGATTTAAATAACAGTGTCACGTTTTTTTTATTGGAATATAGAAGTGATGAATGTAAAACCTTTCGTATGTATTCATTTAGATATAAACTCATATATATATATATATATATATATATATATATATATATATATATATATATATATATATAATTATTTTTGCATGAACATCATTTTAATTTCCACATACACATATTTCATTTTAATGAATAACCACTAGTCTGGCGATATACATATGTTCCGCCGGTTGCATTATTTGAACCAAGAACACCATTCATCATTATCTTTCAACGCGCTAATAAATTCGGCCCCGTATAAAATAAGTTAAATAATTATTATTTATGTTTAAGCGCATAGTACCCTTTAATAGTGTTCCGTTTCCATGTGAATGATCTGTATTAAAATGTATTTAGCTTTTTTCTCCTGGGCGAATTGAAGACTAAGTTGTAAATATAAACATGTCCGTAATGTTCTGCACTTTGCAACCTTCTGACTACACAGTAAGACACAATAAATATCGAAATTAGTTAGACTGTTATATATAAAGAAGGGAGAAAATGTTAGTGTTTTTTCAATAAGGCAGAACCATTGATTGATTTGCCTTCCGACCAATTGCAACCAATGAGTATGCTAAAAAAAGTTGCCTCTCTGGTAATTACTTCCATTGTTAAGCATTAATCAACCAATCCTGTCCCTTCGTTTAATAGTGACGCCCTCGGGTACAATGCACTTTGTCTTCCATTAACCAGGATGTACTGAGAACAACGTAGCATTTAAATGAAAACCCCAAAAGTACATGGATTAAACAATCAAATAAAAAACACATCAACTATCAAATAGTGAAAGATTATAGTAGAACTAATGGCTGGCACACTACCATTGAAGAGAGTATAACAGGGGCGGGCAACGTTTTAAGAGTGTGGGCCAGATGAGACTTTTGGAAGGAGATCGCTTGCCGGAGTAAAAAACGAAATCTCAGAATTACTATATTTTGTTTACATAAATAAATGATACAAAAATTGCATTGAACACTCTACAAATCTGATATTTTTCCCCAAGAGACTTGTGTAGGTGATGCTATAAAAGGCGCCGATGAAGAGCCATTTTGGAATAATAAAAAAATAATTATGTCGGGGAGTAGCAAGTTGATCCAGCATTCGTTTTGACACACCTCACATAGGTTGTATGTTTCATGCCCTTTCCTCGTCTCACGTTTCCTCTTTGATTCTCTATTTCTCTTTTTCTATTTTTATCACTTAATATACATACATCATCGCTCGCTGATATTTATACATTTTTATCCCACTGTAAATCTTAATTGAAACCTACTTTTACGTCTATGCCACAAAATGATATGAGTTTTACTGGGAGTTCCGCGGGCCGGATTGCAAGATTAAAGCATAGCAGGGTGGCGGTCCGGACGCTAGAACTTCGCGGGCCGGTGGCTGGACGCCCCTTGAGTATAATATATGTATTCTTTGTAGGAATTTTGAAACTTGAATTGATCTAGTTCCGGAGATAGGGAGGAACACTGTGTTACACTAAACAACTTGTGACATGAAAGCATGTTTTATTATTTCAAATAATATATGAACTGCTCGGTGTATTCTGACTGGCTATGTATATTATATATTTGTTTGAAAATGAATGACGTCACAATCTGAGTTCTGTGTTGGAACAATTAAAGATATATATTGATCTCTTATGATGTCATACATTTTCAAGTAATTATATTTATATATATTTCTTTTCGTGAGAGTACTCATTATTGTCTATATACGATATGCCCTCTCTCTTCTCATTTTACTTTTCCTCAAGCCGAGATTGAACTTGCACGGTCGAGTTGACAGTCGGCTAGTCTACCAATATATATATATATATATATATATATATATATATATATATATATATATATATATATATATATAAGTAATCGACAAACAGACGCGTTCGCTGTGCTACATATCTTCAGAGTAACTAGACCGCATCACGCTAACACCGGACGTACGACGGTATACTTGACAGTCGACGACTCTAATGATCTGACGTCAGGCAAGTGCCGTTAACCAGTGAAATTTAAATGCTTATATAAACACTCACAACATTAGGAGAGAGTTCAAGTGTGTCTAGAAATGAAGTTTGCATCACCCCCTATTAATGTATATATATATATGATAAGTTAAATTTTAAGCTGAATTATTTCGACACTTGATTATCAGGGAAATGGTAGTTTGATCAGTACCATTGGAGAGCCATGCATATTATAACTGTCCTGTTTTTAAATCTCCGTAACAGTTACATGGTAAACAGCTGATGATCCCCGTGTTAATATTAGATACTTACGTTAAGGTCTTCTGTTTTAGTTTCACTGTTAGATACTTAATTCCCCTTTTTATTTTATTTACTTACTATTATATATTTTCATTTATTGATGGATTTTCCAACGAATGTTAAGTCTGCAATATTTTGGATTAAGTTAGTTTCTCTGGGAATTTAAACTGCGTTTTGCTTTTTTTGTCTTTTTTTGTCTTTTTGTTTAAAATAACTCAAAGCTTCTTTAGACTATATATATACACCCACATATATATATATATATATATATATATATATATATATATACCGCCACATATATATACACATATATATATATATATGTATATATATATATATATACATGCATATATATATATATATATATATATACACGCACATATATATATACGCACACACACATATATATATATGAACAATATATATATATATATATATATATATATATATATATATATGATGTATATATATTATTAATGTATGCGTGTATATATACATATATATACATATATCCGTATGCACATATATATATATAATGTTTATATATATATATATATTATTAATGTATGTATGTATGTATATATGAATATATGTATATACACACATATATATATATGTATGTATATATACACGTAGGGGTGTTAACCAATCAAATTAATGCCATTATTATATTTTTAGTGTGTGTGTCTTATTCCAGGAGCAGCAGCAGCTTTTATCTAAGCCACAATAAAAATAATTATATTGATATTACTGCTACTTAAACAAGTACTACTATCAATAATACTACTACTATTAATAATAAACAAACTACAGCTGTGTTAGTAATAGTTGTTTCATAAATGTCTGGATATAAATGTCAGGGCCTGTTTACATGAGTATGTCTAATTATTTCTTACTACTTTGACATTTTCCGGAGCTGTTATGTCGAGCTCGCCCGAATTATTTTCGCAGAAACAAATTGCCCGTTTCGCATTCCTCGACCGACAGCCACCTACCAGTAAAAAAAAAAGTATTGGTAATGCAATTTGTCGGTTGACCTACTTTACGACATGTTCGAAAAATGTATAATCGTTTCATGCAATATATTCGTATGACCGATGAAATCCCTTCTTCTCTACATGCAGAACCGGTACATAGTGCAACACAAACATACACACACAGGACTATGCAGAGGTTGACACAGGATTTTGACGTCATCTGTTTGATAATTATGCCTCGGTTTGGATTTAAGATGTACGCCTAATCACCATCTTAGAAGATCAGCGAGTTACTTAACATGTTCAACTATGCACACCTGATGTGAATCATGTTTATATTTAATAAAATAATGTGTTATTACACCGACAATTAATTGCCACAACGAGCAAGTATTTCTTTTACTGAAATTTAGGATATATAAGTAATTTCGGAAGAGTTTACAGTTGGCATATTAAATGATAATCAGACATGAACCTATTTTAAAGGTGCCTGCATGCAGAATTTACAATGTAGCAAAGGTTGAGCAATCTGAAACCGTTCAATTAATATACGGTCAGTGCTTAATTGCAGCACGAATAAAAAGTCAATGGTTTTTAGAAACAAAGCAGGGATAACCAGAGAAGGACTGATGTACTTCCGGTGTTTTCTTTCATTTCCTAGGCATGAGCGTATGTAGTATATATTGGAACCTACTATTTTCTCCATAACCAAATATAGTAATAGTTCCAATGCAAAGCGCGATTAACATCATTTAAGATTGCAAAGTTTGAATTCTAACACTCTACTCAACCCTAAAATCGTGTTTTATATGATGTGATTACGGCATAATTATTTTCGAAATAAGCTTTTAGTCAAATTTTTTAATTAATATGCTTTGGCATTTTATTTTTTCAATTTTATTTGAATTTTAAGAAACTCGAATTATCTTGGTTATGTATTCGAACTCTTTATATAAATTCACACCTCAGTAGTGAATCCAAGGGTTGCACTTGATGACCTTAGTATGAGTGAGTAAACCTTCAAGTGTATATATTTGAAACAAAACAACTTTTGCCAAATGCGTAGTTTTCATTATTAAGTAAAACGTCACTTATTTAAACGCTGTGCTGCAAAATATGGGCGAAAAATATTTCGTTGATATCTTAAAGAAGAAAGAACATGAATGAGAGAAACAAAAAGAAACGAAGAAAGTAACAATTAATGAAGTAACATTTTTATGATGACCTGATCCCTCATCAATTATGGTTATTATAAGTACACAAACGACTTATAATAATACGCCCCATTCATTTAGAAACAATGTAGAAAAACAATACATTAAAATCTCGAGTAAAGTATGGTACTCAATTAATTCTAGTCGAATCAATAGGTAGTGATCATCACTAATTATATATTTATATCTCTGTATCACTCTTCCTCTCACCTTATCACGCACCCCATCCCTCGAAAACGCGCTCTTCTATCAGTAGATAGACCTATGCATTTCCCATCCCATTTCGCTTGGTATTCGCGTAAATGTTGGATACAATAAATTGTTCGTCTTAAATTGTATTTCTTGTTTGGAAATAAAATTCTTATTTATTTTTGTTTAAATATTGTTTACAATCTAACTATTGACCAATGTGTAATCAGTAGCAGACATGTTTGTTTAAATTTTTTTTTATCTTGTAGAGAACATATTGTTTTTAGATGTTATTACTTACACAAACTAAAATGTTTGACAAAAAATAAATTTAAACATTTTTTACTCACGAAATAAGGTATAACGATATTTACCAGAAAAGTGAAAGCGTTAAAACAGAAGTAGATTATTTATTTCTTCATGATAAATAACAATAACAATTAAAGTTGAATATACAGGCAACCATATCAAATGCTTTTTTAACATAGTAGTACGCTAAAAAACACTACGAACGCTGCCATTCCAAATAAAAATACTTACATGAAAGCACATTAAATATTTAGGGGATTTAAATCGTACATATTTCTAGACAGGGTGTCTTGGCCAAATGGTAAGACGCTAGACTAAATATATTAATATCGAAGGTTCAATATTTGTTTTAGTTAGCCATAATAATGAAGGCTGTGAGCCAGAAACTCGCCTCCATTGATTGATTTTATGTACGTATAAAATAAATATAAATATATATACTAACGAAAATACACCCTAGAAAGTTAAGTTAATAATCCATTTTTTTTTCAAAATCTTAATCACTTACGGAGTGAAACAATCGAAATAGTAGTAAGCAAAACACAACGAACGCTGCAATCACCAATAAAAATAATGTCATACAAATACATATATATATATATATATATATATATATATATATATATATATATATATATATATACACATTATAAATAAATATATATATACATACAAAAAATAAATATATATATATATACAAATAATAAATATATATATACATATATACATACAAATAATGAATATATATATATATATATACATACAAATAATAAATATATATATATATACATACACATAATAAATATATATATACATACAAATAATAAATATATATATATATATATACATACAAATAAACAAAAATATATATACACACAAATAATAAATATATACATATATATATATATACATACAAATGATAAATGTGTATATATATATATATACATACAAATGATAAATATATATATATACATACAAACGATAAATATATATATATATACATACACATGATAAATATATATATATATATATATATATATATACATACAAATGATATATATATATATATATATATATATATATATATATATATATATATATATATATATATATATATATATATATAAAAATTAGTACCGCCGGTCGAATAGGGTCTACAAATACAGTAATCTGTCTTAATAATCGACCACACGGCTGTTGCCACGTCCCATTGAACAACCAGATTTCTTTGTGTTTATAAGCTTTTAGTGTCGTCTTGACGGTTGAGTTTTGATATCGGCTTGATACAGAGAAACAGCCTGTCTGTTGAGGACTATATATATATATATATACATATATATATATATATATATATATATATATATATATATATATATATATATATATACGTATGTATGTATAGTTAGGCAGCAAGTCATTATACAAGCAAGTGTTTTTGAACGTCACGGAACTTTCTCGTTTGTAAATCTTATTCGGGAGGTTCTCAAACCGTCGAGCAATCGTTCTTGTTCCAGGTGGCAATCCGTAGAGTATTTCCCCGATTGTTCTTAATTCGGCCATTTCTTCTGAGTGCTTTCGACTTTCTTTGTAAAATAAAAGCATACACAGATTTAAAATACTAGAAGCAAGATTCATTAAAACTAAACAGCCTAATATTAACAAAATAGCTTTCAACACAAGTACTAATATATTAAAGCTATTCCATAATTTCATGAAAATAATTTAATAAATAAATGAATCAATAAATGATAATAACAAATAATAATAGTAAAAATAAGAATTAATAACATAAATAAATAAATAAATACATAAACAATAACACCAAGCACACAAACTATAGAATAAATGAACTCAACCACACACACTCTCTTCTCTTTCATTCGCCCTTGACGATCCCTATAAAACATTAACTCCAATCTCCTTATTTTAAAACACCTAATCCTGAAGACGACAAAGAAAGTCGAAAGCGATCGAAAAAAAATGGCGGAAATAAGAACAATCGGGGAAATGCTCTACGGATTGCCACCTGAAACCAGAAGGATAGCTCGACGGTTTGAAAACCTCACGTAGACGATTTACAAACGAAAAAGTTCCGTGACTTTTTTCTTTCTTTAGAAATATGGTACAGTATTAATGGTACCTTATAAATGGTCACATTTACAAAATAACATAATGTGCCCACATTACCTACCGTTGCCTGACATTAATATTATTTAATCAATTTTGATAAGTTCAATAGTTTATGATTTAACCAAGCACATATATATTATAGACGTGAACGCGCGCACCGATCGTTTTAAAAATGTATTATTTAATACAACACAATATTCGATGTTAAGCAAATCTTATCTTAATTAACTTTCTCGTATCCAATTTATTGTTTTTAAAAATAGGGATCAGTGCAAGTTTAAGTGAGTTTTGTATTTTTGATATCCTTCTATTAAAAAAAACCCACTTAATTTAACAAAATATATATTTAAAATTAAATATAGTTACATAAAAAATAATTACTTTGAGTAGAATTCAAAAGAAATACTGTTATAGGGCTACGATAAATGATTTATAGTTGATTTTTTGTTCCATTCTAACTGTCCAAGTTAATTAGCATCTATCTTCATATTTGTAAGAAATGATAATACGCTATTTTAGATGTGGTAAAGGTAAGTATACAGCTGCTTTTCAAATATAATCAACAACGGTAAGATATGTTCCTATACTTATGAGGAGAAACACTCCTAAATTTTATTTTTTTGTAACTTAATCAAAGTCTAATTCATACATTTATATTATATTATCTAACTAGTCCAATCTTGCAATAGTATTCTACAATGTAAGATTCCTAGTGTCAACTTAAATAAATATTACCTTGATTGACTCTTTTATAACTAGATATGCATATTCAGAAAATAATAAATTCATGTCCCTTTTGGGAGTTTTTAAAGCACAATTCCAATGCTATGATTGTCATGAAACTTTACAGTAAGCAACTCTCAATATTTTTACATAAATTCATCGAATATATTTCAAACATATGGTATCTCATTACGTGAGTGTCGACTGGAAATGTTAATAAAGACGGCCTGTTGAATCCGTTTTCATAGTTTGAAATCACAGCGTGTATTTTTTATCGTGATTGGCCAACACCGTTTCTATGGTGTAATTTGAAACAAAAATTAGATGATAATAATGTTCGCGTGAGAAGCGCTGACACACGTAACGATAAAGTGGTTTTCAAATAGTAAAAAAATAAAATAAGATAATTTTTGATGATAGTTATGTAAGATACACTTTTGTGGTAAGTGTTTCTTGTCACGAGAGACATGCGTTTATTAGAATCTTGATTATTGTATATGAGGTAGATTGGCAATGCTTTGAAAAGTTTAGCTCTTCGGTGATTTATTAGTATAGTGTTAGAGCAGTGGTGCCTTTCTACTGGTAATAATAAACCGTTATTTACTATGATGTAAACGTTAACATGTATTTAATAAAGAGATTGCGTTACTAAATATTTCATATTAAGTGAGCTTTGCGATTATTTAATATGTATTTAAGTTATAAGTATAATATACGTTAGACGTAGTATTTGGCACGAACGCACTCGTGGACGAATCTCGGCTCAAGCTTACGCAACAAGCGCATCACCCGCAGTGAAGTTGATTTGCGAATCAATGCGATGTGGTTCAAATGGCGCACCATCATCGGTGTCCTTCGTGATTACAGAATCAGCGAACGACGACAATCAAAGACCTAACGGACGATTGTGAATCCTCTACATCTGGCGGTACACTCCCTGACAACATCTATAATGATGACAGCCCAAGGCGCTACGGCGTCGCGCCAATCTCAAACAAGATGTGGGCAGACTGTTGAAATGGTTGGGGTATGTGCTAATGGTCGAACACCTCGCTTTTAAATTTGAAGTCGACGAGAGAAAGGATGATTATGATACGTTCTGCACACTCTTCAGAAAGACGAATCATGTGATCGTGACAAGTGGAAGCAAAACTACATTTTTACGGACCCTGGTGTTGATCGGGACTAACGTAAAGAAACTGAAATTTCAGTAAGAGGTGATGTCCATACAAAATTAAGCTTGCCGTGTTTCCATATATTGCTTGGTACATGATTAATTTAACTGCAATGTTGTACATAGTAAATAGTGAAAAGGTTTACAGTTTGAAACCTATAACTAATTAATTATATCGGCTTTAATGTGGCGCAAGGTAAGTGGAATTAAATTAAACATCGCTTCGCAGATTACACGATCCGCGTTAATACAGAATACAGTAGTCGCTCATTTAAAAGAAAATCATATTTCATGACATTCATTGAAATATAAATAAATCGTTTGAAGAATTGATGAGTTATCTGGCGCTAACTGTGTGTGCACTCCAATGCAAATGTATACACTTTGTGAATCTGTGAATTGTGTTTTGTCGTTGATACTGTGATATCTGACCTACCATCAATAAATCATATCAGAAATTCATGCGATATTTACGTCGACATTAAAGATGAAATAGAGATCAGAAGTCAGGCGGAACACAATTAATGGTTCTTCGTACACTAGAGCACAGGTAAGCAAACAATATAAAACAGGGTATATATATATATATATATATCTATAACTACTTATATATATATATATATATATATATATATATATATTTATACACATACATGTATTCATACAGCCACCCACACACCTACATATATATATATATATATATATATATATTATTACACAGACATTATATATAAATATATATATATGAATATATGTAAATATAAATCAATACACATATATATATATTTATATCAATACACACACACCCATATATATATATATATATATATATATGAAGCAATCCAACAAAAGATATAAGCGTCCACTAATATCTTATAATTAGTGAAACATCCGGATAAAAACTGAAGCTCAATATACTGGATAGAGCATTAATATTATAATATAAAATGAAGTAATAAAATAAGGTGTCAATAAAATTTTATTAGAATTAAAAGTACAAGGATACTTTGCTTGAACTTTGAATTCTAATAAAATTTGATTGACACCTTATTTTATTACTTCATTTTATATTATAATATATATATATATATATATATATATATATATATATATATATATATATATATACATATACATATCCATCCACGTATATATACACACACATATATATATATATATATATATATATATATATATATATATATACATATATATATATATATATATATATATATATATATATATCCATCCACATATATACATATATATACATATATATACCCATACACACATATATATATACATATATACATATATATATACATATATATACATACATATATATATATATATGTATGTATATATATATATATATATATATATATATATGTATGTATATATATATATATATAACATGGATAAGGAACGTCACAAACTATATTATTCATGTATTCGTCAATGTTTCGTCTTTTATTGAAGACTTCCTCAGGATAAAGACACAATGCAGAAACATCGATCATATATATATATATATATATATATATATATATATATATATATATATATATATATTGTGAAATGGAATAAGACTAAGGAAATTAATAGAGTAATTCATATGACCATGCATTAATTAACGTTTACATAATGATCCCCATTTGAGTTTCACTAACTCTTACCATTGTGCAGCTGATTTTTTACTGTCTTCATTATCCTACTTCAATCATTATTTACAATAGCAACACTTAAACTTAAATATTAAAAAAAATATTTTAATTTTTTTACGATTAACACAATTAATTACTCTTGATTATCAATAGCATAACATACTGATTGAATTTTATCTTCCTTTTTCTTATCCCTGTCACACAATAATCTGCGAGCCTTTTCTTTCTTTCTGCGAAGCTCATGTTTTGAATAGCGGCGTCCATCTTGGTGTTTCTCACCCGAACCTCCTATCTAATTTTTTTATTTTGTAAAAGAGAGGTTGTTACTCTGGAAATAATTTAAATGTCTACTATTGCGGGCCCATCTAAATATTTACGCACTTAGTCCCTATTTTAAAATTGACGGTGTTTATATTCAATTGTTTAAAAAATATAAATAAATTGATCCGAGATTTATACACTGATACCTTGTCCAGTCATTTATTTTTGTTCCTTCACTTACTTATATATTTATTTATATATATGATATGAGAAAAAATGAATAACAACACAAATTAATTACTGATAACTCAGCCTTTGGGTAAGACATCTGTCCGTTAATATTTTGATTTTTAGTAAGCATAGCTATATTGATAAACATTGTTTCCTACAGTATTTCCCTCTTTAATATTAATTGATGATGAATATATAATATTAGAAAATTATCACTTCTTAATGGGGAAAAGAAAAGAACATTATATTTAACAATATTATACATCGTGTTCTATTGACAAATGCCCCTTCAAAAGGACAGATTTAAAAACAAAATGCTGTTTCGTGTTCTGCAACTGATCGCCGTGGAAGGACGGAGGAAGATTCGACAGCAGGGAGCTAGTTATTGCAGTTTGGTGATTTACCAAATGAATCATCGAACCCGTTGTTTGAAATGGGATACTTCATATCGTAATTAAATTCCATCATTTCCTTACATTTATTTACGATACTTATATGAAGGCATGACTTTATTAAAAGTAACAATTATTGTTTACTAGTATTTGGGCAATGCGTTTTCCGTAAAAGAATTGTGTACGTGTATTTATTAGTATTGCAATTAGACTACACATTTCAGTATCTAAATTGCAACAAGTTTTCTACTATGATAGGATTCATGACTTAGTTCTACAGCGTCGAACATGAATCAGTGGGGTTACCGGTTTCGAATCTTGCTAGGTCTAGCAACACTGATTATTCGTAAAAACGACGAAATACGTGGCTGGTGATTCCTACATTCTATAAATACACAGGCAACTCTATGGGCCATCACCTTGAGGAAGGCAAATAACACACTTTTATTAGTGAACCCACCCTTTTTATCTACCATGATGAAAGTTTATATATATATATATATATATATATATATACCGTTTTCTAATTTCCCTGGCATGAACATTATTGTCTGATGGTTTTCAACATTTATACTCAAAAGTTTCGACTTTCCTTTGTCGATGATTACAATATATTATTCACTATGTTCGAGTCAACGATCACACCTCGCACATGATGTGTCATAGTGATTTTTCATAACCATTTGTGTATATATTCATATATGTATTCCCAGTTTATACTTTGACGAAGTGTATTGTGGTTAGTACCCACTTTCTGAGTTGGTTAATGATAGCAATGATAATCATTATGATTAGGATGTTATCGTAAATAGTAAACTGAATTATAGATGACATAGAAATGTGTATCGTTAGTATGTTATATGTTTCTGTGTTGTTAGAAATAAAATATATACTTTCGATCGATTATCTTCAGTTTTATGTTATCCTGCTTACTATTTGACTATTTGACTTTTTCCATATAATTTTGAGAAAGGTGGAGAACTAAAGCCATACTCTCTTTATATCATTCATATACACCTGAAAAATAATTTCATGAAATATTATGTAGTAACATAAACCGAAAAATAGTTCGTTACAAAATTCACATGAGTCACGCCGTCAACTTTTTTTTTATTTCAACTAATTTAAATGTTTTTCGTTGAATTAACTTTAAAAATCATGTGTAGAAAACAAACACATTTGGAAAATGAATACTACTTTTATTTCAGACCACACAATAAAATGTAACTTTAAAAACTGTATTTTTAAAATCAGAGAAAAATACTTTCGTCGTTAACCGTTTCAAATACTTCGATCACGTCTGATGGATATTTCTTTTGGTGGTATTATAAGTCACACGTTGCATTTCTGTTTGCTTGCCATCTTCTTGATATATTCCAGCGATGCCGGTTTATTCATTTTTTTGCACGATAAATAAGCAAATACTTTTATTATTAAATTACTCAAAAGTGATTTTGAGGTAAAACTCTGCCATTTCTGCGTGTGTGTGTGGACGTCTTGATACATTCGGACGATATAAATTATAGTAAGTTACACTAGAGT
>OY744515.1:195242733-195265233 GCA_963556195.1 Sepiola atlantica
GAGAGATTTATATTCTATAGAGTTAAGAAGAGTTAAAGTTGAGTTTGAGAACACTGGCCTTTGTACGCCGCCTGCCTTTGAGATAATTGCGTTTTTGTACTCGGAGAAGAAATGCGTTTCACACCAATTGTCGATTAACTGAGAGAGTCTTAGTTGGTATCCTAAACTCCGTCCAAGACAAAAAATGTTAACCCATTAACATGCGATATACGTTCTGTTAGTGTACCTGCAAGTTTCACAGCAATATTATATATATATATATATATATATATATATATATATATATATATATATAAATGTATATATATATATATATATATATATATATATATATATATATATATATTTATATATAGAGGACTATTAGAAGGGTATCACAATGCAAGAAATGGAAATATGTCGGCGTTGAGAAGTAAGACAACACAAGTGATTGTAAGTATATATTTTTCAAAAACATTTTTAATATTTTTTTTTTATATAGCAAATCTTACTTGGTTGGGCAATACTTCAACACTGATGTAATCTGTGTGACCGTGTTCCATAATATATTTCGAGGAAGACCTCTTTATTAAATGGTAGGTGTTACAAAGAGGTCTTCCTCGAAATATATTATGGAACACGGTCACACAGATTACATAAGTGTTGAAGTATTGCCTAATTAAGTAAGATTTGCTATATAAAAAAAAGATTATGTATGATTAAAATCGTTTGTGTTGTCTTACTTCTCAACACCGACATATTTCCATTTCTGGCATTCTGAAAGTCTTCTAATACTTCTCTATATACGTATTACACACAATGCTTCAAGCAAACTACCTTTCCTTATTATATATATATATATATATATATATATATATATATATATATGTAGTTATTTTAAATTACGAATATTTGTTGAGTTGTTGATATTTATATATATATATATGTATATATATATATGTATATATATATATATATATATATATATGTATATATAGTTATTTTAAATTACGAATATTTGTTGAGTTGTTGATAGCTTAATTGCCTATTTTTTTCAAAATGTACTCCTCATACTTCAGTGGACAACCTATTCCTAAATTTACCCCTGACCGGATCTCTTAATCAACATGGCATGGGGGAGGTATGTCCGGATCAATGGAGACGTGTGGACCATCCCATGCTCATTCAGTGAAACAGAGTAAAACATCGTCACCGCTGGCGTCGCGGCTAAACGTTAGTGACGTCTAATCATCTAACGCCAGAGGAATTAATCCTCAACACACGTGGAATTGAACGGGCGTAACGGCTACATTATTTGGTTGCTGCGAGGAGTAGTAAACATTGTAAATTTCACGAAACACTCGACGTAACAATAATGATAACTTGTCCTTCTAATTTGATTAAGCAATCGCTGAACTGCGCGATTCTCCGGCTTAGCAACACCATGTGTAATTTAATTACAATGATAGAGATTTGAAAATACATTTCTATTTCAAATGAAATATTCTAAAATTTGTTGTATTAATATAAAATGATGGTTTTATTAATTTCCGAAAAAGCGGCATTCTCTATCTTTATTATCCTCCAGTTCGTATGGAACTCATTATATGTTTGCAGTTATTAATTAATTTTATTCAAATCAAAGTGCGGCTGGAGACTTTAATAAAAGGCCAACTGCACATTGGAATATTAGTCAAACGGATCCTCTTTGCAAAATATCGTAATTTATAGAATGCGTCGAACGGGAAAACAAAGTGACCATGAATTAATAAAAGCACTTTGAAAATTATTAGAATGATACTCTATGCAATTATTAATTAGAACATTATAATAATGAGGTTACATAATCTTAAAACTATAATAAAGCCACGCTACACTTATTAAAGCAATAAGAATATCAGATGAAACAATATATAGCTTTATGTATAAGATTCGGTAGAGCAGATGCTTTCAGAGATGGGAAGATTTGCAAGGGAAGAGGTTTGGAAAGATAGTGCATATATTAGGAACAGAAAGATGACATAAATAGAGAGATAGATGGATGGATAGATAGATAGATAGATAGATAGATAGATAGATAGATAGATAGATAGATAGATAAATAGATAGAAAGGGGTAGAAATACTGTGTAAAAGAAAGATGCTACACACACTTTGAAACTCTCTTATTCGGTTGTCGATGCCACAAAGAAACGGAGGATATCGATGCTAGACACATTTAAGAAACACTTTGTTCAATAGTATTACATGCCAATATAATCAATTATATTCGTGTATAAGAAATTAAATACACTGTTAAAATAAAACGGGCACAGATTCACAACATTACCACGATAATTTCATTTAAGAAATAAAAACTGGGACATATCTTTTAAGAAAGCCCTTCTTGTATAAGCCAAATTCTATGTCTTTTCTCTCTGCATTATCCTTATGAAACATTATCTGTTATCTTATCTATATATGTTTACGAATTGTTACTTAGATGGTAAAGAAGACAATTATTATTTAATGTCAAAACAAGAAATGCTTTTTTTTTCTAATTGCTCACGCGTACATTAACATTTTAGAAATGCATTGAAGTAATATCCCCTCAGAGAGGGAGTGGATTATATATATATATATATATATATATATATATATATATATATATATATATATATATATATATATACATATATATATATTGTTGAATTATAGAACCACCTCATGATTAGATATCCGTTAGTAGATTCTTTTAATAGTCCGAATTAGGATCTCAGTTTCGGAGAGAAATTGGCTGATAAATTTGCCATAGTTTGGATTGGCTCCCGAGTACCTTCGGACCCATCTGCGTCCATCTTCAGGGGAATTAGGTTAATCAGGTATAGGCCATGTTTTATTATTTATAGAAGGTGTTTGGCGAGAATTATCTACTAAACACGAAACTATATTTGAAGCTATAAACATTTGGGAGAAAAATCCAAACTATGGCAAATTCATAAGCCAATTCCCCTCTGGAACTCAGATCCTAATTCGGACTATTGAAAGGATCTACCAAAGTATATCTGGACATGAGTTGTCTTTTATATTAAACAACACTTGCCTGCAAGAGTAGATGTTGCATATATATATATATATATATATATATATATATATATATATATATATATATATATATACACATATATACATATATATATGCATATATATATACATATATACATACACATATATATATACATATATATACATATATATGTATGCATATATATATATACATATATATATATATATACATATATATATACATATATACATATATATATATATATATATATATATATATATATATATATATATATATATGTATGTATATATACTTGACAGAACAATTACGACCGTCGGAGATTGGGTACCTTAGGGCGCACTAGTATACATTTTGGTGATGATGCTGGACCCTACGTAGAAACACAGTAGAGATATAAGGCTAGTACGTATACTCAACACGGAATCAGCTATTCAAAATAAACTGGGTTAAGGCCCCGGGCTGTCTGGGAGAGCCATTGGAGATTGTCAATTGTATTTAAATCCTACACAGGCCGAGATTTAACCGGTGGACATGGTTTTGGCAAAATCTTTTATCGCCAAAGAAAACCATACGGTCAAGCGTGTCAGTACTATGTTTGTCGTGCGGGCTGGGCCGAAGGCAGAGATTGCCACCTAGAAGATGGCACTATAAAATAGGGCAGAGATCTCCTTCCCTCAGCGAGGAAAAGGATAATTGTTTTCTAGGTAGATAAAGCCTAAGCGAGGAATTTCAATTGCCTGTACCGCGCGTACCACCCAACCGCAAACAGCTCAGAGAGAGGAAAGAAGACTCAACGAAAAGGAAACCGGGGCCGAAAGCATGTCGCAATGACCCTTTTCAATAAGTGTGGACGTGTGAGGACGCCGAGAGAATCAGTTCCCTAGAGACAGGCAAAAAAGTAAGTCGGACAAACATCGCCGGAGGAAAGAGACCTCTTCCCATCGACGTTCGCTCATAGAGTAGTATTTTATTAGCTATTTGCGAATGTGTTCGTGCACAGAGAGACGACTAAATAGTTTAACACAAATGAAATTTTATCAAAAGATAGATTTTCAATTCAACGTTAACCAATTTCTTCCTTTAATTGTTTTAATAATTATTTCCTACCAAAAAGACTTCGCCGGTGCTTGTTGAATTATTTCTATTGTTGATTTGTTCTGCTTGAATAACCTTGCCTTCACAGAGACGAGATCGAAAAAGCCGCCATCATCATCATCATCATCATCATCATCATCATCATCATCATCATCATCATCATCATCATCATCATCATCATCATCATCATCATCATCATCCCGACCTAGAGGAGATTCGACCGACATCTTTTTTATTGCCACTATGACGATCATCGGCCAAAAGAGTATTCGCGTATTCGCTGTCTGGCAAGATCTATGTGTAGAGTACCAGAGGCGTGAGCACAGATACGCAGACGACGAGCGTGGTACATACTTATAACTGGCTCCATGACACGTTACGAACGAGAGTGGGGTAGCTTTTATATATATATATATATATATATATATATATACATATATATATATATATATATATATATATATATAAATATATGAGAATATTGTTAAAAATAGTAGAATTCGTCTGTTTAATTATACCTTTAATTATTTTTTCACTTTCATAGTGTGTTCTTCTATCAAAATTAAAAAATGAAATAATAAATGTTCCATACGTTTCACAGGTTTCACGAATGTTGTCGATTTTTCGTGGAATCAAAAGCAAATGAACAGAAAAGCGGGAGAAAAAGATCATTTTAAAAAGCCGGCGCAGAAACGTACACAGAACGTTTTTCGTATTGTACGAGGAAGTCGCAGATGATTTAAATACAGCAAGGCTGGATGGCATCATAGAACTAAATCGTATTACGTCAATCACTTTAAAATGTTACCACTGGTTTTATATGTGTTTTTTTTATTCTTGGAGTGTGGGTTTTATGTAGTAGCTTCCACAATTGTTAATTTTGTTTAAATTAATTTAGGAATGTGGAATTTTAATGTTATTAACTAGAATGTGTCTTAAATCAGAAGAAGGGGCAGTTATGTATTTGTAGATGTTAGTAAATTGCGCTAGAATTTACACCATGCATTTTCAGGCGGCGAGGTAGAGTAGTGCTTGTAAAATCAATGTATCTATTAACTTTATTATTATCACACTGGGCATCGTCAGTGATAGCCCATAGCCAACAACATGTGGTATTCCCTGGAGTTTGAGTGACAACACGTCTCCTCAGACTTCCAGTATGCTCCACCTATTTTCGTTCATCACCGCTGATGACCTTGCGGTATCGCAACAGCCACCTACCACCGATTTCCCGCTGATAAGGGCCATTGGTCCCCTCTGGGGCACGAGTGGCAACAAGCCTCCCCAATGTCCCAGAGCTGTCCGCGCCCTTCTAGTGGAGGTCTGGTTATTATTATTATTATTATTATTATTATTATTATTATTATTAGTAGTAGTAGTAGTAGTATTGTGTGTGTATATATATACATATATATATATATATATATATATATATATATATATATAGAGAGAGAGAGAGAGAGAGAGAGAGAGAGAGAGAGAGAGAGAGAGAATTGACAGAAAGTGTTATTGTGTAGTGACCGGCAAATTACAGCTTAGTATAAAAATGAAAAAAAATATTTTAAGAGAGCTCAATCCCAAAACTAAATTATTATTTAACATGTATTTTCTGGTGTTAAAGTATGTAGAAAAAATCCGTTAGGAAATCCACGTTGATTCACTTAGATTTATGACAATACTAGGGGCTCCATTTGTTACAGTAAACATTAATTAAGATTTTAAATGCATTAGAATTGTTTATATTTGTATTCCATGTAAAATGATTTTGTCGGAAATAATACATTGAATAACAACACTATTTAATGTTAAAGATATTAAGATGCATGCATCATATATTGTAATGATCGATAAAATAAAGGTAGTTGAGAATCCATGTAACGTATTAAGTAAAAATTATCCATTTTAACAGAAGTATACGTATGTATTTGTTATCTGTACTCTATGTTAAACAACGCTGATCAGTGCTCAAGAAAAAAACCGAAGTCGGAAAGAGATTTAGTATGCGGGTGCGGTGCTTGATACACTGCGAGAAAATATATCACTTCAAACAGTTCGTTTGTCTTTATTGTCAGGCAATATCCCGTGTATAGTATTTACCCTTCGAATCTGGTTGTTTCCTTTGCTTGTGTATGAGGTGTCTTTATAGTCGTATCCCGCCTAAGACTAATTATAACATTGTCAACAATGTTATATGTGTTTGTATCACTGTTGCAGAAAATTGTCAAAACTGCGATCTCACGCGTGCATATTATTACTAGAAATCAATAGAAAAAAAATGAAAATACACTGAGAAAAAGGCAAACAGATTGACTACAACATAGGATAGTAAATGAATTAGTACATTTAAAACTTTGTGAATTAAGAACATTATACATAAATAAAACAAATATGAGAATATATGAACTTAAAAATAAGCTTTACACTGGCAAACACATACCACCAGTTTATGCAATTTGAAATATTACATATAAACAATAGTAATATTACGCGGTCAAGTGCACAACATAGTGATACATACAAATACAACTAGTGCTTTTGATGCTACGACTAATGCTATGCTATAACAATTAAAGGCAGATATATAACATTAAAATAATACAATTTACAACAAATGAAGATATATATTGTTTCGAGATTTGAATTAGCAAGAAAAACCCATGCAAATGTATACTTATTGCGTGTCATTCTATAAAGTAAACATTCGATACTACATTTAATGATACCCGCAGTTTCAGGATAAGTTTTTAATCTAGCCATTTGATTAGGAACTGCACCCATAAGTTTCTCATCAGTAAGAGAATATAATTACATAAGCACGCCCCCAAACACACACACTCACACACACACACACACATATATATATATATATATATATATATATATATATATATTTATATATATATACAGATATATACATATATATATATACATATACATATATATATATACATATATTTATATATATATATATATATATATATATATATATGTATGTATATATATGTGCATGTTTGATAACACAACAGGTACAATTCATGTTTGTTGTTTTTTATCCATCTTTTGATGTTGCCAAACTAATTATCTAATGTTCTGTTCGAGTGTGCATAAGAACTCGCCAAAAACTACTAACGTCTTCGACGCCCATGAGTCTTCTTCAGGCACGTGAGGAGTTCTGCAAACTACAACTAGTGAATTCATTGATAAACTGGATTATAATGTGTTTTTTTAATGATATTGTAAAGGCATTTCCATATGCCTTCTTCCCCTCTCATACTGAGCTGGATTGACGGTGGGTGTGTTCGCTCGAATGAGTAAGGCTTCGATTATGGGGCGGCCACCATCAATCAAGCTCGATATGAGGGGGGAGAAGAAATACTAACATGCCTTTTAATGCATTATGAAAAAAATTATGATCGAGTTTCTCAATAAATTCACCAGTGTTAGTTTCCAGAACTCCTCACATGCCTCAAGAAGACTCATGGGAGTCGAAAACGTCAGCAGTTTTGGCGAGTTCCTATTCACATTCGAACAGAACATTAGATCATTAGTTCGTCAACATAAAAAATGGATCAAGAAGAAACAAATAGGAATTGTCCCTGTTGTTTAATGAAACATGCATGAATGAGGAAATGTTGCCTAAGTATATATATATATATATATATATATATATATATATATATATATGAAATATATCACACATTCATTAAAGTTTAAATTTTATATTCAAGCCACGAACATTGGTGGCTCACAATATTACTCTTATGTAATTTTAATAACAAATATGTTTTTAAAACACGCGTACATGTTAACCCGCATTGTACACTTATGGTTTTCGGAGGTTGATTATATTTAAAATTTAAATTTATTATATGAACATATTTATCATACACCAAATTATAATTGAAAAGATTTGTTCAGCATACACTTAAACTATTAGGCTTATATTTCATCTGCAGTATTAACATATATCCTGGGAGATGTATAAGGTGTAATTTGGTAAACCATTTATTTTTTATTCATATTATCTCCTGAGGATGTTTTGTATTATTTGTTTCTATGAATTAAAATTTGCCTTAATACACACAGACGCGCCCACACACACCAACGCACATCCACAAACATATATATATATATATATATATATATATATATATATTGCTAGACAAAACAGCAGTGTTTAAGATAAATAGATATTAATTACACAATTCAAGAGCATTAATAAATAGGCAATAGAAGAAAACAGGTTTCATCGACTATATTCTTATTTTCCAGTAAGTAGACTCATATTTAAACGATAAATAATATATTAAAGTAATACAAAACATATTTCAAACTTGACTGGGTGCTTTTTTCTTTCCTGGCGAATCATTTTCTTAAAGATTCAATTCATACTTTAAAAAAACCTAGCTCGTTTGATCGAATGGAAACACGGCTATAACTGAATCTTGTTACAGTAAAACATATATAGTCGCTGGAAATATATATATATATATATATATATATATATATATATATATATATATATATATATATATATATATATATATGTGTGTGTGTGTGGGGGTGGGTGGGTGTGTATTTATGTGTGTGAGTGTGTGGGTGTGTGTGTTTGATTGTATTTACAATGTTAAGTGTTCAACATATAAGTTTACTCAAAGCAAAGTTCGAATTGCACTGAAGAAAGTAATATGGCGGAACGTTGGTTAAGCGTATGTTACTCAACCTACTTGCATGAAAATCACACAAAGTGCAGAAACTATATATAACACGCCGACATTTCGCGCTTAGTCATGAACATCATACAGCCGATACCCCTGTAATTGTGGTTGTGTTTATGCGTATTTACAACGATGTCATGTCAAAAAAGATAAAGATCAAATTAAGATTACAATATTCACTAACTGTTCACTCATGCTAAGCGCTAAGAAATACGGTGGTTGCAGGCAGCTATCTATATATATATATATATATATATATATATATATATATATATATATATATATATATATATATATATATGTAAATATATACAGATTAACCAGAGTTAAAGTTAATGTTATTGGTGGAAACGTTAAAGTTATGATACCTTGTCTTAACAGCCACTTGATTATATCGAATTTGACCCCCGACGGAAGTATTATGGTGGTATGTTCGGGTGGCATCAGAGAAAATTAACACATCAGAACGTTCCAAGCATCAGAAAGTATGAAACGCTCAAGCAATGTCTGCACTGGTTGATGATTTTCCAGCATAGTTGGTAGATGTGCATCGCTTATAGATACCTCGGTGGCTTTTATGCAAGACAATGCTGTATCTTATTTAGGAAAAGCGACAATTACGTTTCTGGCCACTTTCAGATTTGAAGGGGAACACTTAGCACTTGTTCAGCTTATTGTCCTGACCTTTACCCTATCGAGCATCTCTGGCCAACTTTGAAGAGGAGCATTCATGAACGAAGTCCTCATCGAAAGATGGCCTGTGGGGAAACATCAAAATTGTTGACGGTACAATAACATCTACTCAAATAAGTCTGTAACCATATTCTTAAAACAAAGGGCAATTTGATACAATGTTTAAACAATAAAATTACTTCGTAGTATCAAATATATTACGGGTGACTTAAGTGTTTACGTGTATTTTTAAACGTGTTTATTTTAAGAAAAAGATAGGAATATAAAGAAGATAATCAATTTCTCTACGTGCAAGAGTGTAAACCTGCAATGAGCAATGGCAACACACTTTAATGACATATTCATTTAAGAATAATTTTCCAGCTCCAAACATAATTAACCATGTTGATCTTAATTTGGTTCATATTATGAATAAACAATTCAATTTTACACTAGTTTTATTAATTAATCTAGCATGTTATTTTCTTTCTTTCGTAAAATAAAATCTACCTTTCTGTTAGCAATACACATTCAATAAACAAATGAATAAATAAATAAATTAATGAACAAATGAATAAATAAGAAAACTAAAGGAAACAAAAACCTTAAATAGATATACAATCAAGCACGTGTTAAAATAATGGCATATATTAGTTCGACACAACGCAGACACAGAGGTGGACCACCATATGAAGGAAACCCATTAAATAGGAAGCAAAATCAACCGAACATTTGTTTGTGAGAAGCCCAACGATTGGCTATTAGAATTACAAAGAATCTGAGAATAAGACTAAACACCATGTGCATATATAATAACACGCGGTAACACAAACTCTATGCATTTAAGACTGACGATTCCATACGGGGAGTAAACCCGGAAGTCTGTGTGTAGCTTAATTGCCATGGATATATTTTATAACTCACAACGTAGGGTTACTCAAGTATTACGCAATGCTTGAGAAAATACTGAAAATTGTTACATAAAAGATCATATCCCCTTATAACATTTTATGTGGATACATAAACTAACAATATGTATATATATATATATATATATATATATATATATATATATATATATATATATATATATATATATACATATATATATACATATATATACACATACACATATATACATATATATATATATATAAATATATATACATATATATATATATATACATATATATATACATATATACATACACACTTACATATATATATACACACATATACACACACACTTACATATATATATATATATACATACATATGTACATACACACTTACATATATATATATATATATATATATATATACACATATATACATACACAGTTACATATATATATATATATATATATATACACAGTTACATATATATATTCATATATACATACACACTTACATATATATATATATATATATATATATATACATATGCATATTAGCTACTAGACTATTATACATTCAATTGAATACAGTATACAATTGTGCATACGTTGCGAACATAAATGTTTACACTGAAGTAAAATATAATCTTCACGTGAACGTGTGGACAAATAATCACAAAAGCGTGTTGACTTATCACTAAACATTAAGCATATTTTAGATGAATATATTTATATAAACACAGACAACCACGTAACGGTGTTCTAATAAGAATGCATGCATTTTACCTGGCACCACGTGTCTTTTTCTAAGTATTTTCAGTATTAAAAATAAAGATTTGAACCCACGAATTGATTGGCATGCAGTCGTCTTCAGAGTCTCACAGATGGTTACCACGAAGTCCTAGGACTCCTTTTAAGGAGTGAAGGGTACTTACCTACAAAAGAAGGAAGGGAAACTATTTTTTCATTTTTTTATATTTCTCTATTTCAGACGAAATAAATAATATACATATATGTATAAAGTTATACAACAAATAAGTTCACGAAAAACTCGATCAACAACATTCCGAAAGTTCGAATTTATCATTACAAAAGCACTACAACTAATCCGCGTAATGTTTTACAGTGTGTCACTTTGGCATAATTATTACGCTTAAATCCGCTTTTAATTGAAGTCTAGATCCAAAGAAATTGGATTTATAGCGTTTTAACTTCGAACCGTTCATTGTTTTAATATGGTCTACTTACGTGTGTTCTATTTTATTTAGATGATGTTATTAGGCAAATAATAAACACACTGCAACTGGAAATATATTAGTGAACATATAGAGTGATTTTGTATTTTATATCTTAAAATGAATCAGGCAGCATTTTGTAAAGTAGGTTTACTAAATAATGACCACACAAAATTAAAACGCATCTATTTGTAGTACTTTTTACTATCTTGGTCACCGCGAGGTAAGGCAACCCGCCCCTTGGTAGAAGCGTTATTAATGCAACAGGAATGAATACCGGTCGAAATATAAGGAACACTGGTGCCGTATTACTAACACGTAATAGTATTAACTCTGTTTTCATATTTAAGAAGACGTTTATATCAATAATTGTTGACGTTTGATTTAAACACGACTAAGTCTAATCAACAGGGAAGAAAACCGCAGCGATGTATTTTACAGGTCTTGCTTTGGGGTTCTCGTCTGATGCCAGTCACGCAGACGAAGAAATGTAAGTGTTTGTTTTCATCTCGTATCCAGGTGACGTATTGCTATGGATATCTTACAAAGATGAACCAAAGAATGTAGCTCAGACGAGCACCTTCATGAAAATGACGATAGAAGAGATCGAAGAGACTGGCAAAGTAAATTCTGTTAAAATGGGTTATAGGGAAGAGAGGAAAAGCCCCACGACTAGATATAAGTGTCTACTCTGTCAAGGAAATCAAGAGTATGATGTAGGGAAACTCACCAGATGTGGCTACAATTTGTCCTCTTTTGGCGTATATAACTCTTATTAAATGGATTGATATATTTGCTTAATATAGACCGAACTATTGGAAGTCTCTCTATATTGGTGAATAAAATACAGTAATGTATTCAGTTGCAAAAGATAAGGTTATTTATTACATTTTAATCCGCAATCTAACGCCATATCAGTAGTGACATTGTTGAAATCATCAACACAGTAACGTAACCGGCTCAGCTACTTTAACGTTTAGAGATACTCTCAAGTATGAAATATCCGAGAGAATCATTCTGATGACTTGTAGAACAAGAACACAAGTTATTCGTATAACTTCATACTTATGAGACATGATGTAAAGACGCGCCAAATTCTTATATTGGCCGTACTTTTTTCTTGTTGTATGAATGATTCTCGGAGTTATGCAATAGAAACGTTGATAACTCAAAACCCTTTATCTGATCAACATGAAATGTTGCATGCTGGTTAATGTTATTAAAGCATCATTACGATACAGCAAATTCGGAAAAAAACCGAAGTGGAAAGGTTTACCTTTGGTGAACAATGGAGTGTTAAATGTGGTACCTCTTTGATAATAATACAGCTCAAATTAACAAGTCTTTACAATGAACGGAGGCAAAGTCAAAGACAACAGAAGTGTGACTTTCCTATTTCTCGTGACCTTGACTATGACATTTAACTTAGATATTAATACTACATACGTTTTATTTGTAGGTAATGACCAATTGGTGACGCTTGGTTCAGTAAAGTGGACTCTAGGTTGTTAACAATAAACGAAGTCAATTGTAAAAATAACCAACTTGGCGGAAGTAATACAATATTAACTGTTCACCAGTTTGTAGAATCAATACAATTATTTCACACAATAGTTTTAATTTCTCTGTGTTCAATGAATGAAAAAGTCGGCTTTCAAGACGTTTGCAGTGAAATATTGTTTGGAACATCACACAAAAAATTGCAGGTTAAACTATATATCAAGTACATTTTAATAAACATAACAAAATAATATGCACACTAAAACTGGACACATATATATGAAAAAATACCAACTATACACGGCGACTTTAGTGTACGTAAACTATGTTTGACATATGTAGAAGAAAGTGTAACACCGGCGAACAGCGTCACTAAACAACTGTCCCACGTACGCGTTGACACAAAACTTTGTAGCAACACTAATATGAAGTCTGAATATTAGAGTTGTAAATATATCCCCAACTTCGCATACACGATTACAAAGTTGAGGAAGTTTTCCTTCGCCGGAATGCTCGTTGGATTGCACTCTATAATTTGCTGCGATCATTGACCATTTGTATGAATCTAACATCAAGCACGTTCAAAACAGTATTGAGTCGACGATGTTGATATGCGTTTTCCTCCTTGTCGTGGATGTTTACATAATAACACAGGCAAACTTAAATTAAATTCTGGGCAAAAATGCGGTCTACACCAAAACATATACTTTTAGCATAACAATAAACGACCATAGAATACATTTAAATGAGCAGTGGATGTATACAGTTAAGGTCCAATATGACTATTGCTGTCAAAGCTAAGGCTTGTGGATCATTACACATGATCGATATAAGTAGTAAATATACATCCAAACAGAAGCTTTGTGTAATTATTCACTGATTACAGAAGACATTTACTTCATGTAATCTTCACGATAACAGTTTTCACAATTTATTAATTAAACAGGAGTCTATAAGTCTACACACGTTCGCTCCTAAGAGTTAGTGAAATTACTCTCTTTATTTTAATAAAAATCAAATAAATGGATTTTACTACTTGCTTTCAATGTTTGCAAATTCTTCTTTACAAGTATTTACATTAATATTTTACTGTCATATTCATGTGATGCGCAACGATGTTTAAATATCTGAGGTATTTTGTACAGACATGAAGGAGAGAATAGATAATTTACACACATAATTCCTTCATAGTAAAAGTGTATGTTTCTTCTTCAACATCAATTACTGTGAAGGGTACTTGAAACAATTATGTTATATTAATTGATTGTTTGTGTTTCAAAAATAAACATAGCTATCATATATGATAATGTATGTCACGCGCCAAAGAAACATCACATTTCTATACAGTTTACATGGGACTTCAAATAGGTATATTCTAGAGGCAGTTACATCAGTGACACATTTCTGTTCTCGCTGTTAACCGATTGATTTTCCAATTGTTTAGAGAGTGGGGAAATAGTCGATAAAATCTCGCCCAAGTTCATTATGATCAGACTTCATTATTAATGATAATACGGCTTTCTATTTAGTGTGTTCATGTCTGTGTAAACTTTCAAACAGTATTTTATACATATATGTAAATAAATATACATATACATATATATATATATATATATATATGTATATATACATATATATATAGATGTATATATACACATTTATACATATATATATATATATATGGATATACACATGTATATATATATATGTGCATGTATATATATATGCATGTATATATACATATATATACATGTATATATACAAGTATATATATACAAGTATATATCCATACAAGTATATGTATACATATATATATACAAGTATATATATACATGTATGTATACAAGTCTATATATATATACATGTATATACATATACATATACATGTCTATACATATACATACATATATATATATACATGCATATACATATATACACGTATATATATATATATATATATACATGTATATATATATACGTATATATACATGTATATATATATATACATGTATAAACACATGTATGTATATTTATATACATATACATGAATTAAGAATTGCATATGTCATATGGTAGAAAAAACATAAACATTAGAACAAATTCAATGAAAAATATATGTAAAAAACAACAATAACAATGGTAAATTATTGAACAGCATTAAAAGTGAATAGACACATTCAGTAATCTGTCCACTATTTGTATAATCTCAACTTCTATTCTCATTTTCTTGCCTCATTAAAAATAGTCCGGCCTATGTTACCATCGATTATTTTAAGTTCATATTTTCAACCTTTTGAATATATATATATATATATATATATATATATATATATATATATATATATATATATATATATTCCATGATAAATGCCAGTATACTGAAATCATATGCCCTTAACAGGGTTAAGATGAAAATTCATATACAGTAAATGTACAAAGGCAAAGAATATCCCAAATTGTTACACTTTTATCGTCATTAATTAAGGGTATGACTATATATCAACCAAACCATTTCATTATCACATCACTACAGTATAAATCTATATGCATGAGTGGATGAAGTGTGTGAGGTGCGACGAAGACAAATTCCTTCCAGTAAAATGCATAGCCCGGTTGTGCTCGCATACCCTTAATAACAATAAAAGTGTAAACATTCATGAATTGCCTTGCTTTTGTACATTAAGTGTATATGAATTTTCATCTTAACCCTATAAAGGGCATATGATTTCAGTATACTGGTATTTATCATGGAATGTCACTACTTTTTAAAGGCTATTCCTCAATACAATTGTCATTTTTAAAGTTTTTGAAATTTACTGGAAAACTAAGGTATATGATGAACTGAAATTAAAATGCACTCAATTAGATCCTAAAACCTCTATCTCTGCCAAAATCTACTGAATCCTAAAATAGTTGATGAGATACAGGGTGGCAAATACGTACGTACGTACGTACACACGGATATCACAAAATCATGCCTAACCTTTCTGAATCTCTATGTTGCCTTGACTAATGATGCTGACATTCTACACACGTATAGAACTTATCCAACAGTAATGTTGTGCTAAGTTTTAACTAATTTGGTTTATTGGTGTTTGAGTTATGATTGATTAAAGAAATGAGATTTCTAGCATAGGCCGTTTTAAGGTCTATTAAGGGATAGCGGGCTCTCGCACCTCCCTTGATATATATATATATATATATGTATATATATATATATATATGGATGTACGATTTTTATCACCTAAATAGTTAATGTATTTTTATGTAATCATTTTTATTGGTGATTGCAGCGTCAGTTGTTATTTTGCTTACTACTATTTCGTTTGTTTCACTTCTTAATTGATTAAGATGCAGAATATTTCATTATTATTTGCCCATCACTTCATAAGACGTATTTTTTTAGATAATATATATATATATATATATATATATATATATATATATATATATATATTTATACGCACATAAAAGTAATCCATGGGCACGTGTTTCTGGTGCACGTTCGTCATTAGCATCGCTAACTTGGACAAGAGTCAAACCTTCGATATTGATGTCCATAGTACGGCGTTTTACCATCGGACCAATACTCCTTGTCTAGAAATATGTACGAATTTTATCACCTAAATATTTAATATATTTATGTGATCATTTTTATTGGTGTTTGTCGCGTTCGTTGCTATTTTGCCTACTACTATTTCGTTTGTCTCACTAAGTTATTAAGATGCATAACTTCGCATGATTAGTCGCCCTTACACTTTTTCGGACGTATTTTCGTTTATATATTTGTTTTCATTATTTTGTACGTATATAAACAGAGGATCTTTGCTTGATGGTATACGCTGAACTATAAACATGAAATCAGCTCCTTGTGTAAGAATATACCATATATATATATATATATATATATATATATATATATATATATATATATAATGTTTATATATATATATATATATATATATATATATATATATATATAGAGAGAGAGAGAGAGAGAGAGATTTTTAATTTATTTCCTAGGTTGAACAGAAAGTACGTATATCAAAAAAGAATGAACAGAAATGAAATTGTTTATTGGTTAGATCTATATACGAACAGAAAAAGAACGGAATGAGTCAGCTCTGATTGCACATGAAAATTAGATATACACTCACATTAATGGATTCATTTGGTTCGTTTAAACGCATCTACAGTAAAAACAAAGAACCCGTAATATTGAATGAAGTAGGCAAATTATATTTGTAAAATCATTGCTTATTAAGTCAGATTCGTTTAAGAGAAAGACGACATCACATATCTGAAAGATTCCGCGACTATTGCCTTAGGCTAGTTATTTTTAAATGAGACAATCTAAATTATAGAAAATTAAAGAAAATTATATAAACGAATCTGACGTATATAAGGAAACTGATAGTATTAAAATTAGACTGGGTAATGTAGATTGTGTATTCGTTAAAATTGAAGTCCGTGTTATTGCGAGGTTGCCCGAAGTCTTTGTGCGAGGAAATATTTAATGCGTGTGTCTACGTCATTTTTGGCTTGTCTATGTGTCTCCGAATGTGTCTTTAGTTCTGGCTTGTCGGATTTAAGTCCATTAGTTTTCCGAGGCTCTTCCTATTTACTTAACATTTTATAATGACTCGGCACAAAATAAATGTGGTTGTTATCATCTATGGTATTTAGGTTTCTGGAAAGGAAAATGGCTCGAAGGTATAATCAAAACGATGTGATGAAGAAGGGGAAATGAACGATTGTAAATTTGAATAGTAAGAACAAAGAAAAGAAAGGAGGAAATACCTGATAATGAGTCAGCGAAAAAGAAATGAATATGAAGACAGAGAGAGAGAGAGAGAGATTGAGAGGCGAAGCTTTAGAAATGCGTAATGGAGGAATATACATAGAAATAATTTAATAAACAAATAAATGTTGATGAGGAGAAGAAAGATATAAAAATAACGTTTTTTTTTTTTTAAAGACGGCAAAATGTAACCTGACTGAAATGAGGCTTGGAACAGTGTCGCTAACCCCAGTTAAAGTTTACAGTAAAAGAAGTGTTGCGCTATCACAAAACGCATTTCCTTATATTGATTGCTTAAGATAGTGGGTTAAGCTTTGTGTGTATTTTGACGTACGCGCATTCACACATACACACATACACACAGTGGTGTGTGTATATGTATTAATTTGTTTACATATATACATAAATATGTGTGTGTGTATATATATATATATATATATATATATATATATACATTGTGTGTATTTAAGCGGCACTTACTCATTTATGCAAGCATTGTTAAAAATGATAGACTGCGTGTATTTAATTATACGTTTTTTTATTGTTTCAATAATTGTGATGGTCTTTTTTGTATTAAAATAAAAAAATATATAAATGTTCCATAGGTTTCACAGGTTTCACGATCGTTTTAAATTCTTCGTCGAATCATCTTTAGGTGACAAATCAAATGAACAGAAAAGCTGGAGAAAAAAACAAACTTTTAAAAAGACAGCGGCGATACACGCATAGAACGTGTTTCGCATTGTTCCAGGAAGTCGTTGACGATTTAAATGCAGCAACGGTGAATGGCATCACAAAACAAAATCGCATTACGTTAAAAATTTTAAATGTTACCACTGATTGCATATGTGATGTTTTGCATTTTAAGTTAGTGTTTGTTTATGTAGATAGTTTCCACTATTTTTATTTTTGTAAAATTGGTTTCGGAATGTATAATGTTAGTGGTATTAACTAGAATTCGTCTTTGATCAGAGGGGGGGGGCAGTTATGTTTTTGTAGATGTTGGTAAATTAAGCTACAATTTACAAGATGCATTTTGATGCGGCAGGGTAGGCTAGTGCTTGTAAAATCAATGTAGCTATTAGCTTTTGTAAAAATTATTATTATCATTATTATTATTATTATTATTATTATTATTATTATTATTATTATTATTATCATTATTATTATTATCATTATTATTATTATTATTATTATTATTATTATTATTATTATCATTATCAATATTATTATGGGAGTTACTTCCTTCCAATTAACTTATTAATAACATTGGTTCTTTCTAGTCGTTTTTTAGTTGGAGAGGAATTGTTTTTTATAACAAGCTGTTGGGTTTTAAATGTCTTATATAAATACTGAGTCTAATGTGTTTCTTTATTGTCAATTAGGGGATATGTATATGAACTTTTGACACGTGATGATGAGTCGACGAAGAATCGAACACGTTCCTGAACTCTGTGAAACCTATGGAACATTTATACTTATTATAGATTTTAATACAAAAAAAAAACCACAGAAAAATTGAAAAAAAAAGTATAATTAAAATACAAGATATTTGACTTTTAACAATATATATATATATAGAGAGAGAGATAAATATATGTATATTATATATATATATATATATATATAAATATATATATATATATATAAATCTAACAAATTTAGTTAATTTCATCTTAATATATATCTACTTGGTCTTATATAACATACATTTAGCAAAAATCTTATGATTTAATATATCATCAATTAACTAAAATTAAGTTATTCAATGTTTTTAAATATGAAATAAATTAACATAATTAGATTGCATAAAATATGTCGACTATTTATTCAAATATAAATATATATATATATATATATATATATATATATATATAGTGGTAATAATCCAGGTAAACACATCCACAGAGTAGTAGTCCAAAGAATTTCAACCGAGTTTATAATAAGTGCTCAATATCAAAACAGCTTTATATATGATTATTTTTATTTACACATTACATGTCTGTGTAAATAAAAATAATCATATATATATATATATATATATATATATATATATATATATATATTATAATAATTGTAATAATCGAGGTAACAAATATCCACAGGGTGGTACTCCAGAGAATTTTAACTTGGTTTGAAAATAACTGTCGTTTTTTGACACTTGAATCGTGCATGCCCACCTTCCTTCTCCTATTTTATATTTCCTATCTCTTCTCTCTCGGTCTGAATTAACAGACGTTTGCTATTCCTTTTTCCTTTTCTTCTTTTCCTTTATTTCTCTACCTTCCTATCACTTTACCCTACTCTCTTCATTATATGTCTCTCTTTCCACCTTATTTTATTTATTTATTTATTTATTTATTTATTTATTTATTTATTAATTTGTCCTGTTTGTTTCAGATTTCAGATGTTAGATTTTTTTAGATTTTTGATTTTTAACGGCCCTAAATTACGTGACCCCCCAATTTTTGAAATGTTAAATTTCTTTTCTTCTTCTTCTCTGCCTTTCTCTCTCCATTTGAGTCTCTCCAAATATGATCTGAGGTTAAGATCGGATTCTAACTCTACCTGATGAGATCTCAGTTTATAGTCACTGTTGATCAATAACATCGACATGCCAGTGTCGCAGATTTTGTACATGTCTGTGTAAATAAAAAAATATCGCATTATATATATATGTATATACACATATATATATATATATATATATATATATATATATATATATATTCCATCTCACTTGTTGTTGGTCAGCATTTTAATAGTTTAATAGTACTGTTAGATAAACTTAAATTACAGTGTTATTAGTAATTTAGTCACATATATTATTATTGTTATTATTATTAATATACCATAAGCTTTATTTATAATTAAAACAGGCAGTTTCAATAAACGATACAATTTATCGCCGTTTAACCATAGGGGTATTAGAACAAACACGACTGGCATACTATTTATACAATTGTATTGCAGGGTAAATGCGTCGAATGTTATCGTAAGCTAATTTATTATAATCAATTTTCAGTTTTATATATAAAATGTGTGTATTAGTAATGTAATTCTTTTTAGCCTTACCGTAATAATCGTCGTAGTCCATAGAACTGTGTTCGTTTGTTTTTGTTGTCAATGTTATTAGTTGGAACAATATTTAAGGAAAGTACTTTTTAACATATTTCTTCAACGACTTTGTGTAAACTATGCCAAATTACCGCCTTCATAAGAAAATAAAACAAGATACTCATTGAATGAATGAAATACAGATGAAATGCCGCCACGTGATTACCAGAACTTCAACGAAGGAGTCTGAGAGTCAACGAGACGCGATGATGTATTGATCACTGGTTCATTCGGAACCGACAGTACAATGGTGCCATGACCTTCTGTCATATATATATATATATATATATATATATATATATATATATATATATATATATATATATATATATATATATATATATATATATATACATTATCAAGCGTAAGTATTGAATCCGACAAAATGTAGACGAACAAATGAATACACCTTAAATTCAAATGACAAATCAAATTAGAAACCTTTATTTTCATATTTTGTTCATTTTATTTAAAGAACACTATCAAAATAATAAAAGTCACATTTTGAGGATTTTATGATAAATGGTCGCCATCTACTGAGCAGTGATTGAGAGAATAAAAGCTAAGCAGATTGTGAGTGAAAATTGTTGAACCGCCGCGTTTCAATATGAATATAAATAATACGGTGCTAGAATCAGTGATGACGTACGAGTGGAGAGTGCGATGCGTGTGATGAATGTTTAGTGTGAGTACTGATTGGTTGACGTGGGTTTATGTTTGTACAGAATCGCTCTGTTCGGCCGAGATACTAGTTAAGTAAATCGGTATAATAAAAGTATAATTACATCCTAGTGGAATTGAGGTGAGAAAATGAATTCACCCATTATTGGGTCAACATAGAGTATAAAGGGGCAAACAGTTTATAACATATAGCTGGTGCGAGAAAACCTAGAGATAAACAGAACTTCAATCAGCAGAATGTATTTCCATGAACCGTCCGTTTGTAGCATTCAAAGAAACAGAACTGCTTTATCGTTGCTTACATCATAGTGGTTTTAAATCCAATGTAAATGCATTCTTGTTTAGCTGTTCGATTTAGTTATTAAATTCTGCCTAAGTCCAACAATCGTCTTGAAGGTGTTCCTCTCACTATCCACCTGAGAAAATATATTTACCTTTTCCTCGAGTGGCATTGATGAGCAGTTGCGTGTTAGCAAACATATGTGTGTCGATATTTTGCTTGGATAAGCCTGCGTTTAGGGCCATGTTTTTTTCTTCTGAATCATCACTTTTTAAATATTTTGCTTGACGTTTTTAGAGTATTTAATTTGACATAAGTGTGGTTTAAGGTAAGGCTATGTAATCCATCTCCCATGAGGATCACTCTAAAGCGTGAGGAATAGCCCAGAACGGGTCTGTCAGCTTTCTAAGATATAAGGGTCTCAGGTTAGTGGCAATAAGGACCACCGTTTAGAAGTGGG
>OY744515.1:195275233-195285233 GCA_963556195.1 Sepiola atlantica
TTTTACATGTAAATCAACTCGAGGAATTTGAACGTCGAACACTCAGGTAAGGTGTTTTTGGGCCTGATAATCGGTGGTTGAAGAGGTTTATTGTATTTATTGTATTTATTGAAGTAAAGGTGATTTTTCTTTACGGCATTAAATGTTACTATCCATTCATGACCCCATACCACTACCAACGAGAGGGCACGTTCTTAGGATCTAGCAATTGCTTCGGATATGTGAGCGTCCGTTTTACCCAGATGACGAGAGTGGAGCGTGGTGTCGTCAACAAATATAATCATCTCTTACTCAATGTCATCATCGAGGTCGTTTATCAACATCAGGAACAGTTATGCTGTTTGGATGAACGGTAATTGAAAACAACTTGTGTCTTTCGTTTGAGTAGGAAGGATCAACTTCTATTAGCTATTCGTTGAGTAATACCCTATGAATTATTTTTTATGAGAAAACGTTCATGCCAGACCTTGTCAAAGGCTTTGGATATATCAAGCATTATCGACATAGCTTCACCTGCCTTCTCCAGTGGGTGGTATATGCGTTTAGAGATGACCGTTAGATAATACGCAGCAGATTGCGCTTGCCTGAATCCATACTGACGGTCACAATGAAGTTTAACATAAACAAGGTGCCGGACTATCGCAAGATTGATTAGGTATTCAAAAAGTTTTGTAAGTATCGATAGTAAAGTGATGGACCGAGAATTCTAGGGATCACATTTATCTCCAGAATTCTTGAAGACCGGTACCACAGAAACAGTGTTCCAGCTATCAGGGAAGCTTGATTCAACGAATAATTTGTTAATAGTTTGCAAAGGACAAGGACCAGTTCAGCAGATCATTTCTTTATTACTATTACTGATATAACATTAGGCGAACACACTTTGAATGAGTCAAGGTTTTATGATATCCCTGACCATGAGATTAGGTGATGCTGAGGTGTTCAAACGTGGCTTCATTCAGAATCGATATTTATGGAGGTGGTGGTTTGATGAGTATATAGTGGAATTAAAGGCGAAACGCTAGGCAAATACTTCAGCCTTATCAGGTACAGTGCAAACAACCACATTGTGGTTTGATAGCGGGGGAATTGTTAATTGCTCATTGTTAACACCCTATTGTAGACTTTCTAGAAATCGCAAGTACATAGTTCATGTGACTGAATGTGTAGTCTGTGTATGCCTTATGTTTGCTTCACCTATCATTACTTTACAATTAAGTTACAATTAAGTTTTGTTCCTTTAAATTATTGTATACAGTCGGAATCTGATTGCCTCAGTGCAATAGATGCTGAACATTCTTAGGTGAACCATTGCAGAGAGTCGGGGTTACTGGAGAATTTTTGGATGGGGGCATATGCCTCAATGCAGAGTTGACTAATTTGTTTAATTCATTTGCGCACTTACAGCAAAGAGTGAGGAGATTTCATTGCATGGGACGTCGCTGATGTGATCTCTGATGGTCTCGAAATCAGTCTGCTTATTTATACTATAGCTCTAGCCTTACATTATTGAGCTATTACACTTTAATTATGCTACTGAAATTATATATTACATATGAATATATATATATATATATATACTTATATATGCATATATATGTGTATATATGCATATATATATATATATAAATGTATATATATGTGTATATATACACATATATATATATATAAGTATATATATATGTACATATATATGTATAAATGTATATATGTACATATATATATATATATAAATGTATATATATATATATATATATGCACATATATATATATATATATAAATGTATATATATGTACATATATATATATATATATATATATATATATATGTGTGTGTGTCTGTGTGTGTGTGTGTGTGTGCGTGTATTGACATATTTCCTAACAAACGAAATATAAAAGTTGCCCTCGATGGCCGTTCATCTAATAAACATGACATAAATGCTGGTGTACGCCAAAGATCCATCATTGACATATGTTGCGGATCTTCATAAATGATCTCCCTGATGTTATTGAGACTGAGATAAGAATATTTGCTGACGACAACACGCTCTACTCTCGTCATTGCACCCCATAGACTGGTATTGTCTTGGCCTTCGGGGCTTGATTTACGCCGGTCTATGGGTCTGTCCTGTGTAGTTCTAGGAGGTCCACCCTCCCAGGCGTCGCCCCCCCCCCTCTTTGGGGAGGAGTAAGTTTATTGCTTACTACCTAAGTCGCCCCTACCGGGGAATACCGCCGGTGCTGCCCAGGCAATATGTAAACCCCACTTTCCCGACCTGACCTTGGGTCACATCTTACTTGTGGGAGTAAGATAAAAACTGGCCTTGTGCCTAACTCCTGGAGAAGAGCAAATCAATACTCTCGTCATATTGGCAAAACCGACGCGCACCTATCTGAGGCAATAGCTTAATCTTTAGAAAAGGGCCTCCAGTCTGTAGTGGATTGGAGAAAAACTGGATGATGACTTTTAATGCTGCAAAGACAAAACTACATTTCTTTAAATTACCACAAGAAACCCTTTCAACCACCGATTGTCATAACACCCTACCTGAGAGGGTATCCTTCAAAATCATCGGCCTTCCTTTCGCAGATAACAGGAATTGGAATGAATACATTGAATACATTGCCAGGGCTGCTGCAAAAAGATGAGGTCTCTCTACTGTGCTAGTAAACTTCTCACACCTTACATTATCTTATATCTCTATGAAGTCACTATCCGCCCATGCAAGGAATATTGTTGCCACATCTGGGCTGGAGCATCATCGCCTAGTCTCTCGCTCTTAGACAAAGTCACAAAAAGACTCGCCAACCTGATGAAACACTATCCACAAAGCTCCAGCCCTGTCCAACTCCCTCAATGCTGCTTTAATGTGACTGATTTACAAGTACTCCAATAAACTGTGCTCTGATAAACTTGCTGCTCTCGTTCCCATACGACACAAATTCCCTAGACCAACCGGACAATCTGCCAAATCCCATGTATACACTGTGGAGGTCGTCAGATGCAATAACATCTTACTACTCCAAAAGTGTATTTCCTCGTGCTGATGGACTCTGGAAGTCCCCCCTACACTATGTGCTACTGATGGTACAGACATGCAGGAATTAAAAACTAATGTAAACAGACATCTCCCTGCGCACCTTCCAATTTAGGTTAGCACATCACCACAGTTTCACCCTTTTTTCAGTAGCCCCTTACGTCTACTGTGGCAGCCGGCTATGTTTGGGTGACCTTTGTTTATATATATATATATATATATATATATATATATATATATATATATATATATATATATATATATATATGTATATATATACATATATATATATGTATATATATACACAGACACATATATA
Source organism: Sepiola atlantica (assembly GCA_963556195.1). NCBI lineage: Eukaryota > Metazoa > Mollusca > Cephalopoda > Sepiida > Sepiolidae > Sepiola > Sepiola atlantica. The sequence continues at coordinate 195,278,591 of OY744515.1, forward strand.
TATGTATATATATATAACTATATATATACATATATAACTATATATATATATATATATAAGTATATATATAACTATATGTATATATAACTATATGTATATATAACTATATATCTATATAACTATATATATCTATAACTATATGCATATATATAACTATATATAACTCTATATATACATATATATATAACTATATATCTAACTATACATATATATATATATATATAACTATATATATGTATAACTATATATATAACTATACCTATATATATAACTATATATATATAACTATATATATATAACTATAAATTATATATATATAACTCTATATATCTCTCTCTATATATATATATATATCTATATCTATATATGTATGTATATATATATATATATATATATATATATATAGTGTGTAGATTTCAATTTTGTGTAGAGAATCTGAATAACAGAGCTCAATGTAATTTAAACAGAGCAAAACAGAATTATAAAAAGAAAAACTATACACACATTAAGGTTGTACACATAATAACTTATTTCGACCCCTTTAATTAGGTCTCCTCAGATGTATAGACAACCACGTCAAAAAAAACAAATAATGAGAGAAATTGATCGTCTTAAAAAGATAAATTCACTTTTTTGATTGGTCTATGTAAAAAGGAGGTAAATGTTAAAATAATCGAGGAGGGGTGACAGAAGTAAGATTAATTTTTCAATATATGCAGAAATATAAAAATATAAAAATATATATAAAAGAATTCTTTTTTGCTATTTAAACAAATAAAATAAATAAATCATCTCATTTAAAATTTCGAATGTGAGCCTTATGAGCAAAAATACATGATGAAATACTCGAGCGTTCACGATTAAAAACTACGTTTAATTATTTACGATTAAAAATTAGAAGACGAAAATGTAGGACGAAGATTTCGGTTTAGATTAGAACATATTAAAAATTTAAGTTGTATAGCGTCAAGATTCGAGATGATTTACACTATATAATTAAAGTTTAGCGACAATTTAAAAACGGTTTATTTACAAAATTGGTAAAGATTCGGGCGTTCACGATTAATTATTTACGATTAGAAATAAAAAGACGAAAATTCAGGACGAAGATTTCGATTTATATAGGAAATTATAAGAAAACTTAATTGGTTATAACGTCAATACGGAATTAAAGTTTGGCGACATTTAAGCACGATTAATTTACAAACTAGAGTTTTACTAAATTAAAAAAAAAAAAAAATTACTAATTTGTTAACATTTACCTTTACAGTTATAACTCTTATTGTAACTATACTTTAAAAGAATTGTTATTTTCAAAGAACTTTAAAACGTGCTGTTGATTTTAAACCTGTGCCTGTGTCTACATTTAGCCATCAGTTCGTCTCGTCTATTTAAAATGTTCTTGTCTTCATATTTTAGTATTCTAATTTTTTCCTCCAGGCACAAATTGCATCTATGTCTAAATCCTTTAGGAGTGTTCGAATGACATAGTATGGACCACGAACAAGTTGGTGTTAATTTGTTATTTTTTAAAAACCACCAGTGTTGGGCTAATTCCGTCTTATTAGTGACGTTCGGGTTTAAAAATGAGTGTTTGTGTACGTAGAATGGTTGTTTCCAACTCCCGGCGGATATTCCTATGTATACTTTCTTATTGTTAGTATTTTCTTTAGGATAAATCGTAGCCTTATATACAACGCTTTCGACGTTACAGTTACCTTTAAGTGGGCAGTTATTTTTAATTTGACAATTACATTTTTTCCCCCTTTTTAGTTTTCTTACTCGGTGTGCTCAATATTTTTTTGTTATGTGTATTAATAATGTTCTCCATATTTTTGGTGCAAGAATAACTAATTTTCACCGTTTTCCTATTGAAAATTTTACTTAAAGGATTAGTCGTTTTAAAATGTTTATCTATTAGGTTTAAAAATATTCTCCCGATATTAAGACTAGAAAGCTGGCAATATGGTGGGTTGAACCAAATAATTTTGCGTCCACTGTTTTTGGGTTTATTTTTCTTTATATTTTCCGTATATATTAGTTTTTCGTTGTACCCACTATTACTGAATGCGTTATCGTATATGTGTTTGCTAGTCTCAAAGATATTTTTATTTGATGAGAGTTTGTTAATTCTGGTGTTAATAGTTGTAGGAATTTGTTTTATAATACATTTGGGGTGATTGGATTTAGTGTTAATGTATAATGGGGTATGATTATCTTTATGGAAAGGTTGAAAAGTTCCCTCGTTTAAGTTTAGCGTAATGTCTAGAAAATTTACCTCGTTGCAATTGGGGGTCACTTCAATCCTCAAACCTAAATATTTAAAAGCCTTATTTAGTTTTTTATGCATCCTAGATATTAGAGGACCGTTGCTATTAGGTACGATGATCAGTCCGTCATCTCTATATAGGCCAATTTGGTTGGGGGTTACAATTCGACTGATTATATATATTATATATATTCCCACCAAATCTGCTATTTGAGCTGATCAAAGGCTCCCATCGGGACATCAAAATCTGTACTATCTTTTTTTATCCAATTATCCCCATCGTTTGCCAAAATGGACCTCCGACAGGCCAAAATAATGTTGATTTGTTCGTCTGAAATGTCAACGAAATTTTTGGCATAGTTTATGCTATTAATTAGCAATTCCTTCGAAATGGAAGGGTAAAACTCCATTATATCGAATTGGATAAAAGAGGCTCTTTTTTATGTTCTATTTCCCTAAACCATTTAATTGTGTCAGCAGAATCTTTCCATAGATTGAACTGTGTCGCTGTTAGAGTCTCGTTGATTATGTTCTGTAGTATTTTTTTGGATACATGTCCCAATTCTGGTTTCGTTGTATTGATAAGTCTGGATTGCTTATTATTTTGGAATACACACACACACACACACATATATATATATATATATATATATATATATATATATATATATATATGTGTGTGTGTGTGTGTGTGTGTGTGTGTATGTGTGTACGACATTGCATGTATAGAGCTGCGTATGTTCTATCACTAATTCATAACGCAATTCCAAAATAATAATTTCAAAAATAAACAAAATAGTGCATCTTAAATTCACAATGAAAATATGTAAACAAAATATTATTGGTATGGTCCCAGCGTTCAACTTAAATCTAGTAAAATAATTATGAAAATTCGAAAGAAAACATTTACGCGTAGCGAAAATCTCAATCAGAAATCCTTATTTTAAAACGAATGTCTATGAACGTTAAGAATATAAAGAAAATACTTTACAATTTTTAAGCATGATAATATCTTGAGGAATGCACAAAAGAAAAATTAGACTTGAAGGAAAGCAGACGAGATGATCTATTATTGATAAAAATATATCATTTACTGAAGGGAACGTTATTTTAATATAACATAGAACAAAAAAAAAGAACGAAAATTTCAAATCAATAATGGATTTCTGTTTATCCTTTCCCTATGAAATCATTACATTATAAATAAATAACCAAACAAAACAAATGGATATATTTTAATCGGAACACTTCTTAATGAGAATAGGAACAGTTAGCGTTTCCATAAGAGGAGAGACATGTAATACAACATTTTTAATGAACTTGACGGCTGCACAAATACATTAGGTGACGCCAATCTTTTTTTCATTTACTGATTCGGCATAATCCGTTGACACATTGCTTCTCATTTGATTAACAATAGCAGATAAGTCACTATTTAAGTATACCAAGCGCTGTAAATAAGAGTATGACCATACATTTTCGGTAAACACTAATGATATCTGCAGTTTGAGCCACACAATTAGTCAACGGTGGATGGTATAAAGTAGGGGACAATTTAGTAATCCTTATTTAGACTTCGGTATAGCGCAGTTGGGGATCGTAGAAAAAAACAAACACAATTCTTGGTGTAAATGTGGTTAGGCGTCATCACTGTATTTTCCAAAAATAAATCATGTTATCTTAAGCAAGCTGATTGTCTCTGACGCGATTTAAATTGCTTGACTAATGTGTAGGAGTATTCAGACTATTATTCAAATCGGTGTCCCTATATAAACGATGTTTTGGCGAATATACGCTGCTAACTACTTCCGGTGCACCTTCACGATGTGAGGAACTTAATAGCCGAACCCCGGGGCATTTATGTTTTACTAGTGTACGTGTATTAAAGTTCGACACACACTTTTTATCTCATCGACTGTGTCTTATCTGTCAGCCATTACAGATTAAACGTGTTGCATGCTGTGATATTCTTAGTTATGTATCGACTGTAATAAAGATTATCAATTCCACCCACAAAAAGTATGTCGCTTAGAAAGCTTTGTGAATCAACGTCGTTCATCGTTATTACTCGGATGCATGAAAGTCGTAGATTACATCGGCGGAAACGTTGTGAATATTTTAATCACGATGAGAACAACAGTTTAAAATAGAAATTAAACAAATTATCAAAAATTATTTAAAATATTCTAGTAAACTAATTTTAATATAGTGAAACACACTGCGTTGCATTACCATTATATATCTTACTTCACACTTTAGTTGCACTTTTAATTATCACTAGCTCATACAGGTAACCATGAGTGCAGCCTCGGACGTTATCATGTCCAAATAGAAATGCCAGCAGATGTTGATTTTACGTATCACTTCTTAGTTGAAAAAAACCCACTCAAATAAAGAGTTTATATTTACCAATTACAGTGCAAACAATATTCTTCTCTTGATTCAAGCGCGTATTATACAAATCAAAATAGCTTCCATTTAGACCACATAGTGTAACGAACGTGTTCACCGAAATTCATAATGATCGATCGATAAGTTTAAGAGTGCATATTTTAATACAAATATTGAAACGTTTCAGCTTAAGGTGATAACGTATTCCGACAAATCAAGCTCTTCAGACATGAAGACTGACTAACTACAGGGATCATGATAAGTGAAGCTGCTCACATCAGAGAGTGGGTTATTATATTTACAGGTGGAGCAGAGACTGCAGTTTCTTACATCCCACGGAATGTTTTATTTGCTAATGAATCTGACGTAGACTACCTTTTCTGACAATGCCCCTAGTTTCACTAAAACAGCTCCCAATGGCTCACTATATGTAAATGGGCAAACATATTCACTAGAGTCATATGATTTGCTAATTATAACATTTATTTTATTTATCTAGTCAACTAGAATATATACTACGCATATTGTGTAAGGTATGGGTAATATTTCTGTTAAATATTAGTTATATCAACAAATAAAACATATTTAAAGAGAAACTGGCTGTTATGACTAATGCATTTAAGCCCCAAATTAGATGTTGAGAAAATTAAACTTTGATAATGTGCCACAGATAGATCTTACTTTAGAGAATGTGTATATAAATATTTCACAGAAAGTTATTTTCCTTTAATATAATATAAAAAGAAAACAGGACACAAAAAGAACACATTTACTTACATAAGATAGCAGACACTTCAAATCAAGTGAGATACTAAACTATTGTCTCATGCATAAACATTTATGTACTTTCGCTTTAAGGCTATATTTTATTTAAAGAAAATTTAATAAAGATGGCAACATCATATTTTATAAAGGTCAACATGTTTTAACTTTTTATGGGAGTTTTTAATTGAAGATTTTAAATATCTCAATGCGAGCTCAAAAACTTACAACTGCTCAGATGTGGAAATTATTCACCGTCTATGTTGAAGAATAAATGCATGTTGTTCGTGTTACTATTCCAAAACATGTAGTATTATTTGCAAATCTAACAATAAGTTTGTCTGTATAATTCTGACTTGTTTAATAATAATGCTCACATTGTATAGATATGAAGAAATAGCTAAAACATTTAAATAATACTATTTTCCCTTGATACGCGGTCTTGCCCTCCTTAAGGAAATACCTGAAGTAATAATTGTTCTGGAATAATATATTAGTACTTTTGAAACGTGTAATATCCATTGAGCAATTTAGTTAGGTTTGAATACACAAACACATTATATACACTAAATAAATATATATATATATATAAATACATATATATATATACATACATATATATGTATAAATATGTGTACATATATATGTATAAATATATACACATTACACATACATATGCATACATATATACACATACATATGTATACATATATACACATACATATGTATACATATACACACATACATATGTATACATATATACACATACATATATATATATATATATATGTATAAATATATATATACATATACATATATATACACACATATACACATACACATATACATATATTTATACATATATATATATATACATATGCATATATATAAACATATATAAATACATATATATATATATATACACATATACATACAGATATACATATATATACACACATACATATATATATATACATATATATACATACCTATATATATATATATATATATATACCTATATATATATATATATATATATATATTCCTATATATATACCTATATATGCATACATATATATATAAACATACATATATATATATATATAAACATACATGTATATATACATATATATATGTATACACATACATGTATGTACACACATATACATATATGTATACATATGCATATACTTATATATATGCATACCTATATATACACAT
>OY744515.1:195287733-195300233 GCA_963556195.1 Sepiola atlantica
ATATAGCTGTAGCTATCCGGCACATTGCTCGGTTAGTTTCTAACTTCTAATTTGTTCTCATTCATATACTATGCTGGGTTTACTCCGTTACTATGTTTGGTTCTAACAAAATTAAGTGATTTTGCATTTACAAATGCAGGGTAACGTCCTGTTTGTATAATGGCTCATTCGACTGCCACATATCCCTAAGCATTTCACATTTAAAGCTTGAACTGTTGTACAAATGTTTGCCTATTAACGTTTATTCTAGAGCATATCCGTATAAAACAACAAGCGTTCATGCAATCAAAGACATATTCTTATGGACGAAAATATAGCTTACTCGACCACATATCGTTGCAATAGAGGACCATTTTTTTTGAATTTATACCCTTGTTAGACTATCCATATATATATTTTAAATATTAATACTATTTTTAAGTAGACAGGCATTACTGAAACAAATAAGCACTTTGCAAAAAGTACTTCACAAATGTGTAATATTTAAAGCATTGATCAATATCATGTTTTGTGCTCATCCTGCGAAGCAGGGTGCGCACTGCGATTTCTAATCAGCGATGTCTGATTGTTATTGTGTCGAAGCAATAACGAAAATTTAGACTTGTCCATTGTCAATAAGTGCTGGAAGCATAGGTTTCTCACCGTCTGAGTTGACCTCCAGTCTACATTGGCAGTCAGTACTGACGTACTACTTCTCTTGCTCCGCTGTTGTATATAATTGTCTCTAATATATTCGGTTTACCTAAACCCCGTGTCCGAGTATCCCATTCCGGCTCTTAAACAGGTGCATAATCATCATCAACGTATAGGTCAAGATAAAATTTCGCTGTTAATATTGTCGGGGTAGTTTAATATAAAATCTAAATGTACCCAGTAATAAACAGCGTTTTTAAATACATGTAACAACTCTGTGTATCCACATAGTTTAGACGATGATTTGACACTCATTATTAATGGTTAAATATGCATGTGTGGGAGTTTTTCTTACTCTAAGATGTGTGTTTACGTATGCGCGGGCGTTCGTCTATGTGGGGTTTAAGAGTAAGATAATACAACATAATATATAAGCAAATAATTGGTAAAAATGGTAAAAGCAAAAGCAGCAAATTAGTAATATAACGTTCATACACTATATTTTCATATTTCAGAAAGATATTTTCTATGGAACAAGCAATCGCTGAGCTTCCAGAGAGAACGCTAGTGATATAAATATCGTTAATACATGTCTACAATCGTATAGTCAATAAACTAATCAATAAAAAATAGCCATTGAACAGGAAACAGTGTGTTGATATTTTTTATATCCGCCTTCGCATGGTACCGGAAGTATGAGTGTCTAGACGGAAGTATAACATGTGAGCTTTCCAAACGCGCAACGCATGTGTTTTATTTTTGTATTCTCGTTTTGTTTTCTCACCTATGCTTACGATTACTTGGCAAGTAAAAGCTAAAAAACCCTCTTGTATTAAATAATAAATCTGTGTTTGTCAGTGAATAGTCGTGTAGTTTATTGTCGTCATTCCTGGCCGTTTGCAATAAAAGCGTTTGTCTTATCGACTTGGTAACATGTGTTCATGTTTTGAGAATATAATTGGCCAATATTTGTTTCAAAACTAAACGTATTCTGTGTATCCTTAGAAAACAAATTAAGAAGATAAAATATTGCGATTCGTCTATTTAATCTACGTAAACAAAAAGCTATTGAATATATTAATCTATTACAATAATAGTATTTGAAACTTAAGTAAGATTTGCTTTGTATATAAAAAAGCGATTGTCTAAAATAATATACTTTGACAGCTCTGCTGATTGAAGGATGATCAACATAGGTTTAAATGTTTAACTTATAATGTAAATACTTGGATATATATATATATATATATATATATATATATATATATATACATATATATATACAAACACATATAAATACATATATATGTATATATACAGATATATATCAATATAGACATATGCATCTACATATATATATATGTACACGCACATATGTATATACATATGTATCTATATATATATATACACGCGTATATACATATATATATACATATATACACACATATATACATATATATACACATATATACATATATACATATATATACATATATATATATATATACATATACAAATATATACACATATATATATACATATATATACATATATATACATATATACATTACTATATATCCATATATATGCATAAATATATATACATATATATATATATACATACAGACATATACATATATATATACACACATATATCTATACATAAATATACATACATATATATATACACACATATATATATACATACATATACAAACATATATATATATACATATATATATAGACATACATATATATACATATATATACATACATATAAATACATATACATATACATATACATATACATATATATACATATATATATACATATATATGTATACATATATGTACATACATATATATACATATATATATACATATACATATATATACATTTATATACACATATACATATATTTATATATATATATATATATACACATATGTATATATATATATATACATATGTACATATGTATACATATGTATATAGGTATATATATATATTATATATATATATATATATATGTATACATATTGATGGATTTAGAATTCCCATACTATCATTGGGTTTGAATAGTAACTTGTGAACGGATATCTTGAATGATTTAGTAATTTGGGTTTTTTTTTAGGGGGGGGGGAGGATTTATTCATCATTGTGCCGGCCGACGTGAAAGTTTATTCCTTTAAAAAAAATATATTTAATGGTTATCATTGGTGTCCGTAAAGGAATGCTTCGGTAAGCCTTCATAAAATCACATATACATGCTCTGTACTCTGTAATCGAGTATCATCGAGCTTGTTTTTATTGAACAACCCCGGTCTTCACTTAATGATCTATTTTATAAATGAAAAATCTAAATCTATATATACATATGTATATATGTATATATATATATATATATATATATATATATATATATATATATACATATGTATATATATATATACAGGTGTATATATATACATGTGTATATATACATGTGTATATATGTATACATATACATATGTATATATGTCTGTATATATACATATGTGCATATATATACAAATGTATACATGTATATATACACATGTATATATGTATATATTAACATGTGTATATGTATATATATATATATATATATATATATATATATATATATACATATGTGTATATGTATATGTAGCCCCCAATGCACATATGAAGAAATAAAGTACATTTTTAATTCCCTAAAAACACTTCGATACCCCACACATTTTATAATAAATGCCAAGAAGAAAGTCTTTCAAATATTCTCCAGAAACAACACACAAAAAATTCAAACTCCAAACACCACTCTCATAGACAGACCGCTTCTCTTACCCACGCATTCCAATAACATATCCATATGCAACATGCTTAATAAACTAGTCATTCCAACAGTACAAACCACATCACAATTTAAAAAAACAAACATAAAACACATCAATGCATTTTTTTAAAAAAAACACATCCCATGCCGGCTTATACACTTTCCAATGGAATGATTGCCATCAAATTTACGTGAGAGAAACACAACGTGATTGGAAAAAAAGATTGAATGAACACAAAAGGGACATAAAAAGAAATAACCCTCTCAGTGCACTTTTTTTCCATGCACTAGAGCACGGTCATGCTTTCACATTTGAAAAAGCCGAAATCACCAAATACATCCACAACAAAGCTCGGCGAAGACTACTGGAAACTGCACTTATCATAGCCTCGACCACCACCAAGCAACAAAATGGTTTCTATAACATATCTCCTTTAATCAGAAAAATCATCCTTACTGAACAAAGACTCATCGCAATTGATAGATGACATCCATCTTTTTCTCTCAGATCTCAATGACACTCACCAACTTATCTCCGCAACCCCCCCCCCCACACACACAGACATCTTCGTTCTCCACGAATCTTAACTCTTCTAACTTACTCTTTCCCTCACATTCTTAACAAATCAAGCCGGTAAAACATTCTCACTTTTCAAAATATTTCAAATATTTCACACCTATCACAACACATTTCCCCTATACACCCGCACCCATTTACCCTTTCAATAACTTCTCTCATCTATCTTACCTATCCACCAAAATCACAGAGCCTCCCCCTCCTTTGCTACCCATCTTCCATTCCTCTGCATACACCCCCACCACACACACATCTTAATGCACAATGACCCCTAACTTTCCTGGTGCAACATTCCACCCTCCTCTTTCCCCACCCCTCCACTCCTTCACTCACTGCTATCCACATTTACTCCCGCTAACCCCAACCCTCCACTTTTTCACTTTCAACCAACCACCGTATCCCTGCTCACTCCCACCCTTCCACTTTTTTGACTCAGTTTTTTCAACATTTATTTTCATTCCTCGCAACTGACTTCACCAGGTCCGGACGTCGGTCCCTACTGTTTTCTAGTAGTGGCTACTATTTCCTCCCTTCAACCCCCCATGTCAACCCTATATGTCCACGTACTTGCATGACATTTTTCTTTTTCTTATCATCCTGGAGAAGTCTTACACATAAAGACGAAACATTGATGAACACATAAAAACTTCCTTTTTGGTTTTCCTTTTGAATTTCCCATATGTATATAGATATATACATATGCGTATATGTATATATATATATATATATATATATATATATATATATATATATATATATATATATATATGTATATATATATATATATAGATATATACATATGCGTATATGTATATATATATATATATATGCATATGCGTATATGTTTATATATATATATATATATATATATGCGTATATGTATATATATATATGCATATATGTATATATATATATATGCGTATATGTATGTATATATACATATTTATGTATATATATATATAAATATATATATACAAACATATGTAAATATATATATATATATATATATATATATGTATGTACATAACTAGATAGATAGAGAACGAGAGAGATACACAATCTAGTGGAACCACACCAATATGTATACTTTTGTGTTAATAATGATATTTGTTTTGTCAACAATATATATATCCCGCCTTCTTACCGTAAAAATAATAGTATCAACTAAATATTCCCCAAATTAACAACCCAATTTCTATATCTGTATTTATGTGTTGCTTACAAGTGTACTGTTTAATATCTGGCACGACATAATTATATTTTTACTTTAAACATGGGTAATGTTAGAAGTTTGGATATTAGCAACACCAGAAAAATTAACAATCAAAATTGCTGATGAATCCAACATTTTTTGTTAATGTGTGTGAAATAAATAACGTAGTACACACATGAAATTATCTTAGCTCTTCATATACTTCTATCTATCGCTCTCTCTCGCTCTACTTATATATATATATATATATATATATATATATATATATATGTATATATATATATATATATATATATATATATATATATATATATATATATATGTATATATATATATATATATATATATATATATATATGTATATATATATATATACGGATAATGAAGTAATGAAATAGATACAAACTACATAGTGTACAATTTTATCAACTCATCAATTGTTCAAACAAAGAATACAAATAAACAATGCCAGCCAAGCCATGTATTTTCAATGATGATACTCTTATCGTCAACAGGTCTGACCAATAACATGTGAATTTTAATAAATTATTAAAGGTAACTTTCTATAAAATGCAAAAGTAAAAGAAAGTTTTTTGTAAATATTAATATGAAAAAAATGTGGTAAGATAAGTACTGACACAGATCAGACTCGATTTGAATTATGGGCACAGAGGTGTATTAAATGTAAATGATTCAACCTGTTTGAAGAATCTATATAGAGAAGCCGAACAGTGTTCTTTCTTATTTCGAAACCTTGAGTGTTTCAAGTAACGGTATTTTATGGTCACAGATAATCCCGACCACTTATGCCCGAATGATACTTGGAAAGTACCCAGACACCAATAAAAGTATGCATACCTCCATGCATCTTAAACATATAGCTGCTTCCTGTGTGTGACTTCAAATGGTTACAAGAAAATAGACGTAAAACGTCGAAACTAATAATGAATGTGTCAATAAATGCTATATTTTAAATATAAAAAATATATCTTTATTAATATATATATATATATATATATATATATATATAATACATATGTGTGTGCATATATATATATATATAAATATATGTGTATATATACATATGTATATATACATATATATTTGCATATATATACATATATATGCAAAAATATATATGTATATACACATATGTATATATATATACATATATATTTGCATATATATACATATATATGTAAAACTATATATATGCATATATATATATATATGAGTATATATATATACATATATATATATATATATGTTAATATATACAGACACATATATATATACAAATATATATGTAAATATACATATATATTAAAACATATATATATATACATATATATATGTAAGCATACATATATATACATATATATGTAAATACATATACATACATATATATGTAAACACATATATATATACATATATACGTAAACATATAGATATATGTATATACATATATATACACATACACGTAAATATATATGTATATATATACATATATACGTAAACATATATACATATATGAATACATATATATATGCACTTATGTAAATATATACATATATATATGTAAATATATATATATATATATATATACATATATATATATGTAAATATATATATATATATGTAAATATATCTCTCTATATATATGTAAATATATATATATACATATATACACATACATATACTTATATATATATATATATAAATAAACATATATGTATATATATATATAAATATATACATATATATGAATATATATACATGTATATATATATATATATATATATATGTATACATATATATACATTATATATATATATGTGTTTGTGTACAGGTTTGTGTGTGTGTGCCTGAACCTCTACTATACACAAATATGTTAGAGAACACACTGCATTATCATAATATAGGGATTACAATATAGATAATAAATACAGTGAAGAACAAGTCAGATTCATAATATTAAGGGAAATTCTATTTAATAGAAATGGTTATAATATTACTAGTACTAAAACCTTAATAACACTTTCCAGAATCTGTATATAACTGTTTAATCTGGCACACATGAAAACACTAGACGAATAGAAATGTTGGTGAACTCCTGCAGAAAGGGGCTAACGAGATTTAAGGGAATGTTATCAATATTAAAATCTTTAATTAAAAATATTTTTTAGCTTTCTCTTTTCTTGTTTTTCAGTGCAACTGAATTAATTCAAGGTTGAAGTCAATAGAAAGTTGTGTTATCCTTTAAAGCAAACACACTAATTTCTTTTAATTTATTGTCTCTTAAATTAACAGCAATTCATGTCAGAGCCGGTGTAATCAACTTGGAATACAAACAACAGTTGTTGACAAGCTTACGCCGAGGAACCTTTACTATAATATAAATATAAAACAATAACTATATAACCGTTACTTTTATATATATATATATATATATATATATATAGTAACATTATTTATCTGCCCCATGACGGTTTACATCAATACCTCAAGAAAACCGTTTTTTACCAACATCATAAGTATGTTGATTAAATGAGTATTTCTGTATCCACATTTTCTCTCGTATGCTGGCTGTTTATGTTGTTCTTACCTGTCTATAGAAAAGTTAATACCTTCTATTGAAATACAATTAGGTTAGGATAAAGTTTCTGATCGTCTATATCGGTCTAGTTCCTAAAGGTGTATGCAGATTTTGAATGTCAACTGTGATCGTTGTTAGTCCAATTAGGCAATCTTGTTAATGATATTTGTATGCTGTTAGGACATATAGTTCAAGATAGTGATCAGGTTGATTTCCTTGTACCGTCATTAGTTGTTGTGGGGCGATTGTGTTCCTATTGATTACTTCTTATAATGATTTTTTGATTTTTGTCTCATTGATGTATATAATATATTCGTCAAAACGTTCTGTGGTGTTTAGAGTGGGTGAGAGGGTGAATTGGCTTGGGATTCTGATTGTCTGAGAGGCTGGTGTGTTAGCAGAAGGGTTACTAGTATGCATGTGTGAGTGGGTTATTGAATATAGACTGATTTTTCTTTCGTATATTTCAGTTAGATGTGTATTCATAGTCGATATATAAGGATTACTGTCGAACAGCGATATGATATCAAAATTTCAACATAGCGTTGCTTAAGCACAACTAAAAACGGAAACAAAATTAAAAAGATGTAAGTTTATTATAGGTACCAAGTGAGATCTGCATAACACCTTACAGTGTAACCCCAACACCCACATTAAAAACACGTATGTCCCAGCATTGGATTGTACCGCTGATAAGCGTAGTACTTCGATAATAGACGGACAAAAGTGAAAAAAGTACGGCCACCGTCTTCAAAGAAGGGCATTGAAAGTCTTATTTTCCCGAAGGGAGGGGTTGTCAATGAGATCATTATCAGAGATAGTCGAATAGTAACTAACATTTGCGATAGCACAACGTGTTTGTAAGTGCGATTGATAGACGCTTAAAACACTGTAAACCTGGTAAGACATGTTGGCACTCAGACTCGGAGGAAACACATATTTTTGCCAGTGAGAAATGACTAAGTGTATAAGAAGTTATCTATTTTTACATCATCCGCAGATAAGTAGGCATAAATAGTATCCGGCATTAGTTCAAAACGAATTGATATTGATAAAATACATATTTAATATAGTTTGGCAATAAAATATACGCAAGTATATTCATCGAGTTACTTACCGTCTCATGCGGATATTAAATAGTGTATGTTTATCCACGTGATTTCACAAATAGGTTCGTCCGTACAAGCTATAAAGAGCTAGAAGCAATGTAAAGATGGTAATTGAGATACACGGGTATTGTACAAACATCGCGCGTGTATAGACAAGTACATTGTTTATATTTTTACAATTCCTGTTAGATTTCCATAAAGAAATGCAATAGCATGTTTTGGCGTAGATATAATCTTCGAATAATAAACATATATATTCCAATAAAGAACCATAGCAAAATGTGAGCTTGAAGACATATCGTGGAATCTCTTGTCTTTCAAAACAGAAAAACATGTTCACACGTCAATTACACTAATGTTTGGAATAGCCTTCGTTGATCTTTTAGCTTGGAGCAAAATGCAGTATGTGGTCTTATACTACATATCCTTTTTCTGTTTCCGGTCAATCAAGGATAACTTATTCTACACTGAGTCATGTTTGTAATGTTCCTCTAAATTCAAAGTTTTTTTTAGTTTACTTGAATTAAACACCGAACGTATGTCTAACTCTGCTTTCGTGACAAGGCAACTAAATATGGACATACAAACAAGTGTAAATACAAATAAAAAGCGAAAACAACAGGCTTATTATATCATACGAGACTTCTCAAGTTATCTCTAAGAATAGAAAGAGAAGCATATCATATAAAAACAAGATCTCGTTAAAGAGCGATAACATGAAAGAATAGAAACACGAATGCAATGCACGTTTAAACGGAGAATGAATGAATACATAAAAGAGAGAAGTTTAAAGGGGAAAAAGTGATTTAGAATAGAAGGAATGGAATGACAGTACAAATACGAGTGATTCAATGAAAATTGGGTGGCGCATGCTGGAATAGCAAAGAGACTTTCAGGAACGCAGCAAAAACACTAAGAAGCGGAATTATTGGCGGAAATAATGGCGTCTTTTTGTGGCTCGTCTACAAACGGAGTCGATCAGAAGCGAAAAAGATGAAACACGGAACTATCTAGCATAGCTAAAGAGTTGGCAGACGTGCTTCGCAAGAAGTGATCTTCAAAGGAATGTATTTGTTAAGGTGACACAACCAAAAATCTACTTACCTAAACACTATATTCAGCACTGTCAATTCAGCTTCATGATAAAAGCACCAGACGGATGTATGATACTTAGACACTTCTATATAGTTCCCCTGTTACTGATAATAACTGCGTAAGAGTTGTGGCTCACAAACGAAATAATCTTTTTAAAAAAAAACAGTGATAATCAGGTTCCAGACTTTTAACAAGAGGATTGATGATTTGCATTATTCGCAATACTATTCTCATGTTGGTGTATTATATTCACAACGTTATGCCCAGAGAAAAGTCGGGAATTTTTCGAACTTTGGGAACATCTCGTTCAGTCTGGGAATCTTTATGTCAAAGTTGGAAATAAGTAGAGGCTTTACAACTAAACCGGCAGTATACTCTTTTAATTATGTCAGATATTACCGAATAGAATTGTTAAGTTAGTTATTATTAGTTATTAACGCCTGCAATTAGGATTGCAACTTCAATCTATAGAAAAAAAACTACTGAGTTCGAGATAAATATTTCAAAGGTTCACAATTCTAGAAAAGATGCACTTAAAAAAAGGCCAGGCCTATATCGACCGAGTGTTATTACAACACCAATCAAGATAAAACGACAGGGGATGACTTGTTCAACGGTAGCATGTATACACCTTTAATTTCTACAGATATACGCCACAACTAACTTGATTGACTACCAACGATGTGTCAATTAACAACATACTTGCTTAAGCAACAAACCAGAAAATGAGGTATTCGTAGTATCATGCATTTTAGTCATATGTAGCTTTAGTAGAGTACGCGATAGCCCTACTTGATAGCGCCGCTTAATATGAACCTGATAACTTGCTTTGAAATCCTGTCAGATCTCTAGATCTCATTTACATAATAGTAAGGTTGGGTTACATAAGAATTTGAAATATAACAAACTTATCGGCAATATAGAAGGTTGAGCGCAATTAATCGTATTAGGAAATATGTGTTACCAACGATCACATACTTTTTACGTACGACGTCAAGAGAATGTACTCTATCGCATCATGCACCTTTGTAGTTTACTAACTTTAAATAATATTAGAATACAACAAATGGTATTCATACGCCAGTTTCTCAGTTCTTCATCCTTCTTTGTAAATTCGAGTGATCTCGTAACCTGACTTCTGCTTCACCTAAAAAAATAAACACAGCTATGGAACAATCATAAATACTTGTGGCTTTTCTACAAATATTCCGAGGAGAATATGTTTTGTCGTGTCAAAGTTGCATTATATTGTAGCAGAATAAGAGGCGCATATTCAGTAAAGTTTGATGGCAAACATTTACACATAGCAAATGCCTATCGGAAACAACGGAACTAAACAGAAGTGTCTGGTTATGTTGTTGTGCAGCGGAAATTGTCATCATTGATAATGACAAATAACGTACTGAAAAGTATAAATAACTGAACGGCAAGTGATATGATATGATGAACATAAATATATAACACAACCTCCCAAGGGATTCAGTAAGGCCTGACAAAACGAGTTCCTGACAAGAGAACATATAGCACACCCCTAAATAAGAGGAGGTAAAGCTTGAGCGGATAATATTATGACGAACGAATACTACACCCAAAGGATGATGTAATGTCTTTTATTGGTTAGCTAGAACAGATACAACCCCATCCAGTGATGTGCGAATTGAAATATGGTACATTAGTCTGAAATAGTATATTAATCTGTATTGAGCATATAAATATAGTAAAATAATGTATTAATAGAAGTAATAATATAGTTTCGGTTTCAGACAGACATATACGAAATATGTATTAATTATAATAATACAGCATAGGTTTCTTCTTTCAGTATTAAATACAAAAAAAAACGATGTTTCATGCCGTAAAACAGCTCTACAACACCGTATTGCTGAATAATAAATAAAGTGTTGCCACTGAGGAACAGAATGAATCGCACACAATAACGTAATATGACCGATTGGTTGCTATAATGACGTCATATGTCAAAGACTCTGTTATTAAGCACAACTCAAGAGATAATTGATTTACGCCTGCTTTTCAGATGGTTATATTATGCATGGAATGGGGATAAAGAGAATTGCTGGCCCTATCTTAATCATGATTACAATTAGTTGCTTCGAAACGGGGAAAATACGTTTGAACTTAAAGTTACGCGATAATAAAATAAAATAACGATTCTACTTTAGATTTAATTATAAAACGCAATCATCGATCTATATCAATTTTTAGGGTTCGATATGATTTCAGCCAAAAGAGACGGGTTCACAGATATTTTGGTTGATGCTTCTTTTCTTAAATTAATGAGTGTTGATTAATATTTTATTTCTATTGTAATCAGACGATTCTAAAATGCTATCAAACAATAACAGAAGCATTTTTATGTTATCATTTTTATGGTTATCATTACGTTTGTTCCATGTGTGCATTTGCGTGCTGAACTTCAATA
>OY744515.1:195307733-195325233 GCA_963556195.1 Sepiola atlantica
CTCATGATTAATCGTATAAATGTACATTAGTCAAATAAGTGATAAAATAGAGTACTGTTGTCACCCAGAGGATCCTTTTTCTGACTTAACGGAGTACGAAACCGAAATCTAGTTTTGTATGTCCTCCTTTCTACCTCACAACCTCTTTCTCACATGAGAAAGGTTGGAATCTTTCTTTTCTCTATCATTATTTAATACTAGGTGTTAGACTGATGCAAATGTATGTCCCTGTAAAAACTACACAAAATACTTGTCTACTTAAAACTACTTAAAACAATTCACCTTTTTCCTAGGTGCACCTAAAACTGAACATTACTTCTATTAGCAAAGATTATTTACAAGAACTACTCGTCTGTGGAACAGAACACAACGGGGCTGCTTTCCAGCTGACTACAACACAGTAAAGTTCAATCTAAACAACTTCTTGCTAGGTCGTCTTCATAAACAATGTAACAGGTAACAACGCTGGACGCCTCTAAACTCAGTTTCCTTTATAGCACAATCAACACCGTTCTCTTTCTCTCTATTTGGGCAGCAAGTTTTTTCGCCACTTAGTCTTACATGACCAGTCTGGGTCTCTCTTGTTCCGACAGGTTGAGGGTACAGGTTACACAGCTTGTCTGGCTGCTGTTTCCGACTGACAGGACATGAGCCCAAACTCTTGGGTAGCGCCAAGAACGGCTGCTCCATCATCAGTTGCATAATACCGTGGGTAGTTGTATGTTCCATGTCGCGCATGGAAAGGGACCCTGCAATTATCTCCGGTGGGCTTTCCCGAGGTCACAACCCCCATGGACCAGGTCGTAACTAATGGACTGGTTGTGTGAGCTTATTGTCACTAAACAAGTACCCACCTTGACCAACCCACTCTATAATCAAAACAAATATGTCATTGCAAAAAAATAAAAGCAAACCTAAACCAGACACCGGACAAAAAACACTTCCGCCTCCGCCCTTGAGACTCGCATTCACAAATATCCGGGGACTTAGAATCAACATCAACGACGTGGACACCTTTCTCCTGACAAATTCACCGGATATCCCAGCTCTAAGTGAAACTAACCTTCAATCCTAAATCTCCTCTCACCACTTTGACATGACTTACTTCCTCCCACTCTACCGTAAAGACTCTGACAAACATATGCACGGGCAAGGAGTTTATGTTCGGAACACCCTCACCCCGACTAGAGAACATAGGTAAGCATCAGATGACTACGACTATATGTGTTTCATATTGACTTTACACCACAACGTCAGTTACTTATATTTCTTATACCGTTCCCCGTCGACTCATGACTGTACACTTCTAAACTCTGTCTCTGAAAGCATAGATAGAGCACTCTTAATTGATTCGAAGTCCCAGATACATGTATTTGGGGATTTTAATGCCCACCACCGTGACTGGTTGGGATTCTCCAGCCTTACTGACGCAGCCGGCAACTCTACGTATGAGTTTTCCTTAGCTCACTCCCTCTCTCAGACTGTCAATTTTTCGACCCGCATCCCTGATAAATAGACCAACAACCCCCACTTCTAGACGTTTTCTTGACCTCAATACCCGAGGCATGTGTGACGAAAGCTGATAGCCCACGCGGTAATGCTGATCACATTGTGCTAATGATACATATCATCCTAAAAGTCGTCCAAAAGCTGATGAACCGTTGCTCAAAACAACGAGATACTACAAGCAGGCTTATTTAGAATCAAGCAGAGATCACATCAGTGACGCCCCATGGAGGGAAACTTCACTCTCTTCAGACCAGTGTGCAAATGTATTAACTGAATGGGTCAAAGCAGGCATTGACGCCTATATCCCCATTCGAACATTCCTTAGCAAGCCCCATTCTCCTCAATGGTCTACCTCGGAATGTGCAGCTGCCATTGCTGAGAGGCAAAAAGCATTCCGTAAATTCGGCCGACATAAGTCAGCTACTAAAAGACCTAAGTTTATAGTCAAGAAATAATTACAAGGCCGTGATAGGCGAAGCAAAGAGAAGGTATAATGGGTTAACAAAAAAACGCATTGAGTAACAGAAACTAGGTACTTGTGATTTCTGGAAAATCTATAATAGTGTAATGAATAATGGTCAATCAACGATTCCCCCACTATCAAACCACAATCATGTCGTTTGCACGGCGACTGATAAGGCTGAACTACTTGTCCAGCATTTCGCTTCTAACTCCACCTTGGACTTAAAAAACCACTCCCTCCCCAAATTCTCATTGCGGACCGAAGTAACACTTGATAACGTGGTCATCACCCCATCCCAGGTCGGAGACATCATAAAAAACCTTGACACCTCCAAAGTTGTGGGCCTGATCTTATACCTGTAATAGTAATAAAGACATGGTCTGCTGAACTGGGACCTGTCCTTTCCAAACTCTACAATAAATGCCTAGCTGAATCTTGCTTCGCCGATAGCTGGAAAATTACCTCCGTGGTACCATTCTTGGAATAGAACCGATCTCTAGATCTACCGCCCAATCGGTCTACTGCCGATTTTTGCTAAAATCTTTGAATCCTTTATAACTCTAGCTATAGTTCGGCACTTAGTTAATGCTCAGCTTCTTTCTGACTAGCGGTATGGATTTAGACACGCACGATCTACTGCGGACATCCTAACGGTCATCTCAGAAAGCATGTATCATATACTCGACAAGGCAGGTGAAGCTAGGGCAGTAGCGCTTGACATATTCAAGGCCTTTGACAAGGTACGGCATAAAGGGCTTCTCCTGAAAATACGCTCATACGGTATTACTGGGCATTTACTTAATATAATTAGATCCTTCCTAACCAAAAGAAAAATCCAGGTTGTCGTCGATGGCCGTTCATCTAAGCAACATGACATAAATGCTGGTGTACCCCAAGGATCTATCCTTGGACCTTTGTTGTTCCTGATCTATATAAACGATCTCCCTGACGCCATAGAGTCTGAGATAGGTTAATTTTCTGACGACACCACGCTTTACTCTCGCCATGTTGGTAAAATTGACGCGATTATATCTGAGGCAATCCTTAGAAAATGACCTCCATGCTGTAGTGGATTGGGGTCATAAATGATAGGTAACTTTTAATGCCGCAAAGACGAAGCTCCTTTCCTTCAATAACTACAAGAACCCTCTCCAACCACCGATTGTATAGCAAATAACACCTTACCTGAGAGTTCATCATTCAAACTCCTCGGCCTAACCTTCACAAGTTACAATAATTGGAACAAATACATTGAACACATTTCCAAGGCTGCCGTAAAGAAGGTTAGCTCCCTCTACCGTGCTAGTAAACTCCTGACACCTGACATTATTCTGTATCTCTACAAAGTCACCATCCGCCCATGCACGGAGTATTGTTGCCACATCTGGGCTGGTGCATCATCTACAACTCTCTCCTTCCTTGATATAGTCCAAAACAGAGTCCCAACCAAACTACAGTCCCTGTCCCATCGCCGCAATGTAGCTTGTTTTAAAAATACTTCAATGGAGTATGCTCTGATTAATTTGCTACTCTAGTGCCCCCTCGACGTAAAGTCACTAGACCAACTTGACAATTAACTAAATTCCATCCATTCACTGTGGAGGCCCCCCGATGCCGTAGAGCTTTCAACTCAAATAGCTTTTTTCCTCGTGCTGCTGGTCTCTGGAACTCCCTCCCTGCCCCTCTGTTTCCTCGTCAGTACTGACATGCAGACATTTAAAATTAATGTTAACAGACATCTCGCTGCGCAGTTCCCAGTTTAGGTTGCCCCCTCAACCGTCTCCTCTTTTCTTTCTTCTCAGTTGCCGCTTACGTCTACAGTGGTCGCCTGCCTTGTTTGGGGTGAACTACGTTACAAAAACAAATTCTTACCAGTTTCAATAATCGTTGTGAATCCTGGCACTTTTTTCTCACATGGAAACTTATTGACCTTTATCCTCAAATGTATTGTCGGCCTCGATAAGCTGTGACCCATTCGTATATAAAAACGCGCGCAATAAACTTTAGTGTTCGCATTATATAAATTCATGTAACATAATCTTCCTTTTCGGAAAATATAAGAAGTTTTTATCAGCTATGTTAATATTATTTTAATGTTTTAACTGTAGTTTCGGAATTGTACCTCTCTCTTATTCCATTCAGCATTGGCTAGGGTGAGCTGTAGAACTAGACGAGGACATGCTATAGACATTTATGAGGTCAAAGGGCACGAAAGAGTAGCGAATGATAATGGAAGGTCAGATTGAGGAGATGACCTAGATTAGATGCAATCTGAATATGAAGTCAGCGAAAATAACGCAAAGGTCAATGAAGACGATAATAACATTTACAAAGTAGCTTGAATGAAATGAGTCTGTCCTCACGAAATGTGATGATGGAATTCATTATCCGTAGGCGAGGCTAAAGTAATGAAGGAACAATTACTCAGGCTACCATTTTACGACGCTCATGTTCCGATAGGTTACACTAATTGGAGATAACAAATAAGATATGCCAAGATGTTAAATGTACCTGTCAGCAACAATGTCAGAAAAGATGTCGCAGTTTCGTTCATTAAATAACGTGATGAGCATGTTGAGCGAATGCCAGTTCTTGTACTTATAGATGGAGGGAGAGCATCAGATGTGTATGGGCACACGGGTAATGCATTACTGGGGACTGGGGTAATTATATGCAATGTTAGCAGTAGATTATGATTTTCAAGTCGAATATAATTATTTATTTAATTATAACGTATATTTACGAATATATAAATGTAATACGCTTTAATGTTAACAACCTTCATCAACTATCTGTAATAATATATATGTATCTATATATCTATCTTTTTTCGCGACACGTATCGATGATTGTTTCTCTTTTTTATTATATATATATATATATATATATATATATATATATATATATATATATATCGCATATTAACCTTTTTGCTGGGATCAAAGTGTAGTATTTGCTCCGATGGATACATTGCCCTGTGAAGGTATAGGAGGTCCACTCTCACAGGCTTTGCCTTCTCACCCTTTGAGAAGGGGTTATTTTATTGCTAATCGCCTGAGGCGCCCCTCACCGCCGAGGCTCCCCAGGCATTTGTTGTAGGCCAGAGTGCTCAAATTCTAGGGCGCTGGCTTTTCAAGTCCAACTTTCCAACCTTGTGCCACATCTAACCGATGTGGGAGGTAGATAAATAACGCATCTTGGCCTTTTGGATGAGATCAAAGTGTAGTATGTGTTCCGATGGATACATTGTCCTGTGCAGTTCAAAGAGGTCAACCCTCCCAGGCTTTGCCTTCTCACCATTTGCGAAGGAGTTAACTGATTGTTAATCGCCTGAGGCGCCCTGACCAGGGAATGCCGACGGGGCTGTCTAGGCATTTTTTCTCGACAAGAGAGATCTTTATTTACTAGGGCGCTGGCTTTTAAAACCCAACTTTCAGACTTTGTGTAACATCTTACGGCTGTGAGAGGAAGATAAATACCTTATCTCTTCCACAAATAGAGATTCAACAAATAATTTCACAGGATGCCAAGCTTTGCTTACTTTCAGTTCTACATAACAGTGCTGCACAATATTGCTGACGGACACTTTAGTAACTGATCTTTACGCATCTTTCTGTTCGTTATTCATTGTTCCTATATATTCTTTAGAATATTTTTTAAAAAAATAAAACAATACCAAAAAACAAATAACATTAAGTAAATACAATTTAAAATAATTTGAAGATAAAAAATCAATAATAATTAATATGTGTAATAGGTTATAGTATCATCACAAATTGAATTACGTAATTAAGTAGGACTAGTAGTACTAACCTATAAGGGATATAATAACACATACAATGATGAATTTAACCTGTAAACTTCCGACACATTCGATTTATAAACACCTGAGCATATGGTAAGCATTTTAAGGCAAATATGCTGATGTATTCCTGAGTGGATAGATTTCCAAATTTGTTTTTCAAATGTTAACTGTCACGAAGTAAGTCAACTAATTGTTCTTACTATTAAAAAGAAATTACAATGTATACACCATACATACAGTCATTTGAATTTCTTAACCGCATCGATATATACACCAGAGTAATATAGAGATAAATATAGGTGTTTATTTAGTGGCCCCTTACGAGAGCTAAGTTAATACCAGGTTGATTTTTAGAAGGAGATATCTAGCTCCCCAAATCGTGGAAGTCTGATGAGAAAAGAAATCCAAATGACGCTAGTCAAGAATGACTTTTCCACCTTTGACGGATGAACAGATGCTACACGCTGATATATGGCCGAGGTCTAAGACCAAAATATATCAAGCAATACACTTTCAAAGATTGTATACGTGTATCTAATTATTAGCGTGTGTGTCTTACCAGGTGTATATACACTTTGTGTCCAGGTAGTCTATACGCACACATGTTTTTCTTTGATTATTTAACAACGACGTCGGTATCATTTCCAAAATATTATTATTCTGTTACAATCAACGGAAACAAACTATGTATGGACGAATACAGAGTTATATTACTTTTAAAAGATGGGGCCCGTTTAAATACAATTCTTACCAGGAAAGATTATTTTTTGTAAGGATTAAATAGAATATAATTTTATTCTCTTAAGGAAAATGCTGCAGCAATCTATAAGAAGAAATAGCGAAGCAGAATCCGATACCGATGTTGTAGGTAAAACGCTATAGATGATTAAGCGACTGACTTGTATTTATATGTTAGATTAATTGTTTATCTTCTGTATAATTATATTCAAATACTCTCTATTTCTATTGTTAAATCTAACATATCCGTTTTGTTTTATTAGATGTAATAATTCATTAGCATATTGTTAACTATTCTCCCAAGTTTCGTCTCGCACCCATTGAAATATATGCAGAACATTTTCTATATGTTTTATAAACTGTTGTTGCATATCTATTTTAGCCTTGCTGTTTATATTCTTTGTAGTCGTTACATGTTTCTCTCTCTCTCTCTATCTATCCCGTCCTCCTTCGCTTCATCCTCATCTATATTTCCCCTCCTCACCCTCTGTCTCTCTCTTTTCCGTCGGAATTTTCTCAAAGGTCAATTTTCCCCATCTCCGCCCCATAGCCCCAAATTGCATGGGTCTCTATGCTTGACTCTGTTTTGAACTACAGGCGCAACCGCAGTAATTTTTCTTTGTCATGTTTGCCTCGATTTTTTTCTTGCTTTTCTCTCTGCATTTTATGTTTTCTTTGCCCTGGAAATTTGTTTTATGGATTCGTGAGATTTTCTTTTCTTCTGTTCTTGTTATTTTCAATTCAAACGGACACAGAGTTCATATAAAAAATATAATACACATCAACGAACATTTCAAGAAGACGTGTTCCTTGTTTGCGTCTTGGTTCCAGCTTCCGGGCTGAAACCATAGAATAAGTCACAATATGTTACACTATCTAACTCTTGATGTATAACAAGAGTAACACCGTGATAGTGCAATGCTACGTGTCTAGCAGTGAATGTGTGTAGACTGACTTAAATTCAAATAACTGTCTTCTTTTATATTACCATACGTCTGGTTTCTCACACATTTATAAATGTATGCATCTTGTAAGATACCTTATCATCAATAGATTCTAAAATAGTTATATCACTTTTAACATTCCGAAACACTTGTGGTATATAAGTTGCGTCTAGTTTCGCATTTGCACTTATTCGTCTATATGCCAGGCGGAAGGGTACTATGGCAGGCAAACTTCTAAGATTACCAGGAAAAAAAGGAGGGGTTCAAAGTTCCCCAAAGAGATTTAGCGAATAAAACGCAATTTCAAACCATAACAGCGTTAAAATCTACATTTGCATTTGCAAACCAGATAAAGGTGGGGGAGGTGTGGTATTGTATCGTAGTGACTACATTAACAAAATGTTATCTATTCTTTACGACACTACTAAATCCTGTAGACTTGGCCATGTCGAGTCTCCAGATAATACTTGTAGGAACGAGATCAAGATGCAGAAGGGTATTCTTTCTTTATTTAAAAAAAAGTTTTTTCGAAGCAGGTATATGATAGGATCAGACACTCTGGGTTATTGCGACGTAGATTGTATGGTATTCCTAAAATACACAGGGAGGGGGTGCCACTGAGACCTATATTATCTATGATAGGGTCCGCCTAACATTATTTGGCTCGGTGGCTACTATGCGTTATCTATACACGACGCACTGCATCCCTGATTCCTATCGGTTTATTGAAGGTTTACGTGGGTTAGATCCGGATTCTGAGACATCATGTATGCGCTCTTTTGATGTCTCTAGTCTCTTTACTAATGCACCTTAAGATGAGACTATAACTATTTGTGTCGACGCTCTCTATGAAGGTTGCCTGACTGCATCTTGTTTCCCTAGGGAGATCTTCATATAATTGATATTTCTATGCACTAAATCAATTGTGTTCAGCTTCGATACTATGATGTATAGTTAGGTCGACGGGGTCTCAATTGGTAGTCCATTGGTTCTTACTTTAGGTGATATCTTCGTCGGATATTACGAATCCGTTTTATTTAGGTCTGTAAAGATGCCCACTACTTGTGTTAGATATGTGGATGACACTTTTGAGATGTTTTCCTCATAAGTTAACTTCTATTCATGAGTTTACGATGAAAGGTGAGAAGGATAATTGTCTTCCCTTCTTATTATTCTTGTTGAACGTTCAAGGGGTGGCTTCCTCACTTCCATCTACAGGAAGCCTACTTTGACTGGCCTGTATGTAAACTGGTCTTCTTTTGTGCCTAAGTCTAAAAAGGTAGGCTTAATTTACACTTTGGCACATAGCGCCCTAATAATTTGTTCTCCAAGTAGATTAGAGTGTGAACTTAATAGGATCAGGGATATATTCATTAATAATGGTTATCCTGAGGACCTTATCAATGATTGCATTTATAAAAAAGTTGCTGAGACTAAATGCCCCCAAATATTTGGGCCTGTATAATGCCCCATTTATTAGAAATTTCCTTGGACAGGGGAAAATAGTAATACACTAGGTAAACAGATTGTTGATAGCATTAGTAATTGTTTCTACTCTGTTGCCTTACGATTAGTTTATGCTACTAGACCTGTTTTCCTTCCTTTCGTAAAGATAGTGTGCCCTATACACATTATAGTAATATTGTATACCAATTTTAATAGCAATGTAATTCTGGCGATATAGGGTGCACTTCCTTGCATTTGCAGACCCGCATAAACCAGGACATTCCATCAAAAATACGTCATGGAAGGTAGGACCGTTGTGTTACCCCTCCTCTAATCCTTTGGACTCTGCTATTAGCCAAAATATTGGTTGAAAACCCAAGTTGTGACAGTAGCTTAAAATAGACCGTTTTGAGGTCTTTCATAGAGCAGATTCCAAGAACAATTTAAAAATATTGGAATCTGTCTCTATCGCTATTCGCAAACCTTCCTTGTGTCGGCAGAAGGAATTTGTCAGATCGCAAAATCTCTTTGGGGAACTTTGAACACCTCCCTTTTTTCCCCAATATATATATATATATATATATATATATATATATATATATATATACATATATACATTATATATAAATATATATATATATATATATATATATATATATATTCTGAATTCAGGAACTGAATGATAAGTTGTACAATCACAATATTTATAAAATCATTAGAAGTTCAAAAACAAAGACAAAAACGAATTACCTTATCTTTGATTCATGAATGTTTAAAGTAAGTCTTTATGGTAACATTCAACTTAATACATACATATACACAGCTTTTTCTTGACCTTAAGGATTCTAAATAAGTCCATCTAACTTGAATAATAATGCTGTTACGGTAAGGATTTGGAGAAAAAGTACTACTCAAAGTACTCAAAAGTTCAGATGTTGTTTATACAAGTCTGAGTCGCCCATAGCATTCAGATTAGTTCGTGTAGTGTGTATGTGTAAAGAGCATGGAAAATATGAAGAGGCGAAAAAAAAATATCCAGTCAGGAAGATACCAAATTAAAGGTATAGTTAAAAACCAGAGTTATAATGAAATAATCACTGACGATTTCAGTTTCCGGGCAGAGTAGTAAAGTTCAATGAGTTAAAAATAAATAGGTCAAACCAAAGATTTCACAAAAATAAATGTCAACAGTCCAAAACTATGTCAGAATGAAAATAAAATTATCATTAAAAAAAATGGTCGGTTGAAGACGAAAAAAAAACAGTGAAATGTAGAAAAATGAAGAAACTAAAACAATAAAGATAAACGTATGAAACATTCACACATATATCGACATATGTACAGTTTTAAAAAATACGAAAGGGGGAGAATGGAAGGAGAGAAGGAGAGAAAGAAGAAAATATAGGGGAAAATGTCACAAGGGTTGTAAGAAAGTGAGTGGAAAATAGATAGAGTAAAAAGAAACTGATATAGGAGAGGGTATGGAAGGGAACTGAGATTATGAGTTATAAGGTGTCAATTTCAACGGAAGTAAGCTAAACAATATACGGATACGCTGTTCGAGATCAACTGTTGAGAGGTGGCCTCATTTAAATTCAAAGAGGAGGATAAATAAAAATCTGAGAGGGGGAAAGAAACTATGAAGTTACACGAGTAAATTATGCTCATTTAAAATATTTTTTTAAATAATATAGTTTCCGCGACTCGTGTTACTTTATCCTTTTGGCTAAGATCAAAGTGTAGTATCTGTTCCGATGGATACTGCACCGCCATAGACTGGTATTGTCTTGGCCTTCGGGGCTTGATTTACACCGGTCTATGGGGCTGTCCTGTGCAGTTCTAGGAGGTCCACCCTCCCAGGCTTCGTCTCCTCTCTTTGGGGAGGTGTAAGTTTATTGCTTACTGCCTGAGATGCCCCTACCGAGGAATGCCGACGGGGCTGCCCAGGCAATTGTTAAACCCCACTTTACCGACCCAACCTTGGGTCACATCTTACTTGTGGGAGTAAGATAAAAACTGGCCTTGTGCCTAACTCCTGGAGAGGAGTAAATCAATACTCGTGTTACTTTATCGTTTCCTTCCGATTTTGTTGTTGTTTTTGACGACAAAGAACACGATGGAGATGCTGCTGCTGCTGATGATGATTATTCAGCTAAGCATCACACTTGTATATACACAAAATTATGAATAAAAAAGGGCACCCCTCTTACCTTTTTAAATTACAACAAAAATAGAATCCTATTTTTTTTAAGTCGTAATTAATTTTGGTTGTATATATCTGTATCTTAAATGAATAACTGCAAAGTTTGTTTGCATTTATCCCGTCTGTATTCATATAAAAAGTGAATCTTATTTAATTTAATATTTCATTTAAATATTTCCAAACGCAGTATATACACCCAAGAGAAAACTGCCTAAACAGACTGACAAATATGCTTCATTTGAATAATAATTAAATAAACTCTCTAAAATAAATTAATGTTCTGCACACTTCATTGCTATTTTTGTTTTCTACTTTCCTTCCATAAATGTAATCATTTTCTTTCTATAATCATATTAATATTATTATTAGTAGTAATATTATTTAAAAACAGTTAATCAACCACGTTTCATATTAAAAATGATCATGTTGAAATTCGAAAGATAACTTCCGGTGTTTATTGTTGCTGACGACGACGCCAACGATGGTGATGCTGATTAAGAAAAGTTATGCAGCTCATTTAAAAATACCAATGAATAGAAAATATCGCACACTCTAACCTTTCTAAATAAAAAAAATGAAATCACATCTTTAAAAAAATCGTCATAAAGTTTGGTTTTATATTTCCGTCTTCTAAATAAATAAATGAAGACGTTACCCCTTACAATCAAAACGAGTTAGTGTTATTTAAATCAACAATACAACATTTTATTTACCTCCCCAGGAGGTTAGGCACAAGGCCAGTATTATCTTACTCCCACAAGGTAAGGTGTGACCCAAGGTCGGGTTGGGAAAGTGGGAATTGAAAAGTCAGCGCGCGAGAAGGTGAGCACGCTGGTCATTATAAATTGCCCCGGTAGGGGCGCCTCAGGCAGTAAGCAATAAACTTACTCCTCCTTAAAGAAGGGAAGCCATGCATAGGAGAATGGACCTCCTAGCACTGCACAGGACAGTCCCATAGACCGGCGTAAATCAACCCCGAAGCCCAAGACGATACCAGTTTATGGGGTGTAGTATCCATCGGAACAAAAGCCGATCAATAATACAACATAGACATTTGAAATACTCTTTATACAGTAGACCCGAACAACCGAAGCCCAGTTAGATAGTCTAACTTGCATATCTCTTTTAAAGCACTTAATAATTAATTAATATTAGATGTTATGCATTTATAATTTCATTGTACTATTTAATCTACCTATATTAACTAGTTTCGGAAATATGAATAGTAACAAATACAATTATTTATTAAAAAAATGATAACTAAAGAACAACTATTCTTAACATATCTTGCGATAAGTTTTACCTACTCGGCAGACACAAAACATGAACAAGGGCGTGCCTAGCTAGCTACTAACTGTTTGTCTCTCTGGCTGGTAAATGTATGCGCCCCCTTTCTCTGTTGCACTTTTAACCTTCCTCTTTCAGGTTGACGACGCCGTATTATTAGTATGTATTTAAGTAACGTCTGATGTCGCTGGATTTTGAGAACATATACTACACTTTGATATTAGCAAAAAGACCAAATACCTATCACATTATGTGTTAATGACTAGGAATCGTAAAATGAATTTTGAAATAAGTGAATTAATCTATTATTGCGTTATCTAGATATAGGAAGCCAGTGTAGTATCAGTGTTGTTATGATAAGACCGCTTTCCCAAGAATGATCTCCTCCTTTCAAGGCAATGACGATACACCTCCAAGGCATTTCATCTTCTATTGAATGTATGTTAATGTAGTATATGTTCTGTTGTCAGGAGACGATCTCCCCAGGTACCACCTTCTTATTAGGGGAATAGTGTAGTGTAGTATCTTTTCTGTTGTTACATCTTCTGTAATAAAAAACGATTCTAACATGGTATACATCCTCTATTTTGGAAGGAGGTATTGTAATACATGTTCTATTGCAATGGTAGCAATTTACACGGTATTATCTTCTCTTTTAAAACGCCAATGCATGTAGGTTGTTATACATGACACCCTCTCAGCCTCGCAAAAATATGTCACCGTATGAGTATATATTTGCTAGTATATAGGGATACATATGTACGTGTGCATATGTGTATGTCATATATATATATAATATATGTATATATATATATATGTATATATATATATATACACATATATACATATACATATGTATATATATATATATGTATATACGTATTAAACATTATATATATATACATATATTATATAAATATTTATATATATATATATATATATATATATATATATATATATATATAAATGATAGGTAGAAGATAAGAATAGTTGTAAAAGCTGCTATAAATGCAAAATCAAAATAAATACTAAGACGAGTAAAATTAAAATATCGTGGAATTATATACACGTAAAAATGCCACACACACACACACACATACTCTCTCTCTCTCTCTCTCTCTCTCTCTCTATATATATATATATATATATATATACATGTATATATATATATATATATATATATATATATATATATATATATGTGTGTTTTTTGAAGGTTTACCAACACATTTTGTTCATGAAATCATTCATCAAAACAAAATACTTTTATTTCCTTTCAAAGTTTATTTATTTATCAGATTTTTCATAGTTAAATATGTTTTTTCCAACACGTGTTTCTCTACTCAAGCAGGTTCTGGCTGCGCAGTTCACCAGGGGAATTATATACCTAGAATAGGAATTTCAACAACTCACAATACCCAAAATGGTGTTGCCCTACTTGAGGCCAATTAAGAAGAAAACAGTTGAAAAAAAACATCTTAAGAAAGTAGTTCAAAAGATGTTCGCAGTGTGGTTGCTACTATGCATACCAAACACTAAATTAGTCCTAATGCAGTCCAAAAAAATCAGGAAAAATGTGAGAAAATACACCTCCTCATCAGGCGGAACAACGATGGAATCCTTCCCCCTACCAAACAAAAAAAAAACGGTCAACACACAATCCACAAGTTAGCGTTCCAAGACACTGATAGTGTGGGCATTCCGAATTTATTCCATCAAAATAGACAGCATTAACGTCCGTCAAGAATGTACCTTGTCGTACGAACATTTTTCTAGGGCTGACTTTCTCCACTCGGGATAAACACACACCGAGGCAAATGATCAATAATCCCGCAGAAACCCCGTTTAAGAAAACTCCATAAATAGTAGATATAAAATATTTATCCATAATACTGTCTCTAAAAAATTAGTTTCTATTTTAAACTTATTCTTTATAAAATTAATTTTTCAACGGCTGGGACGTATTTTTCTATTCTAAATTGCATGTCGAGAGCTACCTTGTTTTTATTTATCAGAGTAGACATGGGCCGAAGTGAATGATCTTAATTCCGCAGACATAATTTTGAGAAAATCATTTATATACTAAATATAAAGTATTACTACATAATATTGTTTACAAACATATAGTTTCTATTTTAAATGATTTTAAAATATTTTCCTAATGGCTGGGTATGCCTATAACATTTTGAGGAAAATATTATTTCATTCTGACAAGAGAACCAACGCCTTTCGGTTCACGGCGATAACTTACGTATAGCTATTTACTTACAAATAAAACTGTCATGTTCAGATAGATTTGCGAAAATGGAAGAAAGACAAAGCTTTTTTCCTGTATGCAGACACACACACACACAAACACACACACATATATATATATATATATATATATATATATATATATATATATATATATATATATATATTACCCACCATAACACCATAAAAATAACGGGAGAAAAATGTCGTCGTTTTGCAGGGTGTCGGTGGGATAATAGAGTTGACCTTTCGAGTATTTTTACGAAATGCCACTTAAGATAAATGTCCGGCTTGTGAAATGCTCGGTAATGCCAAAAAATGAAGATGAAGAAAGAAACATAAAAGTAATAAATACGAAGACTAAAAAGTGGCAAACGTCGAACAGAAAGTGAGAAAGGGCACGGAAGGGGAGAGAAGAGAATTGCCAAACGAAACCGACGATTGGCTGAGTGTTAGATGAACGAAAGAACAATTGGAAGTGTGGCAATCGGCGCCGTCGCAATTATGTGGCACTGACAATCAACATTGGGGAGAAACCAATTAATGTGTCGATATATTAATTGCAAGCGTAGGTTGTATTTACAAGGTACATGACGACATTTCGAATTTAGTGTTTGGGGCTTGCTCAACTTATGAATAATGTAAGAAGCTAAAATAGCTAAAAAATACTTAAAATTAATGATATATATCTGTATCTATCTATCTATTAATCTGGTATGAAATTTAAGTAATGCCATTTTTTATCCAACACATACATTTCATCTGAAACATTCACATTAAGGAATTATTAAACTTTACAATAATTTCTTTCATTTTCTATGAATTCTGTCTAACGTGAGATTTTAGAGAAAAACAAATTAAGATCATTTTTTAGTTGGTCGTGATTTTCATTTTTTGTTTTGTTTAAGTGATGCTGCAACGACCGGAAAAGATCGGAGTCGGATGGAGCAATTTCAGCTGAATAAGACGGATAAGGCAACACTTCCTAATTGAAACTCATGACATTTTCCTGAATGAGTTGTTCTGTGTTAGGTTTCGCGTTATCATGCTGAAACACTACACCCTTTCTATTGAGTAATGCTGGTCGTTTTCTTGATAGAGCAATTGTTAAATAATCAAACTGCGAACAATATTTTACTGTTGTGATTGTTTGATAATGCTCTAGTTACGCATAATGAGTCATTCTTCTAATGCCCGACCATAAAGAGAGCATAACCTTACTTGGGACTGTTACTGGTTTTAGAAAAGGCTGTGGGGCTTTGGTTTTGGTCTAACTATTGTCTTTTGCGTTGGTTATTCTTGTACAGAACCCACTTTTCATTACCAGTCACTATTCTTAACCAAACCGGTTCTCAAAGATGTGCAAACAGTCACTCTTTGTTTTCGTTGAGCGTCGGTCAAATCGTGGGGAACCCAACGTAAAAGTTTTTAAAGTTTTCCTAACTCATGAAGGCATGACATAATTGTTGTATGCGTTGTATTGAATTATTGAGCTAATTCTCTGCTAGTCAATTTTGGGTTGGCCTCTACAGCGTCTTTAATGGCGTCTTTATCAATTGATTTTAGCCATCCCGAACGCCGTCGATCTGACACGTGTAAGTCTCCAGAGAGAAACTTTGCCAACCACCGTTGACATGTTCGATCATTCAGAAGATTTATCCCATAGACACTTCCAATATTCCTTGTAGCTTCTGCAGCTGAGTTTCCTTTTCTGAATTCATAAAGCATGCAATGTCTCTGCTGCTCCTCACTAATATACATTTTCTGACGGCTGAGACAGTTAAACTTAATATTTTTTAACTAATTACTATATCTGAAAGGCAAGGCAAGCTATATATACACCAATTCACGAACAAATCTTGAAGTGTGTACAACGTAGGATCCTAATAAGTAATGAAGTCAAAAATACGATATTGCTTTCTTTCCAACCTGATCTCTCTCTCTCTCTCACACACACTCTCATATATATATATCCATATATATATATATATATATATATATATATATATATATATATATATGTTAAATAGTACATATTTTAATACACTTTAAATATATGTTCATAGCTAACTATCTAGCTCTACTTACGTATCGAGCACTGTTGAACTAAATACTGAAAATTGATACATACAGAATAATATTTTCTTATAAAATGTTTTGTGGATACATGAAATACTAATATATATGTATTTATATATATATATATATATACATGTATATATATATATATATGTTAATATCTGCACATATATGTATATATATATATGTGTATAATAAATTATGTATACAGATACATGTATAGATATATATGAATATATATATATATATTTATATATATATATATATATATATATATATATATATATATGTGTGTGTGTGTGGGTATATATATATATATATATATATATATATATATAATAGATGCTTACGTTAAGGTCTCCTGTTTTTGTTTCACTGTTAGATACTTAATCCCCCTTTTTTTACTTACTATTATATATTTTATTTATTCATGAATTTTCCAACGGATGTTAAGTCTGCACTATTTTGGATTTAGTTAGTTTCTGTGGGAATTTAAACTGCATTTTCCTTTTTTTTTGTCTTTTTGCTTAAAATAACTCAAAGCTTCTTACGACTATATATATATATATAATTATTTCATGTATCCACACACAATTTTATGAGGAAATAAAATATCTTATGTATCAATTTTTAGTATTTAATTCAACAGTGCTCAACAGTGTTCATAAATATAAATATATGTATATATATAAATATAAATATATGTATATATATATATATAAATAAATATAAAAATATGTACATATATATAAATATAAATATATGTATAT
>OY744515.1:195330233-195352733 GCA_963556195.1 Sepiola atlantica
GGGTCACATCTTACTTGTGGGAGTAAGATAAAAACTGGCCTTGTGCCTAACTCCTGGAGAGGAGTAAATCAATACTCACATAAAGTTTGTTTTTTTCAATTAAGTATTGTTAACCTTTTGCCTACAAGGGAGGGTCGAAGGGAGGACTATGACCCAGATTGTTTTCATTTCCACGTTACTATTTAGAAATTTAAAAATAAATCAATGTAATAGGAAGTACTTGAAGATATGTGGCTATCATCATTTCTCTTCGAAAACACGTTTCATTGGTGACCTGCAGTGTGTGTTTCGTTTGTACTCAGGGGGAATACCCATTTTAAATTTCTATTTTTTATATCCTCACAAAAAAATGGGATTGCTATACAAAGATAACAGGTGGAATTAGATTTAATAGGGCTCTGTAGTCCTCTGTAATTTTAAAAATGGCCATTATCATAGATAAAGCGTGTGTTTTGGAAATACCGGTGCCATTGAATGGGCAGGGAGATTACTACAACCGCGTCTTCGTACTTTCATTCATTTTTTGTACGTTGACCTTTCAACAATTCGAAACCGACAATTATTCTAAACATTAAAATTACCCGTTCTGATCTAGGAGCGTTCTGTCGGATGTTGACACATTTTAATTCATTCTCTTATATATCTCCCAGGTAACGCCGGGGGGGGGTCCAGCTAGTTTTATATGTTTGCCAATAGCAAGTTAGTGTTACTCTTAAGAGTCACTATAATAGATACATTCGAAATATAACATATTAACACTTGTTTCATTTGATTTTATATGAGTGTGTGCTTATTTATTGTCCCTTGATTTCTTAACGCATAATATATAAAGAG
The DNA here is from genome assembly GCA_963556195.1 of Sepiola atlantica. Classification (NCBI taxonomy): domain Eukaryota; kingdom Metazoa; phylum Mollusca; class Cephalopoda; order Sepiida; family Sepiolidae; genus Sepiola; species Sepiola atlantica. The sequence continues at coordinate 195,331,068 of OY744515.1, forward strand.
AGAAAGGGAGAGAGTAAAAAACCAGTAATATATAAACATAAACACATTATATATATATATATATATATAAATATGTATGTATCTATATATATATATATATATATCTATATATATATATATATATGTATATATATATATATATATATATATATATATATATATATATATATATATATATATATATATATTAGAAAGAGAGAGAGAAAGACGGAGAGGGAGAGAGAGAAGGTATTAAGTATAGCTAGAGAGAACACACAGATAGATACAGAGCGAGGAGAGACAGCGAGCATGTTAGACACATAGCGAAATTAACTACACACAAGATAAACGCTCTGATTGACTATCATTTTTCATCTCATATAAAAATGTTTTCTTTTAAATCAGCTTTTTACTATGACGTGTCAGTATCATGTTAACCCAAATCAATAATGAAGTCCACTGATTGTAGGTCAATTGATGGTTTGTATCGAGGTAACATTGAGAGACATGTCGGTTTGCCAATAAACTAACAACGGTAAACAAATGGCGGTCCAACTGAAGACATTGTGGTAGCGATCATTGGCAAAAAGAGGGTGCGAAGGACTAAAACTGCATGCTTTGGTCAACCTCTCGTCTATGAAGCGTGAGCAGCTTTTTGGATCGGTGCATGCAGTGAACATACGATTGTCTACAGTGGCTGAGAGAAAAGAAGTAGCGGAAATGAAGTGGAATCCAGACCGGAGGAGACAATCCTTGTCAGGGTGCATTACGATCTGGAAACGATCGATAGTGGTGAGATACGCGAAGTACAACCAGCCATTTAGTAAACAGGACGGCTGTGTGTAAAACGACCGCATTTTGCCGATAGTAAAAGAAAATTACTTCTTATTCCAAACAATGTCGAGAGTTCAATTAGTTCCATGCGGAAATTAAAACCATATTATCGTTGGGGATCTTGAACAAATAATAGTGACGATAGGAAGTGCACATACCTTTTATATATATATATATATATATATATATATATATATATATATATATATATATATATATATATATATATATATATATATATTTATCTCTCTCTCTCTCTCTCTCTATATATATATATATATATATATATATATATATATATATATATATATATACTAGCTCTAATTGCTATATAGTATTTTCAATATACACCGGAGTGTTATTGGATTGCTATTTATATAAAGAAATATAATACATGTAGTAATATATATATATATATATATATATATATATATATATATATATATATATATATATATATATATATATATATATACATATATATATATATATATATACAAATATATATATATATATATATATATATATAGATACATATATGTGTATATAAATATATATATATATATATATATATATATATATATATATATATATATATATATACAAGGACATATAATGCATGCCTACATTTGCATTAATGCTGCTGCTATATAGTCATACAAACACTCATTTTAATTTGATGAAATAAATAATAATCTGATGAAGTTACGCATATCTGCTATCCCTATCCCAATCTCTTGCTCTCTCTCTCTCTCTCTCTCTCTCTCTCTCTCTCTCTCATTCTCGCAGCTTTGTTTACATTTTCTTCACTTCTCTGACTGTTGGTTAATCAAACTCTCATCTGAGAGTATATAGAGAAAAGGTGATTCTCGTGTGCTATATACATACATACATATATATATATATATATATATATAAATCATATATGTATATGTATATATATATACATGAATATATATATATATATATATATATATATATATATATATTTAAATGTTGAATTAAATAACATACAATTGTTTTATCGTTTAATGATAATCTATCCTGATAATATGAAGCTCAAAATATTGAATAGAGGAATCAATTCTAAGTATGAAAGACGAGAATAAAAAAATGTAAGACTACAAGGAGCTTGATCTCCTTAATCCATGGATTTTCCAAGATATACTGTTTTTATAACAAGATACAGAAACACCGACAATGTTATTGTAAATCTTTCCGGCAACATTTACCTTTGAAAACTATACATAAAATGAAGCTAAAGGCAAAGAGTCCCGCTCTGAAATGTTGATGTTCTAATAAAAATTGTCTCCTTATGATATTTTATTCTGATCTTTCATCTGTAAGATATATATATATATATATATATATATACACATATGTATTTGTATATATATATGTATATATATATATGTATATATGTGTATATATATATATTCATATGCATATATATATATATACATATATAGATGCATATGTATACACATTTATATGCATATATATACATATATACATGTATATGTATTTATATGCATGTATACATATACATATATATATTTATGTGCATATATACATATATGTATATATATGTATATGTATATATATTTATATGCATATATATATGTATATATATATATGTATATATGTATATGTATATACATATCTATGTATATATACATATATATGTGTATATATATGTATAGATATATGTGTATACATATACATATATATGTGTTTATATATACATATATATATATATATGTTTATATATACATATATATACGTGTATATATATACATATATATACATATATATATATACATATATGTATATACGTATATATATATACATACATATGTACATATATATACATACATATACTTATATATACATATATATGTACATATATATATATATATATATATATATATATACATATATATACATACATATATATATATATATACATACATATATATATATATATATATATATATATATATATATATATATATGTCAATGAAGACCACGGACTTTTCTTTATTTGCAATCTTTTTACTTAATTTCTCGACAAGGCAAGCGATGCGTCGGGTTTCCGGTGTCAATTGGTGGATTATGACCCCTAATCTTGTATCTTGGGCCATTTCTCTTGCGCTTTCGATCTTGGCGGCTGTCTTCAAGAGGATGTGCGTTATTATTATTACAGAGCCGTATTAATGGTTTTATTTTTGGTTATATCTATTAGTTTGCAGATGAGTATATATATATATATATATATATATATATATATACATATATATATACATATATATCATTATTCTTTTTATTTACACTGTGTGTATATATGTATATATATATATATATATATATGTGTGTGTATATATATGTATATGTGGGTATATATATATATGTATATATATATATATGAGTGTATGTATATATATATGTATGTATGTGTGTATGTATATATAAATATATATATATATGTGTGTATATGTTTATGTATATATATTTCTGTATATGTGTATGTATATATATATATATGCATGTATATGTGTATGTATATATGTATATGTTTCTATGTATGTATATATGTATATATGTATGTGTGTATATATATGTGTGTATATATGTATATATATATGCTTGTGTATGTGCATATGCATCTATATATACGTATATATATGTACACATATATATATATATATATGTGTGTGTGTGCATGTATATAAATGTAGTTTTTGTTATTGTATATAGAAACAGCGTACATGTACTGATGTGTTTACCCATATTAAATCAAAGTCCACATGAATACGAAAACATAGAAACAAATTATACACCTAATATCTGAAGCCTCCGGCCATGCAATCTAGCAACAGATACCAAATAGGTTTTTTGAAATGTTCTTCTTTTCATCCACACTGGTTAAACTGAAATGGACATTTTCACATCTTTTAACGATGTTTTCTGCTTTGTTCTGTATTTTTTTTAAATTACATTCCGTTTATGTCTTTGCAGTTGATAACGCAAGGGAACCTGTTCCATACCGCTTAGTTAATACAATTTACCCTCGAATAAAAGGTGTGAAGCGTTAAAACTAAACACTGATGTATTACATTTTCCTGGAACCATAAGAGACATACGTTACTATAAGTATCTCTCGAACATAATTCATAGGGGGAAGTTAGAATTTCGAGGCTGACAAAAGAAATCTACATATCAACTTTCTACTCTCCACTGTTTAGCATATCATGCTATGTCTTACTAATTGTAAGTATTCTCTAGTTATTCCAATTTGAATCAATAAATGTCATCCTATAAAGCCCGACCTATTTTCCTGCTAGCAAAATATGTTAAGTGGAAGTGACCTACTATGATAGTTATTGCAGTCGACTGTTTGATCACTTTAACTAATATCATTGGGAAATATATCGCTATATATATGCCCCGGTCTACATAGGGTAGTAGCTACCCACTCGCCTAGGGTGTGCAACTAGTCAAGAAAAAAGGAAACCCCGCAATAACCCCTGTCTTTATTTTATAAGTATTTCTAGTGATATTGGACTTCTACTTGTCATATGACTAAAACAATGTCGCGAAGGAAGGAATTGTGTTATAGAGTATACAATAATGGTTCACTAGATATTTCCTGCATGGCTATCATACATGTTAGTGTGACATGTGAACATTACACGATTAATTACATCATGTTTACAGTTTTAATTTCATCTACATATCATATTTGTTTTTTTAGTGGTGTTCACTAATATTGCAATACATATACACATTTGTAATACGTATCCGACCTTAAGCCAGAAAAATAGTTCAAATACGTGATGGGGTTGGAACCCTACTCCCCTTCAAGTAAGCCCCTTATGCTTGCACACCCTTAACTTACCGATATATCCCTTGTCGGAAGCACCTCTGTAATGTTGTCCACATTTTACTAACAGGTACTTTTAATGGTATTGTAGGAAAACAGTATAATAAAAAATTCACCACACCATGTCATCGCAGTTTTACTTACAGACAATCATTACGTTTCCAGTTTCACTTTTGAGAAATAAAAGATATTTTAAAAGTTAATATATTGTTAATTAAAACAAAATACAACAGTTAAAACTACACATATATTCGTCTATATTAAAAAAAATGATAATACAATTGAAAGAGGAAACAAGGAAATACAATCTCATTGAGACGAATTAAAACTGTAAAATAAACTTTTTTAATAACAAATAGATTAACTGTTTATATTTTTTTAAAAAAAATATAAACAAATAAGAATAGAAAATATTAGAAAACCATTGGCAGATAGTTTTCTAATAATGTTCTATTTACATCCATACCTTCTATATAACATTAAAAATATCAGATGAAATTAATACAATTAAATAGTATAACGATTATGATATTCCGTACATAGTCGTCTATCGGAAGACTAATTGTTGCTATTCTGATCGCTCGGACATTTTTTGACCGCACGGACATTTTTTGGATAATTATTTAATTTTTAGTAAAATGTACGTATTTCTTATTCATTTTGTATCTTAAGACCATTGAAATAGTTCCAGAGAAGTTATGTTTATATTGCAATAGATAAGCCACACATATTTCTTTAACTGTCAAATTTTACTTAGTGTCTGTCTTATTTAGTCATAATGAAGATGTTTTTCATTCCAAAAGTGTTTTTTTTTCGTATAAATAGTGTGTTTTTTAGATTCACTTTAGTCTTTTACCTTCGAAACAAAATCAAATTTCATTTCAAACAATTAAATAAATATGATTAAAATGAGTTTAAAAATAATTTAATTATGATATTTCGATTGATTCTCAAATAATAATAAATTATTTGAACTCATTTTAAACCCATAGATTTAATTCTTATTATTCTGAAATTATACTAGAAATAAGTTTTTCTGAATTTATAAATAATTCAATTTTAAATCTTCAGCATATTTTGATCTTATTTTACTTTTATCAAAATATTAAAATTTTGAAAATGTTGTTGCAAATCATTTAATGTTAATTGGAATATGGAATTAGTATTTTGAACAAAGACAACATCTAAAATTATTTAATATAACAAATAAGTAAAATTGTACTTCATTATCTAAAACATATGATGTTAAAATACAAGAAATATTATTATTCGGGATAATTCTTAATTTATTAATAATTAGATCTTATATAATATAATAGAAAAAACAAATTATTTTAAAGAAGGACAACATAACCACAAACATAAAAATAAAATTATAAAACAAATTGGGAGGCTTTTGAGGTTTAACAGTTGGGGAATAAGTGTCAAGCAATCTCAGTATTTATTTTGCTTGTTGACTTATTTTGACAAACTTCACGTATTTAAGAAAAACTCAAAAATAATTAGTCGGAAATTGTGATTTGTTACTATTTCTGTAAGGGCAGTACTAAATCATGTAGTACAGTTCTCTAAGAAAACTCCTGTATTTTTGATAATACCTTAAAATATATATTTTTAATAAATTAGATAAGTAAATGTGTTTTAATGTATTTCTATTTATTATTTCCAAATAACTTTATTTTTAAAATGTACATCCACATGTATTACTAAAGTATATTAAACTGTGGTTGTGCCACTATGGGCAGTACTGAATAAGGTAGTAAAGCTGTACAGAAAAGGAAAATGTCTTATTGACTATATTCTGATCATGTACTTTTACGTTTTTATAAACTAAAAAAGTGAAGTGATTGTTTATTTAAAACTTCATAAGAAATGTGTAATAACTTAATTTATAAAATATAAATATGTGATTATTGGCGTATAATCATTTGTGCTGTGTCTGTATTGGAAGTAGCGTGGCTGTCCAGAAAAGTCACTGTTTCATCTGTTGTATCCTATTAACATCTTATTTGGTTAAAACATATACACGTGAAGTATTATCGTTGCTAACTTTATTTTGACAGTTAAATTCAAATGTATTACAATATCATTTCTTGTGATTTTGTCTCTATGGTCAGTACTGAATAATGTAATGAGGCTGCCCCCAAAAGGTTTATGTTTTAAATAATTATACTAAATATACTATTTTTTTCTGAATTATGATAATGAAGTGAGTTATCATTTTTGTAGTATTTCTTTTATGGAGATATGGATGAGGAGTTTGCATTTTTTCAGCTGATAAGAAGTAATAATTCCAATTCTAGTTCATGAGCGAATACGATTATTGCATAATTATGATGTTATAACGATTATTGGTTCAACTCAATTAGCAATTGTTACTAATTTTTTCACCAACTCATAGCATAGGTTGCTCAAGGAGAACCTGATAACTAATGCTTTGAGGTTTTGTAATTTTTTTCTTTTCGTATATTTTAATAAAAACACATAGTACCTCATCAAACAGTAATACCTAAACAAAGTGAACTAGACTGAAAGATGCGGACGCATGTGCATTAATATTCTTAAATAGAAACCTGGAAAAGCACATAACACGTTGGAATTCAGTTCTCAAATATTAAAGCTTAAATTGAGATTGAAGAATCAAATGTCGAGTAAAATTAGCAATGTAAAGAGAATAATAAACAATAATAAATCAGGTTATTAATTAAATAAACTTTAATTTGATTAAAACATCATTCAACATGTGAAAGAATCAATGAGCGATTGCTCTTAATCACATTACCTAGAGTGGAGTGGATTATGTGTCTTACTGTTGTTAGCTATGAAATCTGCCTTTATTAAACATTGTATTCATAAAGCACAGGTCAGGAAATGTTGAGTTTGCAAAGCACGTCTGTTTTTCTTTATTTTAATACAAAAAAATGAACCAAACCTGTGTCATAATTGACTTACATTCAACTCTTCCAAATATTTAACTCTCTCTAAGTTTCAGCAGCATTTTTCTCAATTCGTATTAGTTAACTTGTCTAAATTGGAGGTTTTTTGCATTTCTTTCAAGTGACAAATATACTTTTATTAATTTCCAAATTTTCGAAAATATTTTCCAACTTAATTCTAAAAAAGAAATTTAAAAAATTAGTTATGAATTAATCAAGTGATAAATATACATGATTAAGTCACTTAATCTTTCAGACACTAAATAAAGTCATAAATAAGTTAACCTAACGTGTAATGCATACACATAACTCATCACTTTGTCTGTTTACCACATAGCCTTATTTAGAGAAACTCTACTGTATGATTAAAGTAAAAAATATTTGGTGTTTCATGTCATTCTTGTGTGAAACAAAATGCAAATATCCAGTAAATAGTTAAAATAGCTATTGCATTTGTCTGCCATTTAAGCAACCTTGTGATTATGTTGGTTTAAGTGTACATTTTTTCTTCAAATCTCAATTCAAGCTTCAATATATTAAGAGTTAATTCCAGTTGAACTGTACTTTCCGAAGTTATATTGAAAAATATTAATACACATGCGTTCGCCTTTTTCAGTTCTGTATATATATATATATATATATATATATATTATCGACGAACATTTTAGGAAAATGTGTAGTTATTTAAAAAACAAAATTTGAAGATGATACTCAAATCAAAAAACTAGCTTGTTCAGCGCTATTACTGAAAAACACATAATTTTACGATGTTATTTAAGAATGAGAGCAAGCTTTGTCTGTTGCATCCGAAGTCAATATGCACATAATAAACAACGACAGAAAAAGAAACAAATGTAAATACCTTAAACTTGAAATAATTTTTAAAAGAACACTAATAAATAGATCAATAATTTCAATTAGGCTATATCTATAAATAAATAATTGTATTCATCTGTTGTAATACTCCAATAATTACAAATGATGAAACACAGATCTTTTGATGTAAGTTTAAAATAATTCCATGATTAATGGCAGTATACTGAAATCATATGCTCTTAATAGGGTTAAGATGAAAATTCATATACACAAAAGCAGGGAAAACCCCAAAGTGTTACACTTTTATTGTCATTAAGGGTATGTGAGCACAACAGGACTATGTATTTTACTGGTAGGATATTTTTCTTCAGCGCACCACACACACTTCATCCACTCATGCATAGAGATGTATACTGTAGTGATGTGATAATGAAATGGTTTGGTTTATACGTAGTCATACACTTAATGACAATAAAGTGTAAAAATGTTTGAATTTCCTTGCTTTTGTACATTTCGTGTATATGAATTTTCCTTTTAACCCTATTAAGGGCATATGATTTCAGTATACTGGTATTTTCCATGGAATGTCACTACTTTTGTAAAGGATATGCCTCAATACAATGTCTTTTAATAAGGGTTTTTGGAATTTACTGGAAAACTAAGGTATATGATGAACTGAAATTAAAATGCCATAAACTAGACCCTAGAACCTCTATCTCTGCAAAAAATAAGCTGAATCCATCAAATAGTTGATGAGATACAGGGTGGCACATACGTACGTACACACAAATAACATGATTTCATGATTGAACTTTCTGGATCTCTTGGTTGCCTTGACAAATGATGCTGAAATTCTACACACTTATAGAACCTAGCAAATTAAAATTATGTGCAAAGTTGTAACCAATTTGGTTTATAGGTTTTTGAGTTACGATTGATAAAAAATGAGATGTCCAGCATAGGCAATTCGTATGTCTATTAAGGGATAGAGCGCTCTCACGCCTCCCTTAATTTAAATGGGAGAGAAATGTTATACAAGATAAAACAAACATAGTTCATGTCATACAATTGTAGAGGTTGATATAGGGAGGAAAACATTTAGACAAACTACTGGAGCATTAAAGTAAAAAAGGGAAATATCGAGAAAAGTTGGATAAACGCGGAGAGAGAAAGAGGTGTTGACAATAACGGAATTAGAATATTCCCTTACACATTTACAGGCAAGTTATCGTACCTACAGGCGCTTACTAATATATTTTAATTATCATTTAAAACATAGAACTTATTAGTGCTGTTATTGTTCTCAATGCTGTTATACTTGTTGGTAGTGTGGTTGTTCGTTTTTTTCTGTAGTAGTTGGTTACTTCGTGTCATTGTTGGGCATGTCGTTAAAAGTACTTGCGCTGTTAATATTCTGTTTATTTTCTTGCTTACAATAGTAATAGCTGTGACCGCATTCTATATGCAGCTCGACTAGTTTCTTATCAGTTTTGTCAAATGTAAAAATGTCGTCGATGATGACATATTAAATTGATTCTTACTCCTGCTGACGACGTTCACAAATGTGAAAAAAATTACCACTCTTGCAACAATTGTCAATGAACATCTAAAAGCATCAATCATTACATAACAGTATATGCACGGCTATAATTGGTTAAATACCATATTCGCACGTCTGTAAGCTGTAACTTTAAAATTAATTTTGATTGCCATATGTTTTTTTCTCGGAAATTTCATTTTCATTTAGCTTATGCTTTCCCGTGAAAATACCATTTTCATTCTCATGTGTTTAGAAATAGCATTTCTGTATTAATCGGAAACAGAATTTCAATTGTATGTTTTGTCTCATTTTAGCCGGAAATATCATTTTCATTGCGACGAATATCTAAACTCTCAGATATTATTTGTATCGCTAAAAGTGTTGATTGTAGAGCCATATCTCAAGTATAAATCATTTATATCTTCATATGTGGCCAGAGTTTTAATCAAATTTTCTCATGGGCAATAACGTGACTACGCTAATAGACCATGGACTCGCTTAAGCCCGCCTTTATTTATTTTTTTCATTGAAAGATCAGATTGGTTTTGTAATAACGTTCCCTTTTGTGGAAAATGTCATCAACAAAATCTAATATATAGTTTCTCAAACTCGCGCTATCTCATCTTTCCCCCTTCGGAATTCGTAAATTGAAGCATACATTTACATATATTGTTACATTCATATTTATTCAAATGTCAGAGAGAGAGGCAAAGTGCAGCAGCGGCCATCTTTGTATGGCTATTCCTAGCATTTGTTGTGTTCAGTCTTCTAAGAGTGCAATTTGACATTCGTATACTGAACTAAAAGCATGCAAAAATGAAACTCATTTATTCAGAGGAAGCTATTCATTTTTTGTTATCGTGGACGATTCGGTCACTGTAAAATGTCACATAAAGTAGCATGTCGACACTATATAAATAAATAAGATATTGGTTCTTAAATGAAGTTTTTATTTTCCTTATTATGTTATCTTGTCATATCTACTGAAGTTGACACGTGCGGCGACTTAGATAGTGATCGTCGAATGGTGATGATAAAACTCACCCGAAGAAAGTCGGAAATTACTTCGGTTGTAATACTGTATCATCAACAGCAACATTGAGGATAACAGTCAGACATATGTAAGTATTTATATAACAGCGGTTGTTATCTGTAGTTAATCACATTCTTAACAACTATCACGCGATATTATGCGATTATTTAAAATGGTTTTACAGTTTGTAAATCCTCAGAAATCAAGGGGGACATTCCTGGGGATAACTCTTGCTTTCTATATCAGATAAATAGTTATCCGCGTATTCGATTCAAGTCATGCTTTATCTCTCATACGTTGAGTTAGTAAAGCAGTGAAGAGTATTATTTTTTTGGTCCATCGACCACTTAACTAGTTCATATTTTATGTTTATTGTGGTTCATTTTGGGTATTGCTATAAGACAAGGTAAGAACTAATCTACTCTTGTCAAGTATTCAGTTTAGTGTGGTTCCTTGAGTTAATATCGCGAGTAGTTATTTCGACTTCAAATACTATGTCGTATTAACTATTTGATCAGGAGTTACTTGTAGAGCGAAGTATCCTCATGCCAGGCTGTCGTGACAAACCCCTGTACAGAGAGGTCTAAACCACTTTGAGATAGTATCTAGTAGAGATTCACATTTACTCTTTACCCGAAATACTGGTAGTTTTTTTCCAAGAAAGACTGATAGACTTATTCATGCGTATTCCTTCTCAAAGACGTTGAAATATTTTATATCCAGACCCCCTGACTTATCAGGTAGAATAGAAAGTTAATTAAAATAACACATTACAGTATTCACTCAATCTTATTAAAATTGCATATATATATATATATATATATATATATATATATATATATATATATATATATATATATACCTATTTATTCATATATAGATAGATAGATATATTATGAATACACCATAATTTGTTATAGTTAAAATAATGTATGATACTGTATCCCTGAATCTCTAAAACCTCTCATTTAGTTCAGATTTTGTAGCGAGATACAGGTCACTAATATTTTCTGACATATACTTAAAAGAACAATAAGTTAGAAGTGGAACCCTGTTGAAATTCCGCGGTGCTTTATACAGAAATGTTTTGAATTTACAGTTAATGATATTATTAATTTTGAAATAAGATATATATGTCAAAGTCAGTAATATTACGAAAAAAGTCACTATTTTCCCCCTTAAAATAACTGTTATTGTTAGCAATATATTCGGTAAACACATAACACGGGTATGCCGATTCTTTATTTGTTTATTTAAAATTGTGACAATTAATTTTAAACAGTAAAAGTTAGTTAAATTAGTAACGTAACTACCAGTTAAATATTATTGAAATACATCGGGGGAGTAAACAGTGGAGTTTGGGTTTACTTTCGGCATCCTCGAAACTCCTGCCTACCTTACTTGTCTTTTAGTCCTCACATTATATGAGCGATGTTTCTGACAAAAGGGGAAACTTGCAATTTATGACCATGAGGTAGTTATTTTAGTTCGTTGAATCAAGTGGCTTTATGCCTTGTCTGGAGCGATTTCCATGAAATAATATAAACTAATGCTATTTATTCGGAATGTTTTTATTCACAATTGTACTGTTTTACTCGACATGGCGTCAACATTTTATTTGGAAACCATTAATTTCAAAATAAGTAAAATCTTAATATTTACCTGAGAGATATCCGATTAATAACACACAATCACGTTTGCTAATGGAACCATATTATTCTTTCAAATGTGTGTGAAAACTGATGGCATGAAATTGCCTTAGTGTATTATTATTATATAGATAGTTAATATTCCATGTGCTTTTAAAAAAGAGCACATCTATTTACTTTTCATTGTTGAGCACGTCTGTAGCATAACTCGCACGCGTATGATCGGCGATAATGTTTTGGTTCTTATAACAAATAAAGCACTCTTAACCACCTTATCTCTTCATATACACATACATTGTTATCTACCGAATTCAGTGGACGAGATTCAATGTAAACATTGGCTCAACCTCAGCTTAGACCAGTTTCTTATCTAGCAATATTAAGATGCTTTGACATAATCTGTAAATTACTATCATATAGATTCGCTTTTTGTTTTTTCCCTTACTTACATTCCCACATCTATTGAATACACTTGTATATGTAAGAAAAAATGCTAGCTACACTGCGAATGTTATACGATTTATGTATATCTATAAAGTTATTAGCTTTCCACGTGTCCGCACATATGCGCATATAGATGTATACATATAAATAAGTATATATACATATATATATATATATATATATATATATATATAAATATATGTACATAAATGTGTATATTAATATACATATATATACATATATATATGTTAATATATATATATGTACGTATATGTGTATAGTAATATATATATATATATATATATATATGTACATAAATATACATGTGTATATTAATATATATATATATACATATATACATACATATATATATATATATGTACATACATGTGTATATTAATATATATATATATATATATATATATATATATGTACATACATGTGTATTTTTATATATATATCTATATGGTAATATATCTAAATAGGTATATATATATAAATATATATATATATATATGTACATAGATGTGTATATTTATATATATATATGTGTATGTGTGTGTATATTGTGTAAGTTATGTGAATATATATTCGGTATTAATCAACACAGAGGCTATCGCATTTCTCCCCATAAGAAATCGTAAACTTTATTGCCATAAATATATGTTCATAACTTGCTATCTAGCTTTACTCATGTATAGAACATTGTTGAAGTAAATACTGAAAAGGTATACATTAAAGATTATATCTGCTCATAATAGTTTGTGATAATATATATATATATAAATATATATATATATATATATATATATATATATATATATATATGCAAAAGTATTCTCTTTAGTTATCTTAATTTGATAGAAATAACATAATTTTAAACAGATACCCATGTAATTAATGTTAATATCTACATTTGCAAGCTACATTTAGTAATTTATTTTTACAGATGCTTGCTCGCATGTGTATTTAGAATTATGTATAAAATATGTAAACATTAAGTAATGACTAATACAGTTGTTGATTGTTTAACAATTGAAACCGTTGCAAGTTTTTGATTTTAATATCGAGACTATTCTTTAACGTTAGTATCTACTTGTATTCAACACGAAAAAAATTGTCCTGCCTTACAAAAATGCTGTGAAAATGACCTTGTTTAAAACGTCTTTTTAATCTCTGTGTTACAGTTTCGTGTACAAGGTTGTATAATATTGTTAAAGATATTCTTTGCCTCAAAGCGATTGTTCTACTTAGTACATATCTCAAGTACCGGTTGAATGTTGGGATATATATATATATATATATATATATATATATATATATACAGGGTGTTTCAAAAGTCTTGGGAACATTACAAATGCGTATATCTCATGAACTATTCCAGGTAGAAAAATGAAACTGGTGCCATTTTAAAGCTTGCTTAATCAAGTTTTTGGTCATACTAATGATTTTCGTGTTATCTTTCCAGGTGCAGTAATGGCGTTCTCTAAACAAGACAAGGCATTTTGCGTCCTCCAATTTGCAAAGACTGAATCGTGGACATGTGTTCAGCGTGCATTTCGCAGGAAATTTAAAAAAGAAGCCCCTGAAAGGAAATCCATTGTTAGATGGCATGCTAAATTTGTGAAAGATGGGTGTTTGTGCCCAAGTAAGCGAACAGGTCGCCCTTCAACTTCAGAAGATGCAGTTGAGCAAGTTCGGACAGCCTTTCAGCGGAGCCCCCGTAAATCAGTGAGAAGAGCCAGCAGGGAACTTCAGCTTGCTCCAGCAACTGTCTGGCGTGTCTTAAGGAAACGACTGCAAATGGTACCTTACAAGCTCAAGTTGGTCCAAAAGTTGAAGGACACTGATAAGCCACTTCGCCGTGACTTTTGCATTGCAATGCAAGAGAAGTGGGAAGATAACGGCTTTGATGACCAGCTTGTTTTTAGCGATGAGGCGACCTTCCATCTGAATGGCAAAGTTAACAAGCATAACACTCGCATATGGGGTACTGAGAATCCTCATGAACTTCTTGAGCACGAGCGAGATTCACCAAAAGTGAACGTGTTTTGTGCAATTTCCAAGAAAGATGTCTATGGACCGTTCTTCTTTGAAGAGGCAACTATCACTGGTGAATCCTATCTCAACATGCTGGAAGACTGGTTAATGGCTCAGTTGGAACAAGCAGAATCTGATGACTTCATTTTTCAACAAGATGGTGCACCACCACACTGGAGTCTTAGAGTAAGGCAGTTTCTTAACACAAGGCTGCCTGGTAGATGGATTGGGAGATCTGGGCGAGGTGATGACGTTCTCATGCCCTGGCCTCCTAGGTCTCCAGATCTTACCCCGTGTGACTTTTTCCTTTGGGGCTTTGTCAAGCAACAAGTCTATGTGCCGCCCCTTCCAAGAGATATTGACGAACTAAAGGCTCGAGTAACGGCAGTTGTGGGAACCATTAACGTCAAGATGCTGGAACGCGTTTGGCAGGAAATGGACTATCGACTAGATGTCTGCCGTGTGACGAATGGTGCTCATATTGAGCAACTTTGAAGATTCCCCACAAAACTTGAAACTTTAACCTTTCGAACGGTACCAATTTAATTTTTCAACTCCTAATAGTTTTTGAGTTATTAAAAATCGTTATGTTCCCAAGACATTTGAAACACCCTGTATATATATATTTGGGCAGCATTTTTTCTTTGATATATGTTTGATGAATTCAATGTTAGGTGTTCCTTTTTTAATCAAATATTTATACTTGGCGGTCAAACCATCTAATGTTGTGCTCCAGTGTGATTACAAACTCGCCATATTTGCAAATGTGTTCAACTTTTTTGAGCGTTGTCAGACACGAAATTAGGTAACAAAATTACTAGTTTTTAGCAAACTGGTATTAGACACCGGCTTATTTCGTATTAATACGTTAGCTGTTTCAGATTGTTTATGAATATTATTTTCATCTACTAACCAGCTTACTCCGTCTTTTGATGACTCATTAGCATAGTGTTTACAAGGTGCCTACTTACCGGAGAATTCAAATTTACAGCCCTGGGTATTGTACCCCAATGTCGTTAGTTCCTCGTATAACCGATAAGCTGTTCCATTGACACATTTAAATACTTTTTTTATAACAAACTTGTTTTGTAAATTGCATCTACAGTGTTCAACCAACAAGGAGAGGGAACTATAGCCTTACTGTCATGGTGATCTGATTATTTTCTTACAATTGAAGTGTCCTTCATAATTAAATATGATTCTTATCAATGGACCAGTTATTTATTCTTTTTATGCCCCATCAGTATAGTTTTTACAACTGTTTACAACTATCGAATAAACAACACTCACACACACACATACACCCACACACACACACACACATATATATATATATATATATATATATATATATATATATATATATATATATATATATATATTAATTCAGGTAGGGTAATAATCCACAGGGTAGAAATCCAAAGGGTAGAAATCCAAGGGAATCCAAATAAAAAGAGTGCTCAATAAAAATATAGAGCTGTATTTTGAATGTTTTTTCAAACATGTACAAAATCTGCTACACTGGCATGTCGATGTTATCGATTAACAGCTATCAAGAGCTGAGGTCTCATCAGGCAGAAAGTTTTTTTGTGATCCAACCCGATCGATGAAATCCAGGAAGAATGGAGCTAAGCAAAAAGAAGGAGGAATTATAGTCATGTGACCAATTATTTAAAAAGATTGGCCGTTAGAAAAGTGTAATTTTACAATAATTCATATATTTATTTCATTTTTTAAATTTTCTTATTCAACGCTAAGCGTTGAATAAAAATAAAAAATAAATAAATATATGAATTAAAATTCGCAGTTATATTTGCATCCTTCTGCCTGTTATGCAAGCACTTCAATGGATTTTGTTGCAATGAAATTGCTGCTCTAGCGCCCCTTCGACGTAACTACACAAGCCCAACCTGACGATCAGCTGAGTCCTATCCATTCACTGTGGAGGTCCCAAGATGCTAGGAAGCCTTCTACTCTAATAGTTGTTTTGTTCCTGCTGCCAGCATCTGGATCTCCATCCCTGCTGTCTTTTTCCCCGACTGTACCGAGATGCAGACATTTAAAACTGATGTAAAAAGACATCTTCCTGCACAGCTCCCAACTTAGGATGACCCTCAAAATTCACACACTAATACTCAGAAGGTCCTTTCGTCTACAGTGGCGGTCTGCCTTGTTTGGGGTGAACTATGATAAAATAAGAAAATATGTGTGTGTATTTCTATTGTGTGCTAATGATTTCTATTGCAATTATAATATTATATCCATCTATTATTCCAATTTAAAATTAATACAAATACATTAATAAATCATCAATTCCAATGTGTTTCATTGACTAACATATAATACATTTTTCGTCTTAGAGGCTCATAATAAAACATTTATTAAACTATTATTTATAAATATTTTTACTTCACATACTGCCCAATTACATCGGATTGGGTAAAGTGTAATATATGTTTTCCAATTAGTCAGTTAAATAGAAATGATTCTAGACGGAACCAATGTTTATTTTTCTACCAATATTCAATGGCACTTATTGACGGGCTTGATTACTATCACATAGAAATATCGTTGTGACAAAATCTGCCAGCGAAGTGTTACGACTTAATAGACACTAAGAGAAAGCACATTTTCTAACTTTCGTGCAATGAAAAAGTGTAGTACATATTCTGTGTTTTATTCGTAAAGGATAAATCCTTAAAGATTGAGTCAATTTTTAAAAAAAATATGTTATCTTAATTCAAAGTAGTTTTTTTAAGCATGATGTTACACACATTAAAACACTGCTTCCAAAAGAGTATGCCTTCATATAAAGGGGGCATGTGAATATTGATTGACTTGTTACAAAATATGTTAAACTTTACTAATCAAGTAAACTGCTTCAGACGTTGGCGGAAGTCTACACTCTTGAATTTTTTTTGTTTTTCTTTTAGCTTACACAAACATTTAAACAGATGTCAATACTATAAGTATCTTCCCAGAAGATACTTATAAAATTATTTCCAGTTTGATCAATCTCTGAACAGCTTTGATTCACAGGAAGCCTGGAATTGGTCCAGGTCCGACAAGGATGTGTGCCAGGAAGACGAAGAGAACTGTAGGAAAGCACGTTCATTCCAAAGTTCACATACGGATAAAAATACAAAATCATATATACGCAGACTGGCACGGAAAAGACAACCTGAGAATGTACTCAATATCGGATTTCAATAAAAGCTGCCCTACAAACTATTGGCATATGATATCTCGCCCAAGTAAAACATATAATGAGGCGTAAGTATTATCGGCAAACACTTCCGTTTCTCAGTGTGTTAAACAAAACACTGAACTTCAATAGATAGGATGTTACCTTTTTTTCTTACATTAGTTTCTCAATCATATAAACACTCATTATGCTTTGCAAGTTGAGAATGTTTAAATATTAACTTATGTTTACAATTATAATGTTAAACTGATGATCAAAATTAAATTGACTATTCCAGTCATGAGTTTATTATATCTTGATTTTAATATTTCGATGGGACATACAAGTGATGCAAAACTGGTCTTTTCGGAAGAATTCAATACACTCGTACTAGGAAGAGTCGTATACTATTCTTCTCGCTTTTTGTACAGTTTTCTTTAAAATAATGTTTTCCGTTTAGATTGTGATCATTGTTCGAATAAGTGATTGCATATATCTTCATTTATTCATTTTATGTTCGGCTAGGAAATACAAACAGTCGATGGAGAAAATATGAGAGTAATTGATGGAAGTAACAAGGGATATACACTGATATGTAAAGATGGCGACAATAAGATACTTATTACGCCAAGTTGAGGATCCATTCATAAAATACTTATTCCCAACACCCAAAGCCTAATAAGGTTCTTAAGACACTATTTTACTTTTCAACAATTGAAAGAGTAAAGAGTTATTTTCTTTGGAGATGAAAATGCATGTACAAACACAATTGTATACACTATTTTTGTAACTTTCTATCATGCTTTTATCAAATAATAAAATCCCTATCGTTTGCATTCGTATTAATTACATTAGAAAATGTTATATGTAGAATATATGTCTTCTACAATATATAAGAAATATCTGCTCGTCGTTTGTTAAACATGTAGATAAACTTGGGTATAAAAATAAATAACAGGGTGAATATTTTTTTAATGATAATAATAATGTCACTCTTACACGACGGAATTACATAAAAATAGAGCTATTAAAATAAGACATATTTTAAAACTTATTTTGCCTCATCATAAATCAATAAAATTAACTGTATGCTAATTCATTTCGAAACAAGTGCTTTCTCATATTTATCTAAGGTTCTCATTCATCTTATTGAATAATACACTTATTTAGTGTGTGTTCAGATAATTATGAGTAGTACCTATTAAAACATATTTCTCAAAATCATGTGAACAATCAATAGTTGAGCCTTATGCCGTGTTAATTATCATAAAGGTAAAACTGAAGTTCTACTATTTTTTTGTAATTACATATACATAGCCTGAAAAGGTATGAGATGATATTTTTTTGGTGTAAATATGTAGGACTTAATTTTGCATGTAAATATAAAGGAAACTCATGCCAAAGTTCCAGACTTTCTAAGGACCGGTTCTTTTAACGGCTACTTGGTTTGGCATTGTGTCATAATTACCGCCTAATAACCCGAAAGTGGATGATCATCTGATTTGTTATTCATATGTAAACGTGATCCTTATTCTTCAGTGTAAAGTCTTGCTTGTTGTAAGTTTTTTTCTTCAACAAAGGTTTTCAGATTTTCGACATGTCATCTTCGTGAACACATATTTTTTGTGAATAATCACTGCAGTGCTAGAGTTTATCAACTTTTCCGTACATGTGAATTTTAGTATGACAAAAATATCAGTATGTTCTGATGTAGGGTACAAGGTATTACCAGCTTTAAACTCTTAATTATCTTCTGTTATATGTATTTTTTATTGTTGAATTAGAGCGTCAAATAAGCAATCGTCGATGGAGTCAAGTTGAGTTGAGTTCGCTTCTTGTTTCGATACGTATGTTCGCCAATATGATTGAAAATGTCCGTCATTCGGCCCAAAAATGTATTCTTGAGATGAATAGCTTATTTGTAAACATGTTCCTCTGATGTCAGCCGCACTCTTTTCATGAGAACGTGATCCAACTGGTAGATATCCATTGCTAATCAAATCCCGCCTTCTCAAATGTGTTGGCTCTCATTTCCATTGTGTAACTTTGATAATCGTCGTGGAGTTGCTGGTGAAGAGTTTCCCTCGCGTTTGCCAACCCGTCGAGTGAGCATGAGTGTCTGAAGCGGCTGCCAGGATTTTGGATATATCCACCCAACCGTTCATTTGTGTGTCCAGTTCTTCAGACCTGTGTTCCAACTGGACTCAGATATGAACGGTTGGGTACATCACCAACGCCATATCGCCTGATGATGATCGGCAATCGAACCGATTCCAACGGAAAACAGAACACACACAATTTGAAAAGAAGAAAACAAAACAAATGTAATTTGAACATTATAAGCAAAACGACGTAATTTTTAATATCAACCAATGCAATTTTGTACGCATGAATCGATTCCTGAAATATACTTCCTACTCATAATTAAAAAAGTGAATACTGACCAAATCCAAATGTACGTTAATATTTGTGTGATATATATATATATATATATATATATATATATATATATATATATATATATATATGTATATTTGTTGAAGTAAGAAAATATAACTATGGCAAGTAAGATACACGTAACAATGTAGTAAATAGTTAAATTAGCTAGTATATTGCCCGACCGTATGTAACATACACATTCCTGTGTGGCTTACCTGACATAAGTGTATTGTTACACGACTATTAAGCTTTACTTCTGTACTGAATATATATATATATATATATATATATATATATATATATAATTTCATAATATAGAGATATATACATGAAATAGTAAAAAATAAAAACAATCTCTAAAAATCGAAACAAAAAGACAGCATATATTAAATAACAAAGTGTCTGATATACAATGTGTTAGAGCTGTATCAATAGTTAATGAGAGTAAAATATACTTATCGCAACAATTTACTGCAGTTGTAATGCATTGTCGAACCACAGAAGTATACCTTCCTAAGTAATAAATGTTAATTCAACAAACTATAACACAGAAGATTAGAGTACCCTATAAGAAACAATAGTGAGCATCGCCACTACCATCAATACGATTTCGCTAGAATGTAAAATAAAGATAACGAGTGACAGACAGGAGTTGATAGAGCGAACTGAAAGACTGAATTTTAAATTGTCTTTTACTTTTTTAACAATTAACTGCCATTGCAAAATCATTTTTCGTGATTCAGACAATCTATCAAGAGCTCAATGGATTACCCCTTGTGTCATATTGTTGTAGTATATATATATATATATATATATATATATATATATATATATATATATATTTATATATATATATATATGTATATATATATATAGAGAGAGAGAGTGA
>OY744515.1:195362733-195390233 GCA_963556195.1 Sepiola atlantica
TCGTCGATAGATCGTTAGTCCAGGTTATCATGTGTTAGTTAAAAATCTATTTTCGTCAACCTCAAGTATGGTGTTTGATATTTTTTAATCTGATATACTTGCGTTTCCAAGTGTTTGTGGGAACAAGATTGATAATATTTTGGTATTTGTATTATTAGAATTAGAATTCTTGTATTTGATTAATGTTAACAACATTTCGTCTGATGTCAAGATCGCCATTTTTTAAATGTGTATTTTCGATACTGGGAACCTCTCTTTGAACTAAGCATCATCACTAAAAAGCATTATTTCATAATCAGTTATAACTGCTAGTCTCCTGGGCGTTGGCGGTTCAGTCCTTACTACAGACAATGATAAGTTTGAATAATATATATATATATATATATATATATATATATATATATATATATATATATATCTGTCCGATCCCGGCTGCCAGAGTGAGAATAATTTACACATGTGGATTAAATAGTCATGCTTTAAATTATGTATGTGTTCACCGATTCGGTATAAAGAATACACTCCCCGTAACTCTCGCTTCCCTTATATTGTCCTTTAGTACTTACATTCTATGAGATTTGCTGTTTTATGGGTCTCAATATATCAATTTAACACTTATCGTTGCCATGAAGTACTATGTCATATATATTCAACCATGAAGTAATATATTAAGCTGCTTACATCAAGTGGCGTCATACACTGTTCGGAGTGATTTAAAATTTTAAAAAGTTTTCCATCTCCCAAAATGCAAGTAAAGAAAATCAGGAGCTATATTGGCCGGAATATGGTTAATAAAACAAGAAATATCAGAATAGTAATCGAAATAATTAAATTTATGCAAAACTAGTTTTTAAGTTTGAAGGAAAATTCTACTCATTATATGATGATTATCATTATGTTGTCGTATGTCTACATCATCGACCTAACGTGTTATCGGTTCGATATTCTATACATGTACATATTTGGTAAAGTTACCTTCGATCCTTTATTACGTCATCCATTTTCAAGTACTTATATATATGTGTTGATTATTATCATTTGTTTGTGTGCATTATTTCGGATCCTTCCTTGGTCTTTTGGCTAAGATCAAAGTGTAGTATCTGTTCCAACTGTCCTGTGCAGTAATGGGAGGTTAACCCCCTCCCATGTCTTGCCTCCCCTCTTTGGGGAGGAGTAAGTTTATTACTTGCTGTCTGAGGCGCCCTGCCCAGGCAATTTTTTGAGATTCACCTCACTCTTCCTCTAGAGTGAAATTCCCACCTTCCGACCTTGTGTCACATTCTACTTTGTGGGAAGTAGATAAATAGGTGTGCATTATTCTCTCTCTCTCTCTCTGTTTTCTCTTCTTTTTCAACTCATTCTGGTACTTTCTTTTTTTCTCTCAGACATGCTATTCTATCATTCTCTATTTCATCATTCTCTATTTCATCATTCTCTATTTCATCATTTACTATTTCACTATTCTCTATTCATCATTCTCTATTTCATTAACACACTCTTTCCATTTCTCTCGTGTTCCCTCTTTCCTATCATCCTTCGTTTTTCACAATCGCATTTTTTACGTCATAATACATCTCGCAAATCTCTTTGTTTTAATGAATGACCGCATTGTATGTTGACGTCGGTCGATGTGCAAGGGGAATAACAAATTAGCCACCACGATCTACAAAGCGTCATAACTATATTGTCGACATGTACATTACATTTTGAAATTGAATGTTAATCGTAAATAACGCCAAATTTCTGCACACATTTTTACAATCGACTTCTATATTTTATCTATTAGTTCACGCTGTAAAACAATACGTTTCATATGACTGAGTGAAAAAGTTTACATTTTACTCATATCTGGGAAACCGGACCATGCACTTCCAAACTGTATTAGGACGTTCATTAAAATAAGATGTCTTTCTGATATCGCATGAGTTCACAGTTTATTACATTAATTTTATGTTTCCCCGTTAAGTCGTCGAACTCCCTGACGTCGGTCCATTTCTAGCCGGGCGTTTCCTGTTGTTTTCTCGTGTGCTGCACTTAACGTTTGGACTTGTCCTAATTATACACAATGCGGCCGGTTTTAGATCAGCGTCTCAGCGAAGGCACGTTTGTTGTATAAAAAATAAAACATCATTATGCAGCAATTTCATTAATTAGATTGAATAAATAAGTTGTCTAAATGAAAATGCAATTCATAATCATTAATGCTAATTTAATTATTTACATAACTGATAATAAACAAGTAAAATCAACTAATGCATTTCTCTTATAATAGGCAGACAAATATATTCTCCTGTTTTTTATATTTTACTGACTAAAAAAAAGCACGCATATGATTTATTTTCAGATTCAGAAAAAAAAAAGAGATACACTTATTAGCGTATCTTTAAGAGTAACACTTATATCGCATATATATATATATATATATATATATATATATATATATATACATATATTATATGTGCACATGTATATGTATATATGTGTGTATATTTAGGCAGCAGCTTTTTATTCAGACAAATATTATCACATAACGTACAGTTGTGTTATTAATGAATCGTTTCTTTCATTTTGTAAATTTTCTAGACAGCACATTAAAATTTCGTCAATGTGTGTATAAAATTCCGTGGCTTTCTTATCCGATTTCTCTTTCTTTTTTCGTGAATATTTTCGATTTGGTTGATTAAATAATTGTCATGCGTAGTTAGTATTAGTGTGTTTACAATTTCGTTTAACCGTTTATTTTTTAACAACTACTGATTAGTATTTTTAAATAGCCTCTAAAGTGAAGATATATTGCGGGCAAACGTGCTTACATGTCATGCGCGAACAAAATTCAAAAGGATGTTGTCTAACGTCGGATAGAGTGTTAATGATCATTAGTAAGCTAAGCACCTACACAAACTCTTCTTTTTTTCTTTATTAACATTATTAGTTGTGGGGTGCGTAGTTCTAATGTAAATAGCTTCATGAATGTTTAATCTTCTTTATGTATGCATCATGGTTTGGGCTTTTTTGTTATTAACTAATATATATATATATATATATATATATATATATATATATATATATATATATATATATATATATATATCTAGTTGAGAAAGTCATTTGTTTTAAGTGTTTTTTTTAATTGAGCGAGTCACGTGCATATGCATGATATAACTACGAAGGAGCGTTGTTGTAGTAAAACCGGGAATACACATTATGATTTTTTTTATTGTCTATTAACAATAATCTCACCTCCGCTCATAACTAGCCAGAACGTTTTATTAGGTGGAATTATAACGGATTTTCTTCTGTTTACATTAAATAACATTGGTAAACGAAGTAAACTCAATTACTTTAAAGGAAGGGTAGAGGAGAGAAGGAAGGAGGTAGATTGATTGATAGATAAATGAATAGACACATAGATAACTAGTACATATATATATATATATATATATATATATATATATATATATATATACATAATAAAATAAAATCCCATTTTCCATCTGTAAATATTTCTTCACCGGACACTTTGTACATGGAGATTCACCAACGCGACGTACTCTATATTTTGATAACCTTTTTACACACACACACTCTTACATTCCATTACTTTATATTGTTTTTTAATTTTTTTCAAATTTGATTATTCGTTATTCCACTGCCAACTTTTCTATGTATGTAATTCTGCTGATGATAAGATTTTAATCTTTAAAAAGCCTGGCTTCAGGAAAGAAAAATAAACATGTTTTTTTTTATCGAGTACACCTTGCATTGAACAATCGAAGATGAAATAGAGAGAGAGAGAGAGAGAGAGAGAGAGAGAGCTTAAGATTTCACTCATGACATCTATTTTTATTTATTACACTAATTTAGATTAGACTACTGATGTTTGGGCAATGTATACGATGAAAAGTGTTCAATAGATGTCGCTTTTAGTTTTGCCCGTTGTGGGTCAGAAATCCATCAAACAGGTCATTCAGCGTGTAATCCTTTTTTTAACATGTTTGATGCTGACGTTCTCCATGTATCGACTTGTTTCTATCACTTGGATTATTCAGATAACTATCCCCATCTTGTTTGTTACGTTCACAAGTGTTTAGCCACCTTTCTTCATGGGCATTTTTTCAAACTATGGGAACACATAATCGAACTTTTGGATCTGTATGCCGAACTAGTGAGCTGGGATGACGTTTGGAAATAGATCATTTAAATAATACACCAGGAGCGGTTATACTATTTCCGTAGCTATGGTATAATAAAAGTGTGTATTTATGTTAATTCTTTACAGTATTGCTTGTAGTGAATATCAGACTTTCAAACACTATAAAACTCTGATTTTGAACTGATAGTGACCAAGGTTTGCCGTGTGAATAATGTTAGAAACCAAGTACCTAGCGAAGGTGACGTTGTATTGGCCGACAGATAACAAGAAGAAGAATAGTAGTCAGTAGCCACAACGCCCCTAAGAATAGAAAGAGTCAGACAATGATTTTAAAAATCGTTAAAAATAATATTTACATTTAAATATGTATTTTCACAGATATAAAACTTGAATCATAGAACGTGAACACTAAAAGATTGTCGATTTTCTACAGATAAGTCAGTGTAACAATACATACTAGATTATTAAAAGTATTTACAGAAACCCACTACTTTTTTATTCGCCTGCAAGCAACGAGCAATAACTTTCAAGTAAACACATCTCAAACGCTCTCGTCTTACAAAAACAAAAACAAATAGACATCCGCACACGAACGTATGTTCGTTGGTGCTACAAAATTCGTTGCTGGAATTGTAAGCTGAATTAAAATGTCTCATTTGAAATCTGTTATTACTTCGAAGCAATTAATGAAGTACACATAATTACGAGAGCCGGAGTCGGTAATTATCTTAATTAAATCAGTTAAAGATCGAAGCCCAAAACTTTCAAATGACAATCGATGGCCGCCACACCCGCACTTTAGAGGATGGTTTCGCTAAGTAATCACACAATTTTCTGTACGCTTGCATTTTTTTCTAAATATTTTTGTTCAATTTTTGTTTATTTCAAGTTCTGTTTTCTCTTTCCACGTTTTTATCGCTCGACTCCATTTTTATGGCTGTTTTCTTTCTTCTTTTCTAAGGCCTTTCCCCCGTCTTTATTTCTATCTTCAATGTTGTTATATCTCTTTTTCGTTGGTTTCCGTACAATTAAAGCCATGCGTTCCATTTATTACCTTCTATTCTCGTTGGAATAACATTGCCCGTTACTTTTTCTCTGTTAGCCGATGTATATAGGCGTTTTATAATAGTGTCTTATAATTCTAACCCAGCGCTAAAATTATGCGAGCACAATGCATACAACTAGTTATACAACATTTTTTAACACGTACAATATATATATATATATATATATATATATATATATATATATATATATATATATATATATATATATATATATATATATATATATAGTTTGTGTCACAGATAAATTAAAACATATGTAAGTGCTCGATCGTTGGCATGCAAGTATTAATATAAATAATTAAATTAAAATGAAATACATTCCTGAGTTCGCTCGGTATATACGGGTTTCGCCGTTCTTGTTATGCAAGAATCAGGAAGAATCTCCAGTATAAAGTGAGCACCCTATCTGAAAACAAACATATGGGATTGTGCCCTTTATTTCATGATGCCTAGAGGGATGGAAGATGGAGATCTCTAGCTAACTCAATGTATAGTATTTGATAACAAAATAATACTGATGGCCATATATATATATATATATATATATATATATATATGTATATGTATATATGTGTATATATACATATATGTATCTATCTATCTATCTATCTATATATATATATATATATATATATATGTAAATATGTGTATACATACATATATGTATCTATATACATATAGTAAGTTATGAAAATATATTTATAACAATTAAGCTACACAGATGCCTCCCCGCTACATCCCCGTTACATCCTCACGTATTGAGCACTGTTGACGTAATACTTAACACTGATACATGAAAAAGTATATCGCCTTATAACATTTTATGTGGATGCAGTTGTAGCATTTCAATTCGTGAGGAAGAGCAAGAAATCAGAGTCTGAAAACTCTCTCCACTGTAACTGAATTTCTCAAGAAATACGCCACTCTGAAATATAATTCAACAATACGCGTGTGTATGTCTCTAAGTCATCAACAATAATAATTCATATATGAAAAATGTATTCACTGATGTAATTCTATGAGGTTATGAATAATAGTGCAATGACTGGCAGAGCGATTTATTCATGTTATAGTGAGTGAGGTGCATATTATATATGTAAAAATTCTATTGAGGTGCAAAGTATCTATGTAACAATGAAAAATTATATAACTAAAATGAAAAATCAAAAACGCATGTGAACTTTGACAGAAATTTCTCACACAGTTCGATATCATTTATAATATGTATTTACAACATTAGTATATATATACACACATATATATATGTATTTATATATGTATATACATATATATACATATATGTATACATATATATACATATATATGTACATATATATATAAATATATATATATATATATATATATATATATATATATATATATATATATATTTATATTTATATGAGATGTTAACATTCTAGAATTCCAGGAAGCGAATTTGATAAATGTTGGAATATACATTCTCAGAACCCATCGAGTTACATGCCCGCATCACACCTATGTGTTTATATGGAGATATGCCCGTGTGCGCGCGTGTGTGTGTGAGTTTATGGGCGCGGGTCAGTGTGCCGGTGTGTTGATGCGTGTGAGTGGATACGGGTATCGTATTTTTATCTGCTTATAACTCTATTCAAACCCTCATGCCAGGTCACACATGGAAAAAAATTATGGTTTACTCGACCATAGAGACAGACGCCTGCGTGATCATCATTTCACTGGTGTTCTCTTTTTTCTCTCCTACTGCCACCACCCACCTCCCACCGTCCACCCAGAGTTCTTCAGTACACTGACGAAGGCCGAAGGATTACGGCCGAAATGTTTGTTCTCCTTCCTTGGAAAAAAAACTTTTTTCTATATAAGGGAAAATTGATATTCCTAACGTCAAAATATATAAAATAAATTGTGAAAATATATAAAACTATATTTTTCACATCATTGATTTTTTTATACACCCACACACATATATATATATATATATATCTTTTGGTATCTAGACACAGAAAGTGTAGATGTCGAAGCTTATACCCCTTCTTCGTCTTTGAAGATAGCCAAGAAATCATGAGTGCTTCCATTTTTGCATTCAGAAACAATTAGTCTTCGCAGCACGTCTAATGGCGAGTAAATAAATTATAACGTAAAAACTGGATTATTTGCTTAAGTAATTTTTTTCTAATACATATATATATATATATATATATATATATATATATATATGTGGGGGGGTATGGGTGTGGGTGGTGTGGGTGTGTGTGTAAGTTGAATGGCACTGTTTATATAATCATTTACAATTGCCGTTTACATTAAGATGTATTATTTACTCCTCTCCAGGAGTTAGGCACAAGGCCAGTTCTATCCTACTCCCACAAGTAAGATTCGACCCAAGGTCGGGTCGGAAAGGGGGGTTGAAAAGCCAGCGCCCGAGAGGTGAGCACTCTGACCATCAAAAATTGCCTGGGCAGCCCCGTCGGCACTCCCCGGTAGAGGCGCCTCAGGCAGCAAGCAACAAACCCACTCCTCCCAAAAGAGGGGAGGCGAAGCCTGGGAGGGTGGACCTCCCAGAACTGCACAGGACAGACCCACAGACCGGCGCAAATCAAGCCCCGAAGGCCAAGACAATACCAGTCCACGTGGTGCAGCATCCATCGGGACAGATACTACACTTTGATGTCTGCATATACGTACACCAGTGTTGACGGTTTCACATGCTACCCAAGAGGTAAACGAGTATTCAGTCATACACATATATGTTTGTTTCGTCTGAAAATTGTTCATAATTATTCAGTGTCTGTGTCTAACAACGGTACAGTTGTAATATTAGTGTTTTTACATGTTTTATCTGATGTACCTTTTTGCCGCATTGATGTTAGTGTGATTTATTCATTAATTAAATTATACTCATCAACTTATGGATGAAAAACAGAAAGATTGAACTGCGGATTTATCCTTTTCTCATTGTTGTTTTGTCTCCTCTATAATCATCGAATGTGTTTTTAATATTTTTTATTTAAGTCGCTGTTATTCTTTCAAATCATTTAGCTCGGAAGTAATTTTTTTTACGTTTGCGTGTAAAACATATTCAAACTCAACGATTACAACTATTCAAGAAACAAACGCAGTATCTTCCATCCATCAATAAACTATTTAGATTATTTTTTCTGTAGAACGCAGTTTAATGTTTGATTATATTTTTTATACGTTAAACTTCACTTAATCTTAACTTGCACATTTTAAATAAATGGCGGAAGGTGTTTTTTGCTTGGAATTGTCTAAATCAATGTGAAGTAGCATTTAAGAGGTTACATTAAATACATGTTATACTCCATTACGATTAGTGTTGAATTAAGTTGGGTATGATTTTAATACAACAAACCGAACACGACTAGTGACGATACATTAGCAAGTATATGGATCAAGACTTGAGAGAAAACGATTGACCAGTATAAATAGTATAGATGGACCAATCAGCGATTTCATATTTTCTGATGCTTGAAAAATGCTTGAAAAACGTTAATACTTTCATTTATCTATCTCTCAATATATATATATATATATATATATATATATATATACATCAAGCTGGTTAATCAACGTTTTAATTCTTAGGCTTCGTGTCTACATATATTTATCGGATAACACACATGCTAAACTATTATTTAGTTTTAGTGAATGAGTTTCAGTTAAAATAATTTCAGACTGCTGGTCAAAATTGGCAGAAATTTGAATAACCCCACTGAAAGACCAATCTCTTATTTCAACTTAACAATAACTCTCACCTCTTCCAATGGTTATTGTTTGACTCTCTTGTTCTCATTCAATACGATGCAGATCATTGCTTCATCTTACACTCTGCCTCTTTTTTCGTTTTTGTTTATTATTAATCGAAATAGATAAACAATTGAATAAAGGTGAAAGGTATGCAAAGCGAAAAACGTTAATGGGTGATATAGCGATAACAAGGGACTTATTTTTATTTTGCCTTTTTATTTTTAATATTAGCATAGACATAACAAATAGCGTTGGAGAAAACACCTTTACCGTTATCGGACACTTTATTTTGTTAGCGGTTTAGGTTGGCTACATGTACCAGTCGCTAATATCAAATATCTAAGTAATATAGTTAAAATAAGAAAACATATTTTAGTGTAAAGGTTAGGATTTTAGGAGGTGTTGGTAATGTAAAAAACGACAAAAAGTAAAATCATCGACTTTCACCATCGATTCCCGATTAAAGATTTACAAAGTGTTTTTCAATTAAGTTTTAATTAATTTACTTTGTATTTGCATGTAAATGGTGTATTTAGTTAGACCATATCTGAGGAATCATGTATAGGATGAATGTAAAATACACATTTTATTTTGTTCGATTATTTTATCTTAAAAGTAACCGTGGTAAAATGATGAATGCATATAAAATTAGTGGGGAGTATGAACTTATTGCTTTAGGAATATCCATCACCAAAACAAAATATATCGTGTATATCTTGGAAAAACATCTAAAACACGTATATATATATATATATATATATATATATATATATATATATATATATATATATATATATATATATATATATATATATATATATATATATATATATATATATATATATATATATATATATATATATATATATATATATATATATGTATTTATTTTAACTAGAAGGACCACCGTCCGAGGGCAGGTTAAATGAATTCTTAAAGCGGAACCGTTTTGCACGACCATATGTCAGCTTACAAGGATTAACACCAAAATGGAATTAAAACATGTCTAGAATCTTTATTTTAATTTTGATCAAAATTCATTATATGATTTTTAATACAGTACGTGAAATGATGCCTTATTTAGTAGGACGGCATAGTTAATTGTGGATTGTTTAAACGATGTATATTTAGACATTATGAGAAGATAATTGAAATCTGACAATATCTGTATATATATATATATATATATATATATATATATATATTTATATATATATATATATATATTTATATATATATATATATTTATATATATATATATATTTATATATATATATATATATATATTTATATATATATATATATATATATATTTATATATATATATATATATATATATATATATATATATATATATGGTGAGTCAATGAAAAATCGTTAGACCTGTAAATTGAAAGAGATCAATATCTTCAGTTGTTCAGAACAAAGAGCATTTAGTAAATAAAAATATTTATTCTTCTTTCCTTTCTATTGCATTCCTTAAGCACGGCTTTTAAAAGATTAACATCTTATCATCAGAGGAAGTGGAGATTGATAAGTTGACAGATATTATTTTTGCTCTATCCAGTATATTGAGCTTTCCTCATTTCACAATAGGTCTAATTCTCTAAAAGTTATCTTTTAGTTATAAACCTTCATATATATATATATATATATATATATATATATATATATATATATATGTGTGTGTGTGTGTGTGTGTGTGTAGCTGTGTAGCTTAATTGCCATACATATATTTTCATAGCTTACTATTTAGCTATACTGACGTATCGAGCACTGTTGAAGTAAATACTGAAAATTGAAACATGAAAAATTATATCTCTTTATAAAATGTTATGTGGATACATGAAATACTTATATATATATATATATATATATATATATATATATATATATATATATATATACATATATATATATAATATATATATATATATATATATATATATATATACATTAATGGACGTACTGTTTCGTAGTATTGAGTCATTATCATGACACTCTTGAACATTTTAATTCTAATAAATCTGAAAATTAGCATGTTATATGCTAAACCGTCAGTATATGTATTTTGTCTGTTCGCTTAAAATTAAAAAGTATTGAGTACTACTAAAATTAATTGCTACGGAGAATGGAATGTTCGCCATTCGTACGAGGGAATATTTAGCGCATAGCCGAATTATATAAGAAATCGAATATGATTATTGCAACGAAATTATGATATAACAGACGATACATCCGATACTATATAATATAATGAGATAAAACGAATATATATTCTGAAATTTATGAATACAAACGATAATTCAATGAAAATGGAATTGCTAAGGTAATTCAAGCTGAAAGATTAATAAAGCCAAAACTAAAGATAAAACTTAACACACTGAAGAGAAAATAATCTCAGACAAAGGTGAAATAAAATACAATTAAACAGTAGATGTGCGCGAGAATATACGAGCAAGTTTGGCAAAAATTTCGAAAAGAAAACTATGGCGTAATATACAAGTGTCATTTGAACTAATATCTCGAAGCCAATATGAAACTCGGACAAGATTAGGAAAAATAAATTACACTTAAGAGCGAGAAGTAAAAGGAAAACGAACGAAAAACGAAATCCGGGAAAACAAAACGGAGAGCCAAGAGCGCGTTAATGTCTCTAAAAATGTTCACACTTTTCTATTGTTGTTCAAAACAATAGGAAATGCTAGAATGGCTTCAACAATGGCGTCCAAGATAGAAAAAGAAAAGAGAAGAAAAACACATCAAAAAGAAAAATAAACAATTTCGGGTAGACGAGCCAGAAAATAGCGATCAATTATTTTGGAACAGCTACTTGTGATCATTTAAATCAATACAAATGTACTACAGGATAGACGCACACAGAGAAATGCAGAGACGCATACAAACAAACACGCACACGCAAACAATTTAACATTAACATCTCCACATCTACAGACGCACTCAACCCCCAGAACCACTCCGAACTGTTCAAACTCGAAAGTGTCACACATACTGAAACAACAAGATATACACACAGTCTTATAATTCTTACATTATTATGCAAATTATTCTTTGTTTATTTAGAAAGACATGACATATGTTATATAATTATATATTTAATTAATTATCTGATTATTTATGTGCCGTATTTCCTCAGAGTAATATATGTTTAGTGATATCTGAAAATATAAAAAAGAAGTTCGAACCACAGAATGTTAAACAACATTTAAAATAATTCATGTAATCACATCATATTTGGCTTAAATAAACATTTCAGCGATGGCGGGGAATACATTGCATACTTGAACTCTTTTAAAAGTGTATCAAATTTACACTGACGATCTCATTTACTATAATAGGCGTAATTAAAAAAAATCCTTACTGTGTCGTGTGGCTGGAATCAGCGATGACATAAGCTGTAATGGCACGTCGCCATACAATATGTGCACACTTAGTTCATCGAAACCCTCGAATTTTGGAAATGCATTGTAGAAATTATATCAATAACATTTGTGTTTCAAAACCTTCTTCAGTTTCTTTATAGTTCCTTTCTATAGATAAATCGAAATATCAGTCTCGTGCATAGTGATTTACAAGATTGTGAGGTGGATATTTTAAGGTTTTCCATGTTATTATATCTATACCTGTATAGTTTAGAAAATGTTTTTAATGTTATTGACACAATTGTTCTGCCCATTTTCCAAACTTATTTTTTCTTTTGATAATAAATTCAAGATACTTAAAAAAGAGTTTATTTATTGTGTTTTCCAAAAAATAAAACAAACACAACCACAACCATTAATATAAAACGTGTTCTCTTCATTTAAGCAAAGTGGCTCTCTTTTTAAAGCAGACCAACGAAAAAATAGTTACATATGTATATAGGTAAATCCTAAACCAATATTAGATAACACTAAAAAATGATGTTATTGTCTTTCATAACGTCGATGAGACAATTGTTTGAATACAAATGTCTTTTGAAAAAAATTCGGAACATTAATTTAATTATTTTATTATATTTTAATCCGTAGTAAGGTAAACACTGTTGAGCTATTATCCCAAGTAATTGTAAATTTAAAGGAATTTGAACAATACATATATATATATATATATATATATATATATATATATATATATATATATATCGGTTTAGAAATCTCTCTTTACATTATATATATATATATATATATATACATATATATATATATATATATATATATATACATATATATATACATATATATATATATATATATATATATATATAAATATTAATACATATATGTATATATATACAAATATGTATATATATATATATATATATATATATATATATATATATATGTATGATCTTTTTTACCTTAACACAATCTTAATATCTATACTAATATATTTAGTTGAAGATATGCATACGTATATATGTATATGTTACTTTATTATGTGTAGCGATAACAATCTGGCAACACTATACTAATCTTGAATGGAAATAAACGAAATAGACAAACTATGTTAACCAAAAACTCATTTTTAAAGGAGCCCGATTATATCTCTTGGTGGAATATCGATTTTTAAACATGGTTTGTTTTTGTTATTTTGTGTCCTACAGTTAATTCTCGTTTATCTATTCTTCAGTTGTTATATTTTCATGCATAAATATATATATATATATATATATTCATTTATACAATTTTTGTATAGCTATTCATATAAAGTTCGGTATGTGTATATCTTTATATATTTTTGTTAAGGGATATTATCTTAAACTAATTAAATCATTTATATACATTTTGAACACAGCTGCTAGGGGTAAGATATGTTAATGCGGTATATATTTTTTTATTTTTTGAAGGCGGTTTAAAAAGACAAGTTTTATAAATACTATTATACTTCAACAAATAGATATTCACCGATATACAATTTTACAGCAATTGTAATGGGTTTAGAGGGAATACTATTACCCCAACCTCCGATTAAAAAATTGAAATATTTAAGATTTGCATTGAATTGTAATCATAGTAATTATACACGAACTGAACCATATCCCTTAAGCTTGTATTTTAGATATTTTTAGTCAAAATTATGTAATTAGTCATGATCAAATTTAGATTAAAGATTCTAGACAATTGTTAGGCATCATTATATCTTGATTTGATCAGGGTTCATATGTCGGTGTATATACACTTGCAAAATGTATACATACTGATGAGTAGTATACGACGAAACAGTTGTATATATATATATATATATATATATATATATATATATATGTGTGTGAAGTACTTCGGACCTAAAAGGGAATTACGGCAGTTTCATCAGTCAATTCTCAGTCGACATAAGGACTTTTGTAATATAGTAAGAACAATCACAACAGAGTGCTCAATTAATTGAGAATCAAAATAAAGAGCGTGATACTTATTTATTTTTGGTACAGAAAAATTAGCACAACATTAGTTCCGTCAGTTTCAAGCTCAGAAGGAATTAATCATCTAGTTTTCTTTCACTTATGTTGTCACCTCGTTTGGATGTGTGATTTTCTTTAAAGGGTTATTTATATTTGTTTAAAACTAGTGTTAGGGAGGTTTTAATAAGGTTTGAAGATAGGGGTGGATGAAATGTAACAGTTGAGATTTAAAACTTGAAACTAATTTAAATATCACAAAAATTAAAAATATCTCTATACAAGTCCCGTGAGGCAATGTTTATAAGGAGCGTATATTAGGCTGTAACTTTTTTAGGGTTAATTATGTTTCCTCTAGACAATGTGTAGGAGAGCAAATGGGTTTAAGGATTATATTTTCAAACAATTAAAAGTTTCAAAAACACACATCAAATTCCAATTCAAGGTCTGGATTAAATGGCTTTTCATCAATATAAAGTAGAATGTTAGCTAACATTTCATCCGGTTCCGGTCTTGGCAGCTTGTCAATCGGCCTAAAAGTAGTAACTTTACGATGTTCTTTAATGATTCTGTATTAAGATTGAACATTATTAACTTAGGGTTAGTAAAGGCGTATTCGAGTAATACTATTGGTATACTGATTCAGTGTGATTTAGATATAAGAGCACGGATTTTGTCGGAAAGATTGCATATGTTCATGAGATATCGGAGGTAAACCATTTTAACTAAGATATAGTGACGGCTTATGGGGGAAATAATGATGTGACAACAGGGTGTTACCCTCTTAATAACTAGAAAAATCATTTTTGAAAAGTAATTATTTCATATTTACGTAAACTATGAGTTTAAAGTAGTAGTGTGGATATGCATCGATTAATAGATCTATTCCTACTTTTTATTCATATTTATGAAGGTTGACTGTTAGGAGGATTTTCCGGAGTAGAAGACGGTATTAAGTGGCACAATTACACGGGTATGTATTGTACAGAGAGGGGAGTGTTGCAACGCCTTCATGTGTATAAGTAAGTCAAATTTATGTATAGTGATTGTCTCCTGTCGATGCATCCTTTAAGGATTTCATCTGTGTGTATATATATATATATATATATATATATATATATATATATATATATATATATATATATATATACACACATATATATGTACATATATTTGTAAACATATATATATACATAAACACATATATATTAATACATATATGTTTATATGCATATATATATACATGTATACATATATCTATACATATCTCTCTATATATATGTATATATATAGTTATATAGATATATACATATATATACATGTATTTATTTACATATATATAGATGTAGATATATTTATATACCCACTTGTATGTTGTATATATATACATATAGTTATATATTTTCATACATACATATACATATATATATACATATATATGTATATATACATACATATATATATATATATATATAGGTATATACATATATATATGTATACATACATACATATATATATACCCATATATATACATATATATATATATTTATATACACACACATATATATACGTATATATATATATTTATATACACACATATGTTGATATATACAATAATATATATATTTATATACATATATATACATATATATACATGTACATACATATATATACATATATGTATATGTATATACATATATATACATATATATATATATATATTTATGTGCATATATATAAATATTTATGTGCATATATATATATATATATATACAAATATATATATATTCATATACATATATATACACATGTATATGTATACATGTATACATACATATGCATACATAGACACACACCTTCATACACACACATATATATATATATATATATGTATATATATATATATATATATATATATATATATATATATATATACACGCATATATATAGCGAATAATACTAAGAACATTCTATTTTTTAACAATTCATATGTTCCCCGACTGTATTTTTGCACAACGCGATATTGCCTAAATACTTTTCCGTCTTTCCATAACTCCTGTTTTAAGTACGCCCGATCAAAGTGGAGCTTACCCACATTAATAAACACTTAAGGAAAACAAAGGTACTATAATACAATAAGAGGATAAACGTCCTGTTTTGATATTTAAATACAATGGAAATGACATGGCAGAAACCATTTTAAGTAAAAAGGTTGTCTCAGCTAATCCGAAACTTCCCATCAATTCATTAAAAGAAATGCACGTTCGTAATGAAACGAATAATTCTGACGCGAGCACACCGCCGATGCGCCTGTCGAAAAATTCCCCAAGCGTAATTGTAGCCATTGTTTTACTTAAAAGAATGAAAATATAATTTTACGAATATTTTCAAAGACAATCTTTAACACTTAATGGTTACACATTGTTTTTAGATGTTCTTTTTGAAAGAATTTTAGAAAATATTCGGGAATAAAATTGAGTTTAATATACTTAATGCTCTTTTAAAAATGTTGTATTTTCAGTTTTGAGGAGGTGTTTATGTAAAACTTTTTTTTTATTTAGTTGTCTTATCCAGTTGTGTAGGGTATATTGGTTTGATAATAATCAAGTAATATATGAACCCGTAACTTTGGCGCAAATGATTGTGGTGTCGCTAATAATTCGAGCGATCGGATGTCGTGTAATACCAAATACTAAAACAGATGATACTGTAACTCTCCTTGACGAATACTGTAATTATAAGTTATGATCAAATGTATGTGGAGTTATCCTGTTTAAGGTGACGTCGTACCCTACACTTCAGTATACTAGCTAATTAAAAGGGAGCTTTCGGGGCGCCCTGGCCTGTGGTCGACAAATTTCACTTACTTTTAAAGAATTAACATATTTTTATGTTTGCGAATCAATGCTTATAAGCGTTTGTAGAAAATATTAGACGAGCAACAAGTTTCTTAATTGTTTAGATGAGGATTGATGGTTTGTATCATTTGGATTTTTCAGTCTATAGTTGTAATATTTTGTGATATTCTCACAACGTTTCAACCGATGTAAACTCCGACCTACTTCAGGTGTTGAACTCAATCATCTGTAGGGAATTTGAAACTAAACCCTTTTTTTAATCCACGGGGGTAGCATGCTTTGGTGTTGTCAGCTGTGACCGTGCAGAAGTCTTAAATAATTCACAAAATAATTATTAGTATCGCACGCGCCGGGGATCGAACTTTCAACCTCCAAATAAGTGTCACTTAGAACTGATGTATACTTAGTTCGGAATTCCGTACACTACCCGAGTTCGAAAGAAATGTACGCGAATTCGACAAGGTAAACCTGCAGAAGTTCAAAGGTTAAGTCGGCCAAATAGTTGTGAGAGTAACACTCAAGACGAGTGAATCAAAGTATTTAAACTATACATACACCACTCCAACTCTCTGCAATGGTGTTTCACTTAACGGCTTATTTAGTTTATTATTAGTTATTTTTATATTTATAAAGAGGGATTATCAGGTATCGCTCACTACTATAACCAATTCGTTTTCCTTGGAATCCTAGTTAAAAAACTTACCCCCAGTTTTCCAGTACTCTGTGATGCTTTTTGATTACCGCTGCAAGTCACTTTGCGTGTACCATTGCGTCATCGCTGATCACGGTCGTTAGTTTTCTTCGAGATTTGAATGTCATTAAAGTTCTCTCTGTTCCTTTCCGGTGGTTGTTTTAGCAACGCTCCTAATCCCCGTTTTTTCAAACCCCGTTGACGCTTGCTAACAGATTTGAAAATATTTTTGTTTGGTGGAGGAAGCATGGAACTGGTGTCATATAATTCTTATCTTCTGTGGTATTTGAATTCCCCTTTACTTTCTTGTAATTTTCCTTCTGTGGTTATTCGTGTTTTTACACAGTATTACTGTTATCATATTTGTTTTCGCCACAAGTTTTTAGACCAACCACATTTATCTGATTTACTTTTCGTGTGGTACCCTAGGGTTACTCCATAGACTTTGCTTTAGCATATGTTTACATGCCTGATGTTAATATATGTGCTATTTCAGTAGCACATTTTACTAAATCTCGTAAAGTTCTATTTAGTAGTACCATTGGTTAGAATTACTATTAGTCTTAGAAGTTGTAGTGAACTCAAGTATTAATAAAGTACTAATAAATTATTAGTAGTAACAATGTCCGTATTATAATTGTCATGATAGTTGGCACACTTGTTAGGACATATGTGCCCTATTATACGTTCGATTAATAGTTGCCAAACTGTTTAATTTGTAAGTGCTTATTATTATTAACAGTAGTAGGAGTAGTAGTAGTAGAAGTAGTAGTAGTAGTAATTCGGTATAAAATCAAACACTTTGAAAAACCGGGGATGGTCTTTATAGTAAGTGTTATTAACAATAACAACCTTAACGCGCGTACAGTTGAAATAATATATATATTATTTATATTAAGAATGGGCGTTACACTATTGTCTGTCTGAAGCCGAACTATACTATTACATGTGTTAATTTAGTGTTGTACTATCATTTGATTTGCTTTTTTATCTGCTTAATTAAGTTTACTGCACAATTTTAGAGAATAGTGTAGCTCAATCAAGAATAATGAGTACTGCAATATTTATTATGTAGACATGCTATTATCCTTCCAGGTTGTGTTTTCGACATTGGATGCCAGTCTACTATATCGTTGTGGGGGGGGGCAGTGTACTATATATTTGTTAGGGGAGGGGGCAGTTTACAATATGTTTGTTTGGGGGCAGTATGCTATATGTGTGTTTGGGGTAATGTGCCATGTTTGTTAGTTGGCAGTGTTCTATATATATGTTGAGAGCAGTTTACAATATATGTGTTGGAGGCAGTGTACTATATGTGTGTTGGGGGCAGTGCACTATATGCTTGATGGGGGCAGTGTCCTATATGTTTATAGAAGGCAGTGTACTATTTTGTTGATGGAATTATACGATATGTTTGTTAAGGGAAGTTTGCTATATATTTGTAAGAGTCAGCGTACTATATGTTGGTTGGGGGAAGTGCACTACACGTCTGTTCGCCATAATACTATTCTGTTACGCATTATTTTCTCTTTTTCATAGATCGTGTTGTGTTATATACAAAAATATACGACCAAAGGTATTATATGTTTGCTAGTAGATATAATTATACCATATTATGTGTATTCAAGATAGTTTATAGTATGCTGTACTAGATGAGATATACCTACACCCAATATGTGTATTCATTGACTTACAATTATTTTTTCTTGATGTTCCATTTATTAGCTTCGTTATGCAAGTACGAACATAGTCGTTAAAAATGTATATAAGTTACAATTAATAAAACGAGGTTCCATATAACACAGCAACACCGTTTGAATACGATCGTTATAAATACACTTCTACATGTGACTAGTAATATGTTCTGACTAATTCGCGTATTATTCATTAAGGAACTATTTTAATGGCATTTTCCGAATTATTTGGCCTATTTTCTATATTGCATATTATTCGCACAAGTTTTCGGTCT
This sequence comes from Sepiola atlantica, assembly GCA_963556195.1. Classification (NCBI taxonomy): domain Eukaryota; kingdom Metazoa; phylum Mollusca; class Cephalopoda; order Sepiida; family Sepiolidae; genus Sepiola; species Sepiola atlantica. The sequence goes on from OY744515.1 coordinate 195,382,635, forward strand.
ATATAACATCCGATCTTTTTCAGATGCGTCGTGTCGATCACAGTGATAGTTCATTGAAAGTCGGGAATCTATTCGAAATTTACGCTAGAACATGTGGCACAATAACCCCCTGTCTGTAAATGAAGAGGGTCAAATATCTATGGTCAAATTTGATAGCAAGACACTACTTTTTTTCTCTCACACCCATAAGATACCTTTCTAACACGTACTTCGTATCACCGGTTGCACACCTCCAGAGAGTCTAATGTTAAAACTCATGGACTTACATTCTCATGTCACACACTACATAAAATGGTGTTCGAGATATGCTACAAAGGAAGTAGGCTACGTTTACACGGCTAGAAAGTTATTATGCCGGGCAGTATCATATATCTTTATAAAAACAGAATTCGCCGGTGCATAGAGCATTGATATTATGGATGCGCCGGTGCATGACACCCTTAAATCTTGCTCTAAAACAGAGTTCACACAAGAGAAGAAATAATCCGTTCTAAGTGACAATTTTCTGGTGGATGAAGGGTCAATCATTAGTACGAGCAATTCTAAGAATATATATATATATATGGATTACTTAAGACTTTTATCCGGTCATGCCTGACGGGACGCAAGCAGGTCATTACATATTAGATTAAACAAAATTAAATAAAGGGTTCCCTTTCTGAAATGCGGTACAGATTCTTGAATTCAACAGAAAGATCCGATAGTTCGACAAGTCGTACCTGAAGAATTGCGGAGAAATAGCATAGCCTGAAATCTTATGGGCATATATTCTAACACGAGAAGAGTAGTCTAAAAAATTGAAATAATAATCGTCCTCTGAAAAATGTAAAATTATAATACATTGTGTTTCAGTTCAATAAATAGGTTATTGCCAAAATCGTTTTTTAAAAAACTTTGCACCATATTTTTTTTCCGATTGGGTAAGGATTGTTTGTTTGAAAACCTTTTGTTTGATTAAATATCATGATATATATCTTCGTGTACCTCTGATGAAATTAAAGAAATGCAGCTAGCAAGAAAGATGAAAATAATTTCGTAATTTAAACAAAATCCTTCATGCAAAGTCAAGTTTAATTTTATTGCTCGCCATTTTCCAATTATTTGAACGAGTATTTCTATCATTAGATTTTATCGTGGAATAAAATAAAATAATGGTGTTCCTATCATTAAACAAGATATAAACATCCTGTTCGGTTTAAAGATGCATATATCAGCAACAACATTTCTTTAATATGATCAATTTATTTATATTAATTGGGTAGTTTATATGCTTACTGTGCATCTGTTTGACAATCGTTTATGTCAGTACGTATAAATGTATAGAATAATATCAACGCAGTACACATAAATGTATAGAATAATATCAACGCAGTACACATAAATGTATAGAATAATATCAACGCAGTACACATAAATGTATAGAATAATATCAACGCAGTACACATAAGTTTATAGAGTAATATAAACCCAGTACGTATAAATGTATAGAATGATATAAACGCAGTACGCATAAATGCATAGACTAATATTAACGCAGTACGTACAAATGTATAGAATAATATAAACGCAGTACGCATAAATGTATAGACAAATATAAACGCAGTATGTATGAATGTATAGACTAATATAAACGCAGTGCGTATACATGTATGGAATAATATAAACGCAGAACAAAATATATAATTTAACAATATCAAATTAATCTAAAATAAAATTCAGAGAAAACATAACAAGCAGCGTTTTTCGATTACTTTTTCAAAGATCATACTAAAGTTTTATACAACATAAACACAATGTACTCTTTGTAAATATGAGAGTAATTGGTGTTGTATTAACATATTATGTAAGGCATAATGTTGAAGATAACATAAGAATAGAATCGATGAGATGTTCAACTCGATTTGTCGATTCGATAGTCTATGTGATAAATATAGCTTACATGTGGACTCATAAAGATAATATTCAAACGCTATCAAAAACTATCGTACTTACATTATCCATTATCTGCGTGGATGTTAAGGTTGCTATAATAACAATAACAATAACAATAACGAAATACAACATTAACAACAATAATAATAATAATAATAATAATAATAATAATAATTATAATAATAATAATAATAATAATAATAATAATAATAATAATAGTAATAATAATCATAATAATAATAATAATAATAATAATAATAATAATAATCCAATACAAAGCAATACACTGGGAACTGTGCGGGAAGTAATACACTGGGAACTGTGCAAACAATTGAATTACGAATACGCAGACAGATAGTAAACACATGAACCAAAAACAGTACTGAAAAACGAAAAACACATCATCTGTAATATGGATATACAAACAGATACACTCATAGTATCAAGGAGACCTGATGCTATTATAATCGACAAGAAAGAAAAACATATTGTTTTTATCAGTTAGCAATCACTTGTAGTGACTTGCGTGAAAATGTTCTAATGAGTAAATAATGATAGTAATACGCAATGGTAAATATATAAGAAACCGCATGAGGGCACAATTCGCCCATCGCTTCAGAGAAAATCATCGTAGCGCTAGGTTATATTCATATTGAATTTATGAGGCCTGTTTTTACGCTTAAAAAGATAACTCAGCACAGACAATAGTCTCAATGCAAGACTATCCCTTACACTATATCTTGACCTATATAAGAACCTACCTATTTCTTTCTTCCCCACCTTTCTAAGCACACACACACACGCCCGCACCCCCCACACACACATATATATATATATATGTATATATATATATATATATGTGTATATGTATATTTATGCAAACATTGTTAAAAATAACAGAATTCGTATTTTTATTTTTTCGATTCGTCTAATGGTATTTTTTTGTATTAAAATCAAAACAATAAATATATGTCCGATATGTATCACAAAACTTTTAGATTTTTCGTCGGATTATCCTCGGTGTCAAATGTAAATGAACTAAAATCTGGAGAAATAATGTGTTTTTCTTTAAAGACAGCGGAGATACACGCACGTAAAATGACGTTGTCGCATTGTTCCAGTAAATAGGTTTACAATTTAAATTCAGCGACTCCGAGGTTGCATAAATATATAAAATCGCATTACATTTAAATATACATGTATATATATATATATATATATATATATATATATATATGTATATACATATATATATATACATATATATATATATACATATATATATATATATATATGTGTATATACATATATATATATACATATATATATATATATATATATATATATATATATACATATATATACATATATATATATATATATATATATATATATGTATATATATACATATAAATATACACATATAAATATATTATATGTATATATATGAATGTTTGTAAGTTTTAATGTGAATTCTTAAAAATGAAAAAAAAATTACTTAGATGGTAAATCTATGAACAATATTTCGAAAAATACCTCTTTATCAAGGTAAAGAAAGTATGTAAAGCGAACCGTTGTTAACTTTTTCTTGTAAGTATATGTATCTATTTTTGTTTTATTTGATTTTACAATGTCTGAGAAAATGATTTTATTAAATAAACATTTTTGCAAGATATATATTACTTTTTTGTTGATTCTCCTCTTTATGAAGAACACCGAGTGTATTTAAAGACATGTGTGTATCATGAATGTACTTTACTCGGGCGTTAGGCTTTACCTCATGGTGTTCATCTAATCAGCCTTAGCCTACAGATGTCGAGTCCCGAAACTCATATTTGAACAATACCTAACTTACCCATATTAAAGAGTTGTTATACAGCGACACACTTTGTCTGCACATGAATGATATGACACCCCATCTTTATTCAAAAGATTTAATTTTGAAACTTATAATCAGTTAAATCAAAAACCATTCCACAATGTCGATACTAGGAAGTGTCTAAAATGAAAGATTAAAGCTTGACAAGGAATAGAAATTCAAAGAATCGTGCTAATTGCTGCGAGTGTGGATAACATTCAGATTGCATATCATTTACTTAGAAATGAGGAGTTGAACCTTTATTATGGCGTGGCAAACCCTTTTAAAATACTAAGAAACAAACAAGTTGGGAAAATATGTTAATTGATATCTGATAGCTATTGTCAAAATTCCGCAAACATTAGAGACATCTGAGTTTTAACCATACTTTTTAAGATTAATAAAAATAACCCTTTCCTTCATATGGAACTTTTACTCCTATAAGGTGAGTTTAGAAAATTCATAAGTATCAATTCATTTGTTTAATAGTGACTCATGTAAATACAAACATATAAATATAATAAACATACCTATATATATATATATATATATATATATATATATATATATATATATATATATATATATATATATATAACCTACTCCGCCGATCGCAGGAGCCAGGTAATGTAACCTTCACACTCTTACATTTCTATTTGTGTTACGGGTTTATACCACCGACGTTATTTGATGTTGCGTCGCCGAGTTTTGTCCGTATTTAAGGGCCGCTAGCGCTAATGAAGTCCACTCTCTTAAAGAAGACTTGTGTTGTCGAAGCTTCTGCGTCGATTGGGCAGCACTACCTCCCCAACATTGTGATTATTGATCATAAGATACAGTCCTGGGCCGTTCTGGGGAGGTTCGTCAACTGAGAGATGAAAAGTATATGTGAAATAAAACAAGTATGGTGTCTTCATCAGTGTAGCTAATACTAAACAAAACTATAATGACAATATTTTGTTTTTAAACAAATTCCGATTTGTGGAATATAGTAAGTACGAAATTGTAGTTTGTGTGTCTGCTTTTTTAAAAATCTCGTCGAGCCGCTTATTTTAATAATCAAACTCTTACAATGTAACTCATCGTTTTCAATCAAATCAAGAGGTGGTAGATCACGAACTGACACTCTCATTAACCCATTTCCTCGAGTGACTGCTATCAAGGGCACACTTTTTACAATCGGTCCCCCATTATTATAAAATATGTCAGAATGTATCGATTTGTTGGACTATTCTCTGTGGGTTCTTACAAGTGGTTTAACAGTGAAAATGGCGGGAAAATAAAGCAGATAAAGATTTGCCATTTACTTCTCCTGTTACAGTGCTCTACACGTCATGTGTCATTTACAGACGAAGTCATCATGTGTACACAGAAGAATGGTGACGCCAATAAAATGTTTACAGATGGCTAAATTATTTACAGAACGTCGAAATAGAAATCGACGAGAAGACCCACAGTGGTGAGCACAGCTGAAATCCAGGATTAAGCAAATATCCACATTTTTCAAGATAGATGATCTCAATTCTGAAAAATCAAGAAGTTTTATAGGTACAGAAGATTGAACTGTGCATGGTGTCCGCCACCTTTACTGTGACAAAGAAGAGACGATTTCCTAAGCGTCAAAAGTAAATGTATTGCAGTTTTTTAGTTACACTCTGTTGACCGTCATTGAACACTGTGGCCTTATTTGTAATATAACAACTATAAGAATCCTGTCCAAACACAAATTCGCATGTTTCTATAAAGCTAGCATCCGTCGTTACATGTAGTATAGTTTCAGCATTAAGGCTTGTGTACAACCTACTGATATCTTCACCTTGGACAAGGTGCAAAAAATAATGCATACTCTAATAAGTCACGCACTGTCTGCCAAGCTCAAGCCACAGTCGTGTCGCTGTATTGTTGCACTTTGTGCTTGTTTTACAAGTAGTTCCATTGGATGTTCAGAACTTACTGCACTTGTATGCCATCAACAGAAATATCTCCGTCACAAAAAAAATACCTCATAACCGTAAATCGGCATAGATGGCGCACGACTTCTACTCTAATAGTTTATTTTCGATGACCGCTTGACAATTATATTGTATCTGACATTTACTCCCGGCCTAGTGTTTAACCGACCGTACGAAAATGCAGCCATGTTGATGTAATGTGAATAAAACTCATGCTACTCAGCTTCCCACTTAGGTTACGTCTTATAAATGTGGATCATATGGCAGTAGCCACTTTAGCTTCAGTGGCACTATGTTTTGTTTTGGACGAATAAAACTAAAAGAAAGTGTACATTTTTACCAATTAGTTTGGTTCGAACTATTTTATCGATGTGATTCTATTTGTTCCTATTGTTTAGCCGGATCCTTTGCCAAATTAGATACAATAAAGACATAGTTAATATTGCATGCACTTGTAAATGGTAGGGATGCTATGCGCCACACTCGATTAGAACTTGCCACTACCAGGAAGTGAGTTCGCTGCGTTACTCAATTCATCACGACCACCTCCTATTGATTTTCATGTAATAATAAGTAACTATTTATCAAGTGCCAAAACTACTCGAAGATAAAAGGGTTTATGAAATCCATTGATTTTAAGTTGAATTATGAATAATGGTATCATCAGATTGGAATTGACTCATGGAAAGAATCACACAAGGATTTGTTGACATTCGACTTAAAAACGGGCATGTTGTAGTTTACACGAATAAAAGAAACGCAACGTAAACAAATGGCTAAAATCGCAATCTAAAATTCCTATGATTTAGTTTGTTTTCGATTGGAAAAATATCCTGTATCAATATTGTTGTAATATAAACATAATGAAAACCTTTTGTTCTATGTGAAGTGTGAGTTCCTATCTAATTGCATCCCCTCGAACAGAGTAAGATACCTAGTCGTTTTTTTATTTGAGGAAAATCCAACTCCCCTTAAATGGCCACTTTGGATTAGGACCAACAAAATTGAAACAATTCAGAAAAAAAACCCACTTGCATTTAGCGCAGAGAGTACAACTAAGTTGCAACACAAGAACAGACACTACATCCCAACCCAGCCATAATGTGTCGGATGGTACTCGCATTTATATCTGTTTTTTAATATATATATACTTTTGGAGATGTATAATTTTTAGGGAAGAATTGTTTTTCCTGTTAATTCAGTTTACTCTTAAAAAAAGAATTGTAAATAAAATGATTGATTCTATTGGCTCTTCGAAATTGTTTTCTTTTACTCTCTTAAGTAAACACAGAATGATATAAATTGTTTTCATCTACAGAAAAACGCTACCTTTACTTATTAAAGAGGCGTTTAGGGATTACTCTAAAGGCTTGCATAATTGTTTTCAGTTTCGCTATGATTATTCTAAGTGTATAATACAAGCGTAAAGAAATGTGAAATTCGAAAACTCTATTTCGGTTCTATCGGAGAAAGAATTGAGATTTCCATGTATTTCCATGTCTGTGGTTATACTAGAAACATACCCGACGCTAGACGGGTCAAATTACTCTCCTGAACAGAAGTGTTTAGCATTAATTTCATGCCACCTTACGATAATTTAATTTAAGATTTACTGTTACTAAACAAACTGTATTAACTTTTGATATGAACGTGGATCAACCTACTGCAGTATTTTTATTCTAAACAATGTGTAAAAGATCCCAGTCCTAGAGGATTTCAAAAGACATTCAAATTCCGGACATCTTGCTTAATTGCTGACTAATCAGTATAAATCAAATAACATACAAAGCTCATAGATCTGAAGTTTCAAATAGGGTTTGACCAATATCATCTCTTGTTATCTCCTTTTAAATATCG
>OY744515.1:195395233-195397733 GCA_963556195.1 Sepiola atlantica
CCCGGATTCCTATACTCTCTATGCCTTTCCAATTGAAGTCATCGTGGTGCTATCTATCTTCCGTGTTTCCTCTTTCTACGACCGCCAGGGTAATTTGGAGTAACACAAATGGATATTGTTGCTCCTAATTTATTTTTTGTAAAAAACAGCATGTTCAAATTATAGTCGTGCGTGTATACATCTTCCCAGACAGTTTACGTTAAATTTACTTCGTTTAATTTTTTTTTTAATTGTATTATTTATAATTACTTTTTGTAATTCTTTACTTACTACGAGTTTTTCAGCAGTCATTATCAGTGTTTCTTCACTGAGTATACCCAATGGTATTCTTGAGTGTGAGTTATGATATATCTCCCCAGATTTCTAGCTCTCTACCTCGCTCGATAAGCGTTGCAAATTATTACGCGTTATCGCAATAGTCGTCTACTTTTGATTTATTGCTGGCACTCGCCGTTTGTCTTCTCTGGAAATTGACCTGCGACAAGTCTTCCCAAGGTTCCAGTGCACTTCGCACTATTCTAGTAGAAGTGTTTATTGTATTCTGCCTTGCTACTTCATAGCAATTGTGTGTATTAGCATCTAATGCAGTTTATGGAATTCATGTCAGTTTCAGTATTGCGATTTTTCTAATTATTTATTTATTTAAACAATGTTTTATCATTAGTAGTAGTAGTAGTCAAAGTAGTATTAAGATAAGTAGTAGTAGTTGTAGTAGTACCCTTGTCGCTGTTGTTGATTCTGCTGTTGTAATTGTTTTGATTTGCTCCCTTGTACTTTTCACATGAGTAATTTCCAGTGATTGCTTATGTTCTATTCCATGGAATATAAGTGACAAACAGCGTCCTAAGATGTTCCAATATTCTTCACATTTTTGGAAAACCATTGACAATCAATTTGTTTCATGGCAACAACTGTTTTCCAATTACTTCTGACAAGTAATGCACGTTAGCCTTGGCTGGAATTTAAGATGCAATTATCCTCTCAAATATTACAGTAGTATGTTCCATTCCAGTGATGGTCGGGTTGGTGATCTTTCAAGACCATTGTGCAATGCAACTACGCATCCGTGTGTGTTTCAGGGGTGGGCTGAATTATCACATTATAATAATGTACTTATTTGAAGTTCTCAGATAAGTCTTTATCACTGATGGCGCACTGTCAATAATAGGTTACGCTACCTTGAATCGGAGTGACAACAACTCTTGTTATATGTTCAGTACTGTTTGCCTCTTCCAATATCCGTTAGTCAACATTTTTCTTCTTTTATTTCTTGTTCTTTTTCTTCTTTTACTTGTTATTATTATTATTATTATTATTATTATTATTATTATTATTATTATTATTATTATTATTATTATTATTATTATTATTATTGTTATGATGATTCTCATTATATTTATTAATTCTTATCATCATTATCATTACCGTAATTATTACTGTTATTCACTAAAAGTTCTAACACGGGTCATCATCTTTTATTAACGGGCTGTGTTTCCTGGACTCTGGGTGACTTACATGCATTTCTCAGTGGAAACGACCATTGGCTATTTCTGTGATTTGTGTGGCAACATTTTTCCTAATGTTTCAGTATTCTTAGTACTCTCCCAATGGATTTCTGGTGAGTGATCTGCGTTCTTAGTGGTTCTATCTACCTTGCCCCTTAGCATCTATTTATTTGAGGGGTGAGAGGTACAGTTAATATTATTATTATAATTATTATCACTATTATTATTATTATTATTATTATTATTATTATTATTATTATTATTATTTGCTTTCATGTTTGTGGGATTGAGAATTTTAAAAAAATGTAATGAATTGCTACCGTCACAGAGGTGAAGAGGTCGGAGAGCGAGCCAACTCTTATATGTATGTTGTATAAATTATATGATAGCGCAACAAAAACCCTTACGTGACACTGACATAGGCCGTCACCGTACATGAAATGACAGATGCAAAAGAACTAATTATTGATAAATGAAGGCAAAACAAAGACATTATGAAACAGAGAAACACTGACTTATGAACCGAGAGCGACGTAAGGTTTTCATTGCGTGTTCAGTCTGACCTTATTCGAAAGCGCTAACCTAATCATGACAATGTAGTCATATACTTCATGAAGGGGAACGTGTTTGGAAGATTTTCGAAAACAGAATGAGACACAAATGTGAAATGGTTTTCAGGAAGAGAGAATGGGAAGAAATTGAACAGGGCATTACACGGAGGTCGTCAGAAAAAGAAAGAACTGAAAAGCATGAAAGAAAACAAAAAGAAAAAGTATTGAAGGACGTAAACACATCTTATATACTAGTTGCTAAAACACAATGTGTGTAATTCCTCTGATGATCATATTTTCCATTCTTACACGTTTTATTTCTCTTCTTTCATTTATATATATATATATATATATATATATATATATATATATATATATATATTATTATTTATTTATGTATATATTAGTGGTATTTTAAGCTGAATTATTTCGACACATGATGAT
>OY744515.1:195402733-195442733 GCA_963556195.1 Sepiola atlantica
AGTCATCTACAGAAGCTTTTGTCGTTCTCTCTTCAGTATGGATAGCGAGTTATATGCCTTAAGGATCGAAGTCCGACTGGTCTCGACATGCGGTGTTCTATTGGAATTCAAATGTAAGTAAAGGTGTGCTGTTAACAGACACACTATTGGTACCAAAAAACGTTCTCAACTAAATATAACGGTTAGCTTTGTGCGTATAATTATAACAAAATTGTGGGCACCTGAAATTATTTTCAATTCTCACTAGAATACCTACTTGGTAAGTCATCCGTATTTGTGTCTAAAGACTTGATTGTTTAACTATCGGAGTCACACTGATAGTAGCAATGTATCAGCTGTGATGAAACAAAGACTAACATTTTCATTTAAAATGAGATACGTTCGATTTCAATGAATTGTCTGAATAATTGTTAAAATAAGTTCATAAATTTGTATCATTTAGATTATTCAGACTTTTGTTGTTATCTTGGATGTTATTTCCACACCGTTTAGGTCGATGTCACTTCCGACATTCTTAAAGTGTGTCTAATCAAACTCGGGAAACTTTATATCAAAGTTCCAAATATGTACGGAGTTTCAGACGTGGATTACATAAGTGTTCTGTTTGAAATTATGTACAAATGTTTGAGTTAGACGAGACGCACATGAAGGAAGACGAATATTACACTGACCGAACAATTATGAAAGAGAATTCAATGTTAGAACAGTATTCTGAATTATTCAAATAATATAACTTATCAAGTGTCGTGTAAAAGATTCTGACTGATAAGTGAATGAATATTTTTAATTCAGCTTTAACAACATGTTTTAATTCCATATGCACAATTATTACAAATTTCGCGAACGCACTTCTAACAGTTACATAATCCAATCCATAAGTAACCGAAGAAGTACGGCATATACATTCGATATATATAACTATGGTTCTACTGATGTTTTTTTTTAATTTTAAATAGGGCTGATAGTAAAACGTACCATTGTTCAATTAGGATATCTTAATTAATGTTCTGATAAATGATATCGTATTCGACTTTTTTCTTTCCTCAATATCATTTTTGAATGTATTGAAATTCATTTACAATTTAATTATCGGCCTTGGCAATTCTGGTAAATATTTTAGTATTGTCTTCGCCTTGAATTATTCAATGTTAAATTGGTTGTGATTCAGGCAATTCCAGTATTTTTGAGATCAGGTAAAAACGGTCGTAAATATCGAGAAGAAACCCGTTCAAAAAATAATATGAAACTGAATAGCATTTAGTAAAATATAAAATAACTTATCCTTATTCATAGTGTAAGAATAATTCCCTTTCGCAATCTAATTTCCATTTCGATTCATGAACTCACACGTCCTTAGGAAAGTGGCGCCAACGCACTTGACAAGCCAGGAACTTACCTAGAAAGATACAAAAGAAAAAAAAGGTCAATAATAACACAACAGCAAATAGTGTTTTAAAATATATATGTAATCCAAAAAAATGTCAGGTAAATATTCAACAATTTTACATTTTTTTATTTGTTTTATTTGTTACTTTTGTTTAGGATTAATGTATTTCGAATTTGTTAAATATTCTTCTGAATTCTTTTTATTCTCCTTCTTTCACTACTGCCACTTCTTCTTCTTCTTCTTCTTCTTCTTCTTCTTCTTTTTCTTCTTCTTCTGATTCGTATGCTTCTATTTTCATTTTTGTATCATTTCATATTAATATTATTTTGCTTTCTTCGTGCTCATCGATTAGATTACTCTGTCTTATAATTAGTTTTACCTTCCGAATTATCCTCTTATATTATTTATACTGATATTTAGTTTCCACTTATATTAATTCCCATTCTTTTATATAGTTATCTTATGTTATTTCATGTCTGTGTTATACTGTTGCTCCGTCCTATTATAATTTTTCTTCTTTAATATAAATCATTTATATCATTACTTATGATATATGTTCGCATATATATTCTTCATATTCTTCGTTTTTATTATTTTCTGTTCATCAGTTATTATTATATAACATTATTCACTTGTGTTATCAATTGTTCTTGCATTATGTATTCATATCTTTTTTCTGCTATATTGTTCCCTTATATTATTCTTTTTGTACATCTTGTTCGTCGCTTATATTACCAACTTATATTTTTTATTTTCTGTAATATAATTCCGTTATATTATTCTGTGTACTTTGTCTTCTTCCTCTACTTATACATTATTTCGATATTATTATTATTATTATTATTATTATTATTATTATTATTATTATTATTATTATTATTATTATTATTATTATCATTAGTAGTAGTAGTAGTAGTAATATTAGTAATATTAGTAATTGTTGTATTATTATTATTATTAGTATTACTATTATTATTATTACTGATGTTATTAGTATTATTATTATTTTTGTTATTAGTATTATCTCGTCTTTCTTTCGCCGCCTCCTTCTTTTGCTATTCTAGATGATCGCTCATGGGAAGTAATGGACATCAAACGTAGTGAATTAACAACTCGGTGAATAGGTTTTTAAACCTATTCAAAGACTAGAATAATGCCAGAGGCACTTTTGTTGTAAACCTCCTCTGATGGGAAATGAAAATAATAGTGACTCGCGCACAACTGATTATCTGTGAAAGAATAAACACGAATATTAAATGCTACACTGGTTTAACAGAAAAATAACAAACTCACACAAATTCAAACGCTGATAGTAGCCTGAAGCAAGTAATAAATTGAACAGTTTTAGACAAAATGCAAAATTTATATTCATATATAAATAAATAGAGCAGTGTAGATCTTGGACATGATATTTTGGGGTACGGGAAATACCTTAATAATTTCATATTTTGTTGTGTAATTCTCATCACTCTGGTTTCAATATTGATTGAGAACGAATAATTATCGACTGAACGCTATTATTTAATCACATATGTATTCAATTAATATTACTTGGAAGCAATATTGTTGATGCCGAATACCATAATATTAAATAAAATATACAAATAGATATGAACTTTTCTTAAATGTTAAATCCATTGATTTTAACATATTTTCATTTAGACCGTACACCATATCGATTTGGACTTATTATGGGGTGATGAGGAAAAGTAGTAGCCCCCTTTTCTTCTCTCCCACCCTAAGACAAATCCACTAATACTCTCACCTCCTCACTTTTTGCACTACTGCCTCAATGGTACCCACTCAAAGCGTTCCATATTCATTTCATTATTCGCCTCCAGCGCTCACAGAAGCCACGGTTACTACTTTTACTTATCACCCCACTATGTCAACCCCAAATGTCGATGTACTTGCATGACATTTGTCTTAAAATTACCATTCTGAGCAAGTCTTACAATAAAGAAGAAACGTTGATGACTATATAAAAAATATATCTTGATTTTTTTCCTTTTTCATCTCCCATATATATATATATATATATATATATATATATATATATATATATATATATATACATATATATATATATATATATATATATATATTGTTTCGTTGTCATTCAGCCGAAGTTCAAAATAATCCAGAGGCCTCTTCCTGGCGCTAACATTTACTCTCTATATGAGACACATAGATATTCGTATATTCGATTAAAGTTCGTTATTATTTCTCAAACGTTGAGTTAGAAAAGAAGTTAAGAACATTACTTGTTCTTCTTTACAATTGACCGTTAACTATGCTATAGTATATCTTTCTTATTGTCTCTAAGTTTGACCGGATTCTAAGACAACACTTCATCAAGTCTGGTGGAGTATCCAACTTAGTGTTACTTGAGCTAACATTACTAGGAGTAGGTGCACTGCTCGTACAAGCACATTCATAGCCGTGCTGAGGGGGTCGTATTTGTGCTTCGAATAGTATGTTATTTTGAATAGTTAGTCAGGATTTGCTTGTAGCGTAAACCATCCTCATGGCAAGCTCTTCTGACAAACCCTTGTACATAGATACCAAATAAACTCCTGAATGGAGTCTAGTAGATAATTTGAACTTTTTGCAGACCTGTATATATGTGTGTACGAGGTAAAAGTGTTTTGGCAAGTCGATTCCAATTGCAATGACCATGTTACCACCATCAATATTTAACTTGATCAAGTTGAATTAAGAATAGTATACGAGAAGACAATCACTTTAAGAAAAATGCATTAGCCTTTTGGATATCTAACCGAAGGCACCAAATCTCAATAATCATGATTTCTCGACATCCGGGGATCATAAACTGCATTCCCTTAAATTGTTCTCAACGAATCCCGCTTGCAATACCATCGAAACAATCTTTTCATTCACCGCTGCTAAAAAAATCACCACTCAATCGACATAGCAAATGATCGGCATAGACAAAATGTAATAGCCGTGTTGCGATATATAACCAGCGTTCATTTCTGAGCGAACATTTTTCCATCGTCAGGCGCCGCGTGTCACGTATTTCAAGAGGTAAATGTTTAACAGCCGCAACATGAGAGTTAGGTAATGTATGTATTATATACACGTATTATGTCACTATTACGTTACATTGAAAAGACTGACTATACGAATATAGAGAAATGCATTTGTTCGTACGTTAACAGGGCAAGGTGGTTTCGATAATTTAGCATGAAACTATACTTCACTGAATAATAAGCTTTACTCTTCTCGGAGAATATCAATGCAACGTACTTTATCACGGGCAAACCTTGTCAAATGCCCTCTCTTAACTTTGGCGCTAAATCGTGGTCTAAATTTTGTTCCTATTTTAAGGGCCATAGTAACCAATATTGTATGTTTTACTGAATAAAAATAATGTATTTTCTAACAAGTTAAACTTGTAAAAAAATATGAACGGTGATACATACTTTGTAATCTATTAGTTTAAACGACGTCATTTCGCGGTGGTTATTTTAACTGAAGGTTCGCTTTGAACTGACATAAATACTGTTCTAATTTTGTTTATCCAAAGTTACTTCATATATATATATATATATATATATATATATATATATATGTGTGTGTGTGTGTGTGCGTGTGCATATATATATATATATATATATATATATATATATAAACATATATATGTGGGTGTGTATGTATGTATATATATATATATGTGTGTATATATACATATATATGTGTATATATATATATATATGTATATATACATATATATGTGTATATATATATATATATGAGTATATATACATATATATGTGCATATATATATGTGTATATATACATATATATGTGCATATATATGTATATATATGTGTATATATACATATATATATACATATATACATATATATATATATATATATTCGTTATCTATATGACTCCTTATCGATAGTGTATTCTGTCTATTAACATGAAATCATATAAATATACATTCATACACATGTGTATATAAATATATGTATATATATATATATATATATCATCTACGGCGGCACCGGGGGAGCAGGGGGGGGGGGGCTGAAGGCACCTCACTTTTTGACTTTCCGGTTATCAATAATTAAGTTTATATCCATGTGTTTAACTGGGCCCCTCACTTATTTGAATCCCCCCCCATTTTCATAACTGTCCCGCCGGCCCTGTATATATATATACAAACACATTTAACAATAATACCGGAATAAACGTAGTTAGTATTTAGTTAATAATTACATGAACAAATGTTATCGTACAAATAAAATTAAACTTTCAACATCCCATACACAATGATTTAGTTAAAACATAATTTTTTAAAAAACTAAACATTTTATATAGGTAGGTAAGTTAAATAATAATAAACAATTAAGATATATCAGGATGATGTAATTTCAGTAACATATACACACTTCATCATGATAAGTTACTATCATACACATTTGCATCAACACCACATAACGAAGTAACAGAGTGCTATCGTTTCAAAAAAGTTTGTTAAATTCAGAGATGATTTCTGTTGACCTGACTGCTGACTTCAATAAATCAGTTATTTATTCATGAGCGTGTCAAATTCCTTCACCTTCGGTTGTTCGACTGAATATTAAAAACAAAATGTACGAGTAAAAACAATCGAGAATTGGGCGAGGTAATCTATTTGTGAATATGATTGGAAAGTTGATTGAAATGTACGCGTTTATTTTTCTTCAGAGTAATAAATTCATTCTGAAAAAGGTTAGAACATTAATTGAAAAACGAACATCACAGGCGTTTCGTTTTTTTTCTCCTCCTCTTTTCATCTTTTGAGACAAACATAGTTCCCTTATTGTTTTTCAAATAATATGATTTTTTTCCCTTCACAATCTATACTGAGCTGAAAATAATATATTTGTTAACAGTGCTTCGCAACATACATAAGTACATATATTGTGCAATACAATTTAAAAGAAACAGTAAAAACAGGTGTATATACTTTTCACTGATTCATATATAAATAAAATATTAATTATATAAATATATATATAATAAATTACATACACGTATATATATACAAATATATACACATATATACATACATATATACACATATATGTAACATTTATACATACATATATGTGTACACATATATACATACATATATACATATATATGCACACATATATACATACATATATACATATATATGTACACATGCATACATGCATATATATATATATATGTACACATATTTACATACACATATATATATATACCTATATATGTACATATACATATATATGTACATATATATATATATACATATATAGGAACATATATATACATATATATATATGTACGTATATATGTACATACATATATGTACACATATATACATATACATATATATACATATAAATGTATATATCTATATATATGCATGTACATGTATATACATATACATATATATGTACATATATATATATATATACATATAAATGTACATACATATATATGTACATACATATGTACACACATATATATGTACATATATATGTATATATATATATATATATATATGTACATATATATACGTACATACATGTATATATATATACATATGTATATACTTATATACATATATATGTACACACACACACACATATATATATATATATATATATATATATACATATACAAATATACATACATACACAAATATATATTTACATATATATACATATATATATATATATATATATATATATATATATATATATATACATGTACATAACAATACATAATTACGCCCATTGAGCAGATGTGGAGAATTACAAAAGAGTTTTCGGGTGAAACATGTGTTTATATTATTGTAATGCAAATGCATCAATTTTGTTTACACCATTCTGAAAGTGATGCTACACAATCTACGCATGCGCTTGTCTACTTATTTTATGGTCCTCTTATCTAAATAGTAAAAAGAATGGTCTAGACACTTGTGAACTGAAACATACATTAACTTGATAAGAGTTATACTCACCAATGTGCATTATTTTGATTATTCGAACTACTGTTTTCATTTTTGATGGTATTCGCACAAGGTGTTGGCCTATGTTATCTCCGACCTTCTAAAGCGGCGTATTTTCGAACAAGAGAATCTTTATAAAACACTTGGGCATTCCATACACATAAGACATTACTCATGAACGGGTAGAAGTCTTAAATAATTCGTAATTGTATTCGTTGTATCACTTACGTTAGACATAAAGAGTTTCGAGTTTTAGAAAGCGCACAAAAAAAAAGATCGGATGTTCAATTGCCCGAAACATTGTAAAAATACAATCTAAGAGCAGAACACTAGTCCGCATTGTACAAATAATACACATTATCTAGACTTATTTAAAAATTCGTGGAAGATATACTCACTAAATTACTGATAAAACGAAAGCAATGCGTCATTTTGTTACCGCAAAATTACAGTGTTGCAAGTGAAAAGTCAATGCAAAGCAAACCACTAAATTCATTGGGGTTATGCTTCACTTGGAATGGATCTTCCGATTTTACTTCTTCATTTGGAATGGATCTTCCGATTTAAAGTATCATGTATGCCAATAGTTAATCAAGAGTTATAAATAATGTTGACATTATTTGAATTAAAACTGCTAACGCTAAGACGCGTGAATACGTTTAGGATTATTCCTTTAGATTATTCGTTTAGATTTATTCTTCAAATAACTGACTAGATTTAATAGATCTACGCTGTGTTATATAAGTATTTTGTATGCGTGTTTAATTATTTCAGAAAGTTTTTAAAAATGTCAAGCTGTGGGGCTATGAGCAGTGTGTTGTTTCTGTTCTGATAATGCACTTGCTCCTTTCCGTCCTAGGTTAGTACACGAAACATCCTTCCAGACTGAGACACTTTTAATTGTTATCCACATCTAGAGTATTCTTTTGAAAGGGGACATGAACATACGACCGTATATCTAGTTCTGTCCCCGTAATGAAACAGGTCAACATGCCCATAGTTAAAACTGATTTTATATTGTATGTTGATAAAAAATGGGTTTAAAAACGTACACGATTAAACTTACATTATTCTTTACTATATCTCTTCTAAAGTGAGGTAACATTGCTTTTTAATAGGTTTATTTTTGATTACTTGATACTTAAAATGTACTTCTAACTTTAGAAAAAACAGCAGTCCTGATTTGGACATCCATTAAAAAATTCTTAAGAGAAATCTCCAAGTTCAGACAGGTCTACCTTTTTCTTCTTTTTGGTATGAAGTTAATTTCATTGGAGATTAGCCACGCACTCGACTTAAATAAATTCTATATTTTAGTTTATCGCATTTAGTTTTGCTATTTTCGATGCAGGCTTATCGTGTCTGGCCAAATACAATTACGAAAATTCGTTAATTGCCTCCAGCTGCACAACTCATTCAAATATTCTAAGGAATATATATATATATATATATATATATATATATATATATATATATATATATATATATATATATATATATATATATATATTATAATTGCATCTAGCTGCACAAATCTTTCAAATAGCCTAAGGAATATACATATATACGTATATATATATAATTAAAAGATATAGGAAAAAAGCTATAAGAATCAAATGTTCATAAAGTCAACTATATTATATACTAGCAAAAGTACCCACAATCCGGGCACCAATTCAGTATCTACAGACGAACAAAGAAGCAATGTAGTTCTCACATTTTGGTAATTAAAACAGAACAAGAAACATATCATTGGCATGCAGTTATAGATATTTTCCAACGTTGAAATTTTACTTTGTTAAAGGATAACAATGAAGTATTCATAATGAAAACACGTAAATACAACATTCGGGCTGATTGTGAATTATAACTAACATACAACAAAAGGCTGAAACAAATCAACAAATAAATGTTACCAAAGCCAATAAAGTTACTTTTCTACCTACCTATATATTTTCTGTTGTGTGTTAAAGTATCTTAAAGCATTGTGATTGCATTTTGATAATTTGTCATGATCTGATCGCGTTATTGTCACATTTTCGTTACGAGTGTGTAAGCCGATATGCTCGACGTTGGATTTCTGAGTAAACAAATAACTGCCTCAAACGCGTTGAAATCTAATTTTCTACCTAATTAAAATTAGAAAAATGTATTTAAAAATCTTCAGACTTTGTAGACAGTCGGCGAATGAATGTCAGTTTTTAGTCCAACGTAATTTATCTGACCAAACTTCTTAATAGAAAAAAAAACGGTTTGAAATATGTTAAAACACAAAAAAATGACACAGGAAGGTAGGAAAGTTACGGTTATGCATTTGGTAACAGTTATTTGTTGAGTATTTTTTGCGCACCCTTTCTTTCTATTGCTTAATCTTTACAATCGCCAAAAGCGGAGGTCAAATGGGTCAAATAACCAAAACATACATTCATGAGAAATTTAAATTGATTGCTCTATAGTTTTCGCTTTTATTATTAACTACGTAACAATAAAAAGAATACACTTAATACAGCTTTAAGAAAATATGAATCTACTTTTTTTTTGTAATGTATAAAGCTTTTGTAAATTAAAAAGCTTAGAGGAGGGTGGTTCTTTATTATAAGAGCGTGCTATGATGGTGAACGGACTACATGCATTGACCCTAGAGAGCAGGTAATGACTAAAAGGATGACACCATGATAGACGGACACCCCTTCCCCCCCACATAAGTAGGAGTTAATTCATGGGAGCATAATATCATGACAACAGAATAAAGTGTAAACTACCTCCCAGCCACACAAAGAGGAAAGTCATCTTGCAAGGATGGTATCGTTACAAACTAAATTATATCATACTGCTTTGGCCAACAAAAAAGAGGATGTGATGCCTGGGAAGAATGTACCATGATGAATGAACATATGCTGCACATAATTAAATAAGCATGCATCGTTTTAATATTAATATAATTATGTAAGGCGGAGAAACCTTTCGCATATTACTCATTTAGATGGAATTATCACACTGGCATGTTTCGTTGTCTATGTGAAACACATAAATGAAAATTTGGCGTAAAATATAGTCGCCATCTTGAATATAAAAGAAACATATGCTAACCGAGGTAGAACGATAAGTTATTTTTCTAGTTAAAAAAACATGTTTATAAACTTGAATTATAATTATTCCCTCAGTAAAGCTTGGCATGACAAATAAAACATTAAACACGCTAAGTTGTTGTTTTGTGACTAAAACATTCTTTTTTTTTTTTTAATGTATACGTTGGTTATAAGTAATTCTAAACCCTATTTTACTTTTAAAAATGTACGTTACTGAAATAAAAATATACGTCAAATAAGAAAAGCCAACACGGCTGTTGTTTTCTAATTATTTATTTATTAGGTGATACTTATAGCATGGTTTATTAAGAAGTGAAATGAAACTTTAAATAAAAAATATGTTTATTAGTTTGTATTTGAAAAGAAAAAATATTAATTTCAGAAAATGTAGAATTATATATTTTAAGGGGAAAATGTTGAGCTCTTATAGATGAGGTGATTCCTTGAAAGAATGTAGTTTATTCTCAACATCTCGGCGACATCTGACAGAAGTTTAATGTAAATTATCGTCTTTCAATATTAAATTCTAAAAGATTTGAAAACTGAACAATTCTTTTGAAATCTCTTTAAATGATTTTTTATTAAAAATTAGAATAATTATATGAGAGATAAAACGAGTGCGTATATAGAATAACATTTGACAATACAAATTAGTAATGAAAAAAATAAATTATATGCAAATGAGTAATATCGAGATTTGTTTTAGATATATGTAGGTTCTCATATATACGATATTTAAAAACAGTCTTGTATCATTCATCATTAGGCGGATTTGATGTTAATATAGTTAGGATAGATAGAAATATCTTTCGCATTTATCACACACACACACATATATATATATATATATATATATATATATATATATATATATATATATATATATGTGTAGAAGGATGGAAAACAAATTAGAAAAAGCGACGGAGGCAACTCTTTTTTTCAATTCAGTTAATCAATGCAAGGTATATTCCACAAAAAAGCAATTCATTCAATTATTTTTCCTTAAACCAGGCTTTTCAAAGATAAAAATCCTATCATCAGAGGAAATTGCTGGGAAAGATAAGTTGGCAAAGGCCAAGATTTAAAATTTGAAAAAGTAAAATAAAGATTGTGGGGAAAAAGAACAAGGCAAAAAGCTGTCTGATTGCAAAAAAATCCTGTGTCAAAAAGTCCAGCGAATAAAGTGATTTGTAGGTAGGTCGTTAGAAGGCACGGAAAAAAATTGATGGGTTTAAAAGTTAAATTCCAGAAACCACCATCTTCAGGTGCGGAATATACCTTGCTTCCGTCGCTTTTCTAATTCTTTTCCATCCTTCTACCTATATATCTGCTTCATCCGGTATATTGAGCTGTATACTTTTCACAATATGTTTTACCTTTCATAAAAGTTCGTTTTTAGTTGTCAACTTATATATATATATATATATATATATATATATATATATATATATATATAGCTTCCATGCATGTTCTATTAATTAGTAGAACACGGTTGATGTCGACTGTCTATCGGTCGCACACGGCGTTATGGGTTTAAAACTATATGTTTGTTCACCGTGATCGGAATTTGAGTTACAATCTTTACTCATGGTTTCGAATGATATGACCGGATATAATAATTATTTCTATACTGATAATTGACAGTGAAGGACCTATTAGGTTGGCGACTCTTTTTTGGACCTTGTCAAGGAGGGAGAGACTAGTAGATGATGTCCCAGTCCAGATGTTGCAACAATACTCCATGTATGGTCGGATGGTGGCTTTGTAGATATACAGGATGATGTCAGGTGTGAGGAGTTTACTTGCACGGTAGAGGGAGTCAACCTTCTTTGCGGCAGCCTTGGCAATGTCTTCAATGTATTTGTTCCAATTCATGTTACCTGTGAAGGTTAGGCCGATGAGTTTGAATGATGAACTCTCAGGTAGGGTGTTATTTGCCATTCCAATCAGTGGTTGGAGAGGTTTCCTGTAGTTATTGAAGGAAATAAGCTTTGTCTTGGCGGCATTACAAGTTACCAACCATTTATGACCTCAATCCACTAGAGCCTGGACGTAATTTTCTTAGGATGCAGCCATTGCCGATCTTGTTAAAAAAATGGAGCAAATTCTTGAGGGCACTGGCGTTGAACCATACAGCCTCTCATGCATCAAATCTTGATTGTTAGAAGATCTCAAAGACAAATTAATGGGAAGCATGATGTTGTTACATTTTTAAGTACATAAAAATGTGTTCTCCATTTATCTTATTCATAGAGTCGCTCAACGTACAATTCAGAATCAGAGGCGATTAGACTCATAAGAACGGCAGCCAAGCTCATCAAGAATGACATTAAAGGTATTTAGAAACGTTCAGAATATTTAAGAATTATCTTGAACAGGATGCAATTCCTGAATATGTTCCTAAATCATTGTTGATATTTATCAGGAAGATATTTGTAGGCAAACGCAATGATTTTAAACTTGCATCAGTTGGTCAAGCGATAATGCAGGCTGCTAGACCAAAAGTGCTTGCGCATTTGCAGTTAGGTTTAGCAGTGGAAATGCGCGACCAATTATGAATAATGTTCTTAATTGACACTCTGTATAAGCAAGCCTCTTACTTGGAAGCCCAGAAATTAGTAAGAAGTGCTGCTCTTGTCCATTACGCTGAAACTCTCTCCTCTGTTCAAACTTAATTTTTGCAGTTCGTATCTAATAAAGTGGACCATAAAGAGTATTGATAGATCTAACACATTCCACGATATAGGCGTCATAGCATATTTTTCGCCCGGGAAAGTTAGAGCAAAGCCAGTTCCAATGATTCAGGTCCTTTCAGAAGATATAAAAAGGGTTGGAAATATCAAAATCAAGTAAATAGATTCACAGGGCACCAACAACTGATCAGTGACATTTAAAGAGATCCAGCCAAAGAAAGTTTTCGATTCCACTGCTAATGATGACATTCTTTGAGAGGTTTTAATAATTTCACATCTGTCCAGATCCGCATGGCCAAGCCTTATGCAGTCAGTCCACAAAAAGCATATCGTGGGAAATCAGCCACCATTTTTTTCCAATAATCGACATGGATCCTGGTAACTCAACCTGCATGTACTCAACGTCATGTTACATCAGTGATGTAGCCAAATAAAACAACATTACATTAATTCTGACATTCGATGAACCACTTTGGTACAAAGCAATTATGATAGTCGAGTAACAGCTGAAATGATTTTCCTTGCGACTTGGTTGGCTACATACACAGATGAGCTTTCTGGAGTCAATTGGTCATTTGATAGCAGGTTCAGGATTGCAAGAACTTTTTCAACTGGTGTATAGTGAACACACGGTCAAGCACATGCTAAGGGCCAAAGCAATTGCAAGAGCCGTTCGTGCTCACTTCTTGGTGTACGCTGCCGTGAATGATATTTTGTTAGCGAAAGCCTATGATTTGCCAGTTTCACATGTCACTGAGGATGATAAGTCCAACGCTTGTGCAGAAGAGTCATTTCCTCAAAATGAAGACCTGAAGGAAGCTCAGGGGATATTGAAAGGTTTCCTTGATGGGGCTGAGACATTGAATAATGTTCTGCCATCAGAGTCTATGACCAGAATTGTCCAGAGACTTCATCATGTGAAGGATGCGATAATTGCTCAGCGAGCAGCAACATTGTGGATTCAATACCTGTATATGGTGAAGATCCTGCAACTGTCAATCAAGGCAGAGCGAGCCGGGTAATAGGAAGTGCACCTTGATGCTGTTAGGCAAATGCTGTCAAAATTCACTGCAGCAGGACACATCCTATAAGTTTACCTACTTATACTTGCAGCGAATGGAGGGGCTGCCGAAAAGCCATCCTGAAGTGTATCAGCATTTTTAAAGATACCCTGTGATTAGATGGAGTGATCGCTACTGGGATGGATTGTAGACAGATCTTGTTATTAAGCATGTGCTAATGAGAAGCATGAAGACGTCTAGAGGTCTTCATCATGGCAGAGGAATGGACAAAATTCAACAATTTGTTCGGACACTATCACTGCCAGCCTGCGCTGAAATCAATTTTACAATGCAAGAACTACCAGGCATTCGTTATTCGTTATTGCCCTAGTGCCCAGCACTGGGAGGCTACTTCAGCAGGAAAAGAGCGAGATGTGAGGGATACATGGAACCCCCTTTCATTTCTCCAGACATATGACCCTTTCACAGAAAGGCCGTCAATTCACAGCATTTCAAATGGAGTAACTGGAGGCAGAAAAGCTTAATGTGGACAGAGAAAACTCTATAGGAGAGGCAATCATAGCTTCAATGTTTGGAGAACATGTCCACGAGTACACTTTTTAAAGATCAGGCAATTACACTTGGGTCAAAAGTTTCGCTCAGCAAATATGAACCAGTTGAGACTGATACACCACTCCTATTCCAGATAACGTGTGTGCTTTCTACCAATGAACCCTCAACTCAGCCGCAGCAAGAACATTTCCAGTATGAGCTCTGTGGTTACTCACTTACGCTTTTTTATTCTTTCGGACTACCGCGAGAGGCAAACAACCCGCCTTTGGAAGACGCACTATGAGAACTTACGTCCCCTGTACACTCAGGTCCACAGTCTTCAGATCAACAGTATCTCTTAGATAGCGCAGCACTACTTACAACGCCTCTCATGGCAAAAATTCACACATTTGGTGAGATATGTGCCCAATACCGTAGATATGTTACAACTAGATATGGAAACTCATGCATTGTCTTTGATGGGTATGAAAGTGATCCATCCATTAACGACGCGACTCACCGACGCCGAGCAAGGCGCTCTGCTAGTGTTAATGTGTCACTGACACTTTTAATGGTGCTCCAATTAAAAATAAAGAATGTTTTCCTAGCTAATCAAGAAAACAAACGATTGCTCATCAACTTATAGCGAAAGGGTTTGGAACAAGCAGGTTGTAAAGTAGTCCATGTATCTGAAGACGTTGACGCATTGATTGTGAATACTGCTCTAGAACTGGCACATATAGGAGAAACATTTTGATAGCAGATGGCACTGACCTATTGACCCTGCTATGTTATCATGTCAATTGTACTACATCTTCTTGAAGTCACAACCAAAGGATAGTGCAACATGTGTGAAAGTCTGGAACATCAAAGAGATGAGGACATCTTTCGGAGATATGGTATGCTCCAACATTCATTTTATTCATGCACTACTGGGTTGTGATTCTACATCCAGTGTTCATGTAATTAGGAAGGCAGCATCCCTTCGATAGGTGATGCACAGTAGAAACTTCCCCAAAGTGGTAGAAGTGGTTGGCCAAGATAGCAGTGTAGAAGAGGTTATTGAAGCTGTGGAGAGGGGTGTTGTGTGCCACAATGGTAATAATGGGAAGCACAGCAATCACTTCCGACTGAGGCGCTTTAAGGAACCAATTGTATGAAGCTAAAAGTATGTTTAGACCAAATCATTGCCACCAACAAAAGAAGCTATGAATTTCCACGACCTTCCAGTTTACTTCGCAATTCAGGAATGAAAATGTAGAAACCACCTAAAAACTTACGAGTGGGGATGGACACATTCAGATGGTAAATTACAAACAATCAAGACTGACTTGCCAGCTGGTGGTGTAAATTTGTTTGCTATAATTAGATGTCACTGTACTTCAGGGTGTACTACAGCAAGGTGAAGTTACAGGAAAGATGGCATTGACTGTTCAAATTTGTGTGGTAAATACAAAGGCCTCTACAGCAACAACTCACCACAGCAATATCTTGATGATGATGCAGTTACCTTTGACTAGTTATTCACAAGAAATGTTCTTTGTTCTGTTCATGAACTTGTTCTATGGTGGTTATGCAAGAGTGTTGCCTCAGCATGCAACCATCTGACCATTCCCTTATTGTGAATTGTACTTATCTTTTACCTATTTTTTATGAAATGTCAGGAATAAATGTGACAATTGTAGTCGTGAAAAAGGCTACTTAGTCTGTCTTTAATAGGTATACATTTTTATAAACATATGTATGAGTATTTGACATCTATATATATATATATATATATATATATATATATATATTATATATATATATATATATATATATATATATATATGTATACATATGCATGTATATACGTATTTCTTGTAATTACACTTTCGGTTTTAAGGTTACATAGATATTAATTAATAATCCTAGACCAATCTATAAATTGACCAGCCTCCACTGAGAATATCTTTATTCCCCACAAAGACATTTATTTCTGAAAGTGGTTCCTCCATTTGTGCAGACATAATTATATTGACAAATTGATAGTTTTTAAAGAAAGCTTTAAATGTGCGTTCTCTGATGTATGTTTTCGTTTTTCCACTGGTGATTTTACCTTTTTTCTTGGTGAATAATTGTCCTAGAATATGTATAATATTCTTGCACACCTTTATTAATTTACAAGTTGAGAAACGGCAGTAGAAATCTTATAACCGGAAAATAAAGATATATTTGTGTGTATCAGCATTTTCCTTTTAACAATGTATATATATATATATATATATATATATATATATATATATATATATATATATATATATATATAGGTGTGTATATGTATTTGTGTGAGTATGTGTGTATATGTAAAGAGAAAGAAATACACTGAAATTAAACTTGGGGACATGTATGATTTCAGAACACAGCCGACATTTCTGTTTACTCTATCGCAATTATAAATTTAGAGGTTGTGCTGTGAGTGCTTATATTAATTTTATAGTCATTTTCTTTTCTGTTTTAAAGCTAAATAATTTATCTGATGATGAAATATAAATTGCGAGATGAACGTATCCATTTCAGAAAGTGTTCTATTATCTAGAATAAACTTCCTTTATATCTGCTGAACGGTTCCAAAAGGAGCATACATGTGTTAACGAATAACAGTCATTGAACGATCATATTTTCATCAGCCGTCCAGGAAAATACATATTCTATAATTCTGCACGGACATAAAATCCGGACAATCCATCGTAACTCGTTAGTACTTATATTTATCTTTGAAAAGATACGCTACTCTCATTCGTACGGCTTCTCTCTACGTGTGTCTGTTGTAATTTTCTCATGTTTCATGCGCACAGAGCAATCGATTGTTGTGGCGCAAATTCAGATCAATACTTTTCTGCACTTGACAAGATATATTGTCGATAAGCGCCAGTGATCAAAAGATATATAGCTCAACTTTTCATTAAAATACTTTACATTTAACCAATTAGTATTTTATAATTATTTGTATTTTTGTTTATCTTCTTATACTCAAACGCTACCGTTTATTAAGACCGAAAGTGAACCGAGGATGAGGGTAAGTTTTCCAGTTGAACGATGGAGCAACACCTTTATGATTAGAGAGGATGGTTGAACCTTAGTAGAATTTCATGGTTTAAGTCAACGGCTCGACAATAATTTGTTAACATATGACTTGAAAACGACAATTTGTATTAAGCTAGAGAAAAAAAACCCGTGATATTATGTTCCACAAACCGGACGTATTTTGAGATGAACTCTGTTCCGCTTTGCTCCAGGTACACACGGGGGGGGGGACACTATTTAAAGTTGGTGTAGAGGGATGAGATTGGAGTTCAGTTGAGAACCTTTCATGGGAATAACAATAGAGTAGAGTAAGTCTAGCAACATCATTTCTGTGGGGAAAAAGGATGTGGGCAATGTAAGAGTGCCATATATTATAAAAAACAATTATATATTGATGTTAATCTTTCCAACGCAATATACATCAGCTGTTCTGTTGGTGAATCCGTTTCATCAGTCTTAGAACCCACCCACACACACATAATTTGAATTACCTACAAGACACCATCCTCAAGTGTCTTCAGTCTGTCAGTACAAGAGTTTGTCACAAAAATCTGACATGAAAATACTTCACCTTACAATTAAACCCTGACAAAAATATTCAAAATAACATAGTATTCGAAGCCTAAATAAGACACTTTCAGCACGGCTATACACTTGCTCATACAAAGAATAGTGCTCTTTCCCCAAGTAATGTTACCTCAAGTAACAGCACGTAGCTGGATGTTGCAACAGACTAGATGAATTCTTGTCCTGGAATCCGGTAAGAGCAAGAGGCAACAACAACGATATATTATAACATAATCAACTGTTCAATTAGGGAGAGAAAGTGTATCCCCTTCACTTTTTTTATCAACTAACCGTTTATAGGTGAAAGAGAATTTGAATAGAATATTCGAATATATATATATATATATATATATATATATATATATATATATATATATATATATATATATATATATATATATATATATATATGAGCGGATAGAACGAGCCGACTATACACAATACTTGGTGTTGTTAATAACATATATGAATCGCATCTTCGGAGAAGTTTTCACTTTAAGCAACATATTTGTTCTGTTTTTGGATAGCTAATCGGTGTTGCTCTGCTTTAATATAATTCAACAAAGTGCTGTGAAAATGTTGTATTTTAGGAAAAAAAACAAAAACATGGAAATAGTACAGGTCCCATCCTGCGTAAAATTCAAACAGGTTACTTAATGCATTATGTGATTTAATTTTTTTTTTTTTGCTTTTATTACCATTAATAACTTTTTTTGATATTTTCTCTAGTTAATACAATTCGTTACCTCCCCTCCCCTAATTGGACGTACAATACGTCAAATACTAATCATATGACCACAACGATTATAATTAAATAGAACAATTCTAAACACTACACATAATAATACTAACAACAACAACAACCGCAGCACAAGACACTGTTCCAACGAGCAACTCTGGAAAGCACCGAAACCAGAATCAAAACGAAAAGAAAAGAAAAGTGGGAAGAAAAACAGCTACATGGACGCTTCAGAAGACTTACTAGAAAAGTAACCAACGAAAATAACTGGGCATGTCTAAGCAAAAGGACACTTGAACAGAGACATGGAATCTTTACTGATGTCTGCACAGAACAATGCAATTCCCACAAACTGCGTTAAAGCTAAAATAGATAACACCCAGGAAAACAGTAAATGCAGAATGTGTGGACAAAGGGACGAAACAGTGGATCATATAGTAAGTGAATGTACCAAACAAGCCCCAGAAGAATACCAGAACAGACATGACTGTGTGAGGAAAGCAGTACACCGGGAACTGTACAAACAATTAAATTTCGAAACTATGACAAATGGTACAAATATAAACCAGAAACATTACTGGAAAACGAAAAATTCAAAATCATCTAGAATATGGATATGCAAACAGACAAACTCATACAAGCAAGGAGACCGGATGTTATAATAATCAACAGGAAGGACAAATTTGGCAAAATCATAGACTTAACTGTCCCAATAGACACGAAGTGAACAGCAAACGGCAAAACGAAGCAAATACACTAACTAGCCACAGAACTGCAAAAAAATGTGAAGCATTAAAAAAATCAGTATCATACCAATAATCGTAGGAGCACTAGGAACAATCTCAAAAAAATCTGGAGAAATGACTGGGAGAAATTGGAATCAAAGGGATGATTGAAACTATATATAAGAACAGCAATGATCAAAACAGCTGACATCTTAAGAAACATCATCGAATGCGGAAAACAACTCGCATAATCTATTAAGGGTCATATGGAATCTAATACAGAAATAAAACAAAACTACAGAAAGAACACAGCATCACACACAAAGGAACAGAAAATGCAAGTAACATCACGTCATACGCTGCTCAATAAAGTGCACCGACTTCAACTGACACGACACAAAAATAAACCAATGAACACATCTAGCAAGAAACAATATCAGATCCCCTGCACTCCCCCAAGAAAATAAATAAAAATAAAAAAAAAAAAATATGAAAAAAAAACACAAACAAAATGGTACCAGCCTAGGCTTACACCCCACAAAATATGTACATAGGGTCAAAGAAGGTGATAAGACCAAGGAGGGACATCACAAACCAGACCTCCACTGGAAGTGTAGGGAGTGTTGGGACCTTGGGGAGGCTTATTGCCACCCAAATCCTAGAGAAGACTAACGTTTTTTACCAGCGAGAAATCAATGGTAAACGGGTGTTGCAATACTGCAAGGTTATTTGCGGTGACTATCAAAATAAGGTAGAGAATACTGAAAATCTGGGGAGATTTGTTGTACTCAGACTCTAGGGAATACCACCGGGTGTCGGTGAGCAATCACTGATGATCTGTGTGAGAACTCTTGGTCAGTTCAAATAATAATAATAATAATAATAATAAACTCACTGACAAAATAATTTATAAATATCAAGCTACACATATCCACTAAATCTAGAAACATCTCAACGTTCATAGAAACAGTTTCTGAGAACATAAACACACCGTAATTTCCAGCCCAGCCACACACCGTCGAGAGGATATATTTTTCTGAAGATAGAGGATTACACCGAAAATTAAAATTTAAAAAAAGGAGGGCACTCTATCTTACCATCACGGTCCGAACATAACATTGGTGAATATAATACAATTATTGAGTTTACAATATTGTCATTATTGTGATTGTTTACCATTTCACGTCCCGCCGGTTTTTCCTAAGCGACGCATTTTCTCCGCTTTCTAACAATACTTTATATATAAATACATATATATATATATATATACATATATATATATATATATATATATATATATATATATATATATGTATGTCTAAGTTAGCCATGCTGATGACGGCTGTAAGCCAGACATACGCGCCAATTGATTACTTTTATGTACGAACAAATTTAATAAATAGCAGGTTAACAAGATTAAATTTAACACTAGTACTTAAATGCTTGTAATACCTAATAAATATAGTTTCATATTTAAATATTCCCACCATAATAAATTATAAATCTCACTCCAGGTCTTTACCTGTTTATCATTATTTCTCTGACGATGGACCCAAACGGGTCAGAAAGTACTCTGGACCAGCATGTACATTACGGCAGTTTCATAAGCCAATTTTCTTCCGAGATTAAGATTTTAATCCGGAAAATTGAAGGGATCAATACTTAAATAATCAGACAAAAAGTGTCGGTTATTTTTAATAATACGTGTCTTAAGGAAAATATACATACATACATATATATATATATATATATATATATATATATATATATATATATATGTATATATATGTATATATATATATGTACATATATATATATGTATGTATATATATATATGTGTATATATATGTATATATGTATATATATATGATTATATATATATATATATATATATATGGTTACACATATTTGTGCATACATATGTATATATATATGTACACAGATTTGTGTGTATATATATATATATATATACATATGTGTACACATATATGTATATATATATACATATATATATACATATGTATAGACATATATGTATCATATATATATATATATATATATATATATATATATATATATATATATATATTGACATATACATATATATATACATAAAGGAAATGGACATGACTGCCTTACTGTCGATCCTAGAACCATGTTTTATCGACAGACGCGTGCATGGCCTTACAGTGTTTTTCATTGCAAACGACAAATCTTTAATATGCAATGCGTCTTGTGTTGGCACTTTTACGCCCACGTGATTAACAGAATCGGCGACAAACTCTGGGCATTTCGTAACACCATTAAAGGATCTGAATCCATAAACATAGGATATTCTTTTCAACATATTTGTGTTCGAGCGGATCGTCTTGAAGACGAATGGAGCTATAAACACCGTTTCGGGGTACTTTCTCAACAACATTTTTCTTGTGATGACGCGCCATGTGATGACCACCGTTAATTGATTTGGCTTCATTAGCGCAATCCTATCATCACTCCTTAAAGAAATGCATTGAGTCTGCTCTCTGTCTGTCAAGCAAGCTGAAGAAGCTTACTAACCTACATGATATGTTCATCTTGGTTGTGAACAAGGACACTTTATTAATTAACTAATTCTTGTTGTTGTTGTAATAAATTTTACTTTTTCAAATAAAAAACAAACATTATTACTTATATAAAGTAGGAAATAAAAGACTCTTGGCATTTATATCAGACTATGATTAAGCCTTTTTATAAATAGATAAATATCACAAGTTTTGTTTTATCTTTGGGAATTGTCATTTGTCGATATTCTATCTCGATCTTCATTCTACTTTCAAACCAACATCTTTTATAGCATAAAATGTGTTTGCTTTTACAGTTTATTTTTCTCATCTCTTTTTCTCATCTGCCAATTTCATTTTTCCTTCCAGTGTTTGCTTCGACGACCTTTTAACTGATTGACTAGAAAGCTACGCGCTTTCATGGAGGGGAAAGGTGAATACCATGCGTTAAAGGATTACTATTCGCCTTGTAAAAGAACACTAACCCCCATTTAGATCAGGTTATTCAATGGCAACCACTTTAGAGATCACGCAGGTAACAATAAAAGATAGAAAAAAGCCAGGAGCAATAAATAAAAAAAGCACGTTAAGTGTTACGATGTTCCACTTCTAATTCTTGAAAGGTTCTACACCGACATAAACGATCGCTTACACACGCATAGATAGGCTAGATCCACTTACGTCAGGATCGAGACTTGAATGAGCTGGCATCATGGTAACATATCAAACTACTTGCTTACATTTCTATCTTCATGCAATACGAAACACGCATACATATATACGTTTGTGTACAAATAAAGAAACCCTTGTATAGTCACATACAAAAAGGCGTGTGTGTCAGTCACTGCAGCGAGTTACACTGCGCATGCGCATGCCACGTGACTATATACTGAAATGTATATGCAGACGGGTTTGATACTGGCGTTCTCCTTCACTAAAAGGGTTTCGTATTTCCAAGCAAATACTGGATTGGAGCTGAAACGTAGATTGACATTGAAAAACAATCTAATTCTTTATATAATCACATAATTACGTAGATATGTTTGATACGATCTACTTAGAATACAGGTTAAGTTACCCGCATTAAATGACTGTGGTATAACTGTTTGTCGTTCTAAATAATCTCACCAGTTGTATAAAAAAAATCGCTAACTGCGAATACGGATTTTAAAACAAAAAGGAAAAGTTATCACTAAAGTGTAAAGATGTGTTAATTAAGTTAATACTTTATGGTAAAGAAACGAACTCGACGTATAGCACACTGCGAATGGCCGAGCTGTCATTGGATATTAATTAATAGAGAAATAACATTAAATATTTTTTCTCCACTAAATGTTAGTGTCAATTACCAACTTAATCCCTCATAGACAGTGATTAAATAATTTTCTAAAATCTTTACTTGAATCACATGTATTTATTTTGTTTTATTTTAGTAATATTTTACAACTTTATTTTATCATTTGTTTTTTAAAAATATTTAGCCGATTCAAGGCACACTGTGCCTGCCGCGTAAGATTTATAAGGTGCATCTTAAGTGTGCAGTTTTGTACCAAGATGTTTGGTCACATCACATTTACATTTCTATATGTTGGTACAGTCGGAGAAACAGTAGGCAAAGATGGAAATTATAAAGGCAAGCGGTTAGAGAGAAATAAGCTATTCGAATAAAAGTGTTTCCAGCATCTGGTAACCTCTACAATGAATGGGTAGGGTGTTGCTTCTTGTCGGATTCATCGAGAGCATTACGTTGATGGTAGTACCCATCAGATACCATTCTGTTGAGGTACTTGTAAAACAAGCCTAGAAGTGAAACATTGCGACGATTGACACACGCTGAAGTTTGGTAGATTGTGTACGACTTCTTTCATAACCTAACACTAAATTTACCCTACCATTACCTAGTTGTGCATTCAGAATATATAGTGTCTTCTGTCTTTTTACGTTTCATAAGTTAAAGTGTCTTCTGTCCCTTTTCATTTATTTTACGGTTATCAAATCGTATCCCGCGTCAACCATGTCAGGTTCGTTCCGAAAATCGTAATCGGAAACATGTTGGAAGAGGTTGTTCTCTCCTATAGAAGCACTATTTATTTTAATAACTATCAACTTTGCTGGGAATGCAAATTAGTGTCAACAGAAAACGAATGTGTCTTCATCAGCATTCATAATAACAACAAGTATAGGTTATGTGCATTTCATTCACTTGAATTATTGTTTGCATTTTTGAGAAATATGGAGAAATACAAACAAATGATTTCATTTATGTCAATGAAATCGTAAAACAATGTTGTTTAGCAATCTTTCAAAACAGTTTATTCTTGCATGAGACTATTGCATTCGATGTGTGTATGTTTATTTACAAAGTAAATACGTAACATTTTAATAATATAGTTGCTGTCACGCAAGCTGTGAAAGATTCTACATTTTTGCCACAGATTTATTAATAATACTTTTAATTTAAACTATTAAAA
Source organism: Sepiola atlantica (assembly GCA_963556195.1). Classification (NCBI taxonomy): domain Eukaryota; kingdom Metazoa; phylum Mollusca; class Cephalopoda; order Sepiida; family Sepiolidae; genus Sepiola; species Sepiola atlantica. The sequence continues at coordinate 195,427,583 of OY744515.1, forward strand.
TTATGGGGATATCATGTATCAAAAGGTAACGTTAAAACCAATTTATAAAATATTACGTGTTATTTTAGAACAGCAATAGGACTCTGATACACAAATCTAACGTTTTATACAAGAGTTCTAGTCAGGCTAATTATCCAAAAGTAATATATTCAATAAAGTTATTAGAAGTCCATGGTTTGAATGACACTTTTCCTAGGCAGATTCTATATCTGTTTCAGTCCTGCACTTCCTTTCCCCCGTCTTGTGTTAGTGCAAGATAATAACTTATACACTGACGACATTTCTATACATGGCAAACTTCAGAATACCTCTTTATTGGAATTCTCGATTATCCCCACGAAACTTACCGACTAATGCTTTGCTCTGGTATTGCCTAAAAATTCAATTTGAAGCGATTAATGTCTAGCTAGTAATCAAAAATGTTTCACATTGTTTAGCATGCGTTTGGATATTAGTAGGTGTTGCATGAAAATGCGTATTAATTCGTAAATAGATAGTCCATCTTTTTTTCTGTACGATTAATGATATTTTGAAATCAAATAAATCTGCGAAAGTTTTCTGATTCGTTCTAAGAATTATTTTGCTAGAAGTGCATACTACTTGTCGCATAACACGAACATTGCATCTGGATAGCACCTGAACAGTGCTCATGTATTTATCTAATGCGACACACACTAAACATGAGTGTTTGCTAGGTAGGTATGTTTATCACAAGTGTTAAGTTAAGAGAAAGCCATATATATATATATACAGAGATCCTAAAGCACTCGCATGAAGGCGAAAAATGCAATACAGCGTGAAAATGTATTGTCGTCAAGCCGTAACGTAGGCTGTTGCTTGTCAACATGATCCTTTGTCAAACCGTGCAAGTTGCCCTTATCGGGGAATCCGCTTTGCGGGTCGATGATACAATCTTAAGCTTATTAGTTAGATTAAAAAAAGACATAAGGCCAGCTTTCGAAATGCAAATAAAAAAAATATCCGGAAACATGTAAGCGTGTAGTTGAATGCGGAAACAATAAGGAACACGAACATATTGAAATTTTAGAATGAAAACATAGAGACCTTGACATGATTGAATAAGTGTATGCATGATACTCAAAACTATGACAACAAACAAATACGCATAACAATACACCCATTATATATATATATATATATATATATATATATATATATGTGTGTGTGGGGGGTGTATGAACATATATATGTATATATATATTCATATATATATATATATATATATGTGTGTGTGTATGCATATATAAATGTGTGTATATACACATATGTATATATGTATATATATATCTATACATATATAGATATATATACATATATCTATATATATATATATATATATGTGTATATGCACATATAAATGTGTATATACACATATATATGTATATATATATATGTGTGTGTGTTTATGCACATATAAATGTATGTATATACACATATATATATATATATATATGTGTATACACGCATATATATATATATATATATATATATATATATATATATATATATATATATATGTGTGTTACACCGGCCGTTCTTACACAGGAGAAACTACAACGGTTGTCACTATAAATAGTGCGAGTCACCTAAAGACAAAGAGGTGATGAATGCATACATACAATAAAATTCCGTTTTTAGATGTTCTCATTGACTCCAACAGTGATGCATTCGTCACCTCTCCCTATAAAAAACCTACATCTATTAACACCTGTATTTTAAGTTTTAAAAGTGAATGCCCATATAGATATAAAATTGCTATGGTCAAACATCTATTAAACCGTGCAAAATTAATCTCCTCATCCCCCCCCAAATTTTTTAATGAATTTAAAAACATAAAACAAGTCCTGATTAATAATCATTTTCCCAATTATATGGTTGATGAACAAATAAAATTAAAGATTAGAAATTTAGATAATCCTACTAATAAGCTAAATAATTCCCACTACATAAATCTATTCTATTGTAACCAAATGCATTCAAACTTTAAATTGGATGAAAAAGCTCTTAAAAATATAATACATCGCTATATATCCCCCACCAATTCTCATGATAAAATACGATTTATCATTTATTATAAAAAAATGAAAACATCAAACTATGTTGTTAAAAATAACACTTCCCAAACGCAAAATACATTAGGAAGAACCAATGTAATATATCAGTTCCAATGCCCTATGGGAGAATGTATCTCCGACAACAATAAAAAAACAACTAATTCTTACATAGGGTTCACTTTCACAACACTATCCCGAAGAGCCACCCTACATCTCTCCGACACTAGCTCTATATGCCAACACCTAAAAAACATAATTGTATTCTCTCCCAATATAGAAACATCTTGTTAACAATACCAAAATAATACACCATGATACCAATATCAAAAACTTAAAAATGCTCAAAGCCCTCTACATAAAAACTAAACATCCCACAATTAATAATGTCAATTATGAAACTAGTCGCAAAATTTTAAAGTGTCTAGCATAATAATTAACATTACCAAATTCTTAGCCATTAGGTAGTTATGTGTTTGAATTCTATGCACTTTATTTAACGGCTATCAATTTTTTAACGGTTTAAACAGTCAAACTTTAAATCTCTCGTACGTGTAGAACGCCATCACGCTCTCATGTACATTTCAACTTTAAAGACGCGTTTTCAAATATAAACTACTTGCCGTTATAATTCAAAAATGAGCACAACAGTAAAGACACTAAAACTAATACCGCCTGAAGATGATTTGACGATTCAAATCGAAAGTACTTGCAAAAAAGAAAAAAGAATGGAACAAGAAAGCCATGGATCATATTTATATCAATTTGACCGACACATCACATCAATTCGGATAATTGAAAAAATAAAAAAAAGTCGCATCAAAGAAAACCACTCCGTGTTATTTAATAATGTTTGCCTAAATATATATATATATATATATATATATATATATATATATGTATATATATATATATATGCAAAGAACATTGACAACATCTTTGGGGCGCGCATGAAAATGTATTTAAGTGAAATATTTTGAAAATCAACACAACGTTAAATTTTAATGAAAAGTTCATTTATTATTTTTTTTGCAAGCTTCTTTTGTAGAATAACTTTGTCAGGCGAAACCGTCTCATAGTTTTTCCTTTTTTCTTATTCCTCATTTTGATGGTATTTACTCCGAGGGGTCGAATCACGATAGCAGCAAAAAGGCACGTCAACCTCGACCGGACAATACTTATTCTAACGTTTTTCATTAAGTATTCCTTCTTAAAAAAGTATCGGAATAAAATATTTTATATAGTTTTATACATTAATATTTTTTGCTCATGTTCTTATATGTACCTGTCTATTTGCCATGAACCCCTCTACTTAATATCTTCATCAGCTAACTGCAACTAAAAACATCCCCCATAAATAAGGGACCCACTGCCTTCTACAATTTAATTTAATGATACCTATCATATGTAAATGTGATAAATAAAAGTATGTACTTATACCTGACGTAACTGTTACATAAATAATAAGAATCGTATCCTGAATATTTAATAAGCTGTTGAACCATGTCTCGGTTAATCATATAACCTCATTCTCATTGGACGAAGCCGAATGTTCTAGTAGTGTTGTCAAAATTGCATTTATATAATTGTAAAAATGAATACACTCCAATATCGACGACTGACTGCTACATAAGGACATGTCAGGTGTAAAGGTTGATGCTCATCTGTACACATTTTATCGTGTTCAGCATGTCGTGTTGCTCGTGAAATCAACCAAAGTATGTGGCATGCACACATTCACATGGCTCAGATAGGTGTTTAGTTGTTAATACACAGAAAATGGGTTGTGCGAGTTGTCTGGATGTGCTGTGGTCGGACTTATTGATTCGCACAGTCCGCGTGTTGGTTCATATTACAAGGTTACGGGTTGACAGTTAGTGCTTTAATCTATTTCCCAGGTTGATATGCTCCGGAAATGGATTGTGTGAAGAAATGTATTATTTATGAATTAATACGCATCCGTATATTGAGTTGTGCGCTGCAAATGCATGGAGAAGAAACGAGGGGTAAAACAGTTACAAGTGTATATGCATACGTATATCATGTAATATATATATATATATATATATATATATATATAATATATTTATATATATATAATATATATATAAATAATATATATATATATATATATATATATTTATATATACATAAATATATATATATATATATATATATGTATCTATGTATTTATATAGAATACCGTTCGAAGGACAGGTAAACTTAATTTCAAGAAAAGAGCAGTTTGGTACAATTGTAGGTAAATATTGAACTCGCTGACGTAAACGGAATGTGATAAAATATTGTGCATAAGCAATAAGATATTTTTAGGTTTCTTTTTTTATATTATTACATAATTAACCATTTCGAGTTAAAATCCATGTTGTAATACACATGTCATCTGAAGAAAAACAATGTTGAACTGTGTAAATATTTCAGAATAATCGAGATTGTGATCGAGTGGCGTATTATTTGAACGTTTACGCATAAAGCAATTATTGTCTAGCATCGCTCTAGACGAAGAAGTGTTAACATGTCATGTTTTTCTAGTACTAGGTACTACTAAATTGGTATTTACTTCAACATTGTAATCATGGCATAGTTCTTATAATATACATCATCGCCTATACACGAATTGTATTCGATTTGTTTAGAAACCGTTTAGTCCGCCGATATAAACTTTTACCCCCTTTTATCGATCCTCTCAAAGATTAAAATCAATATATAATGATACAAAACTTTACGTCTAGAAGTGTTATCCTACTTTTGATTCCAATTCATAGCATGATTTTGATCCAACTCCATTGAATGATTTTAATCCAAATGCATTGCATGATTTTGATCCAAATTCATAGCATGATTTTTATCCAAATTTATTGCATGATTTTGATCCAAATCCATTGCATGATTTTGATCCAAATGCATTGCATAATGTTGATCCAAATCCATTGAATCATTTTGATCGAAATGCATTGAATGATGTTGATCTAACTCCATTGCATGATTTTTATCCTAATCCATTACATGATTTTAATTCCATGATCTGTTCAAAATGAATGCTTTAGCTGTATGAGTCTTAAGTTGAAATACAAATTTTGGGGAAACTGTTTAATTAAAAACTAGGTACTCTGGATCCATCCCAATGCAAATATAATATATCTGACTTTGCAAATAGAAAGCTCTGCCTGCAGTCTGCCCCATGAAGATGCTGAAATATACTTAAAAGAAAGTGTAATTTAAAAAATATTTATGAATTTATGTCAAATAGATATTTAAAAAAAAATCAGAAATTCGAATGTAAGTGAATGATTGCTCAGCTTTACTACCGAGATAAATAACACGCCAAAACGCACACTTTAACTCTTAATGCCTGATGGTGCACCTTCAGATATTTAAATGTAAACACATCCCATACTTTATATATACATTGACACGTACGTGTTTATTATAGATTTGTAGATAGAATAAAATGTTATTTTATAGCATATCGACATTTTTTTTTATTTGTGTGATTATCAATTCAATCGCTTATATATTTGCAACAAATTCGCAAAATATATTCATAACTATTTAATCTAGAATATATCTATTTCTTGGTGAGCACCTATTCGTCAACCATATCGATGTCACTCGAATAAATAAACGCGCGAAATATTTGAAATTTACTTTTTTAAAACAAATTACAATTATGTGTATAAGCTTACCGCAAATCGATTAGCTTTTCTTGGACATCGATTCATAATATTACGAGAACTTATTACTATTATAAATTACTAATGAGGGCTATTATCGGAAAAGGCTGTTCTATTATATTGTCTGTAATCAAAGACAATTCCAAAATAAAACAGCGTATGAGTGTGTTTTTATACGATCTTTTATCGACCTACGACTGCAAGTATTATTGGAGTTTTTATCTGTTCCAGTTTTGTAATTTGTATATTATAGCAAACCCACATTGTAACCTTTTATAACATGGAACATAAACTAAATTGCAGTATACTATTTTCAAGTACCTATTAAACCAAAGCTACATAAACCGTAAACAATATAATCCAATAATCTCTAGATGTTAGACTCTGTGAAAGTAGAGGATGAACACAAAACTAATATGTATACAACGCTTCTTATACACATACCCACTATCGGTAGAATGGGTTAAACACATGATAAAATACGAGAGATAGCATATATTATTCCATAAGGATATCATATACTGAGTAATGTGTAGTCGATTACACAACAGATATTATACAATTAGAAACTCTTTAAACAATATTAGAACAAGTCTTGCTTATTTCTGCATTAACATTTATAATAGACCAGTGAGTAATAACGTATGTTCTGAGCTTTCAAGTTCGACCAGCCAATTAAGAAGTTATCGACAGACAGGAGACTGAGGAATATGAACACTTGGATTGTAGTATTCTGTAATATGTTGAGGGAACGTTTGATGATGCTGATATAAAGATCTCCCTCCCCGACAGGTTAGTCATTCGAAAACCTTGATAAAAGATAAGTATACGAAGGAATTTCTAACGGAAGTGTTGGCACGTTTTTCGTCACATTCGCTTCAATTGACTTTTAAATTAGAATAAGAAAACCTATTCAATAATCCTTATTTCTCAATCTATATTTACAAGCTTAATAACACAGTTAGTGGCTTTAAGAACAAATATATGAACGTGACATGAAGACGTACATGTCTATACAAAGCAGTTTCAAGGAACACAGATGTGCGCACAACACATAATTTGATATATATATATATATATATATTTATATATATATATATACATATACATATATATATATATATATATATATATATATATATATATATATATATATATATATATATTAGAGAGAGAGAGAGAGACATACTCTAAGTTTTAAAATTATAAACATAACGTGGCCTGGTGCTTACTTTTGCACTCTTTATAATGAGTGTAATACATATATATATATATATATATATATATATATATATATATATATATATATATATATATATATATAAAAACTTTGAAAGTGTAGAAACCAAAAAACTTGACGTGAGGTTTTGCCAAATAAATGTGATATTTATTAAATCATCTTTTAAATCAAATACTAATGATGATAATACAGACAATATGTTTCCTATTTCCTCCTTTTCATTTTTGTTCGTCACCGTCGTAGTCGAACATTTTCGATTTTTTCCGGATTTGTTTAAGAGATTGTTTTTTATTATTATTGCCCAATACCTGGCGCGTAGATGCATCATAATGTGATGGGGTTTACTACAGCTTGACACGCCGTTAGAAGATACATTTGAAAAATTGAGAAACCAAACAACGACGCATGGTTTTGTCAAATAATTACAATATTTTTTAAATCATTTTTTAAATCCAAATTTTCTGTTAAAAAAACCTTAATCATGGTAATACAAACGCATTTTGTTCTCCTATTTTTGATAATTTGGATCTCATTATTAACTACGGATATCGGAGATTAAAATAATAACATCTTCAAAAACACCGAAATTAATTTCAAATCTTCTGCTACGCAGTAAGACCTCTACGATGACGTGGAAAAAATGAAAGACGGTTTCTCAATTTTCAAAGTTTATCATTTAAACGGCGTTTCACACTGTAGTAACCACCATTGCGTTATGATAGACAGAATCTAACATTGTCCTATTAGAACCACATGTAGATTTACTTGCGATGTTAACACCAGCAGAATGAGGGAGGAAGAAAGAAAGCAAATGACTCTGCGCCAAGGTTATATTACGGCTTAAGTCTCAGAGACATATATTTATAAAAAAATGATGTTATTCATTTAATACATATATATGAAAGAAGTATACCGTTTTTTGAGTTTTTTCAAAATTATATACTACAAAACAGAAAACGTTTCTTAAAGATGTGGCCCCCTTCTGATTCATACAAGCGTAAACGCACCAATACATGATCTACAATGTTCATTTTCTTCAAAACTGTCAACGGGATCAGACGAAAATTATACTTTTGGAACCACGTGTGGAGGTACTTGCAATTTTAACCCTCGAAAAATGAGAGGAAAAAACAAGTACATAACTCTTCGTCAAGGCTGTTTAACGGCGAAAGTTTCAGAGACATATACTTATGAAAAATGATGTTATTCATTGAATAAATATATTGAAAATGTAACGTTTTTTTGTTTTTTCAAAATGTTATGATGCAATTAAAATAAACAATTTGTGAATGGAGTGCCCCCTTATGAAATGTATATATATATATATATATATATATATATATATATATATATATATATATAGTTATATATATATATATATATATATGTGTGTATATATATACATATACATGTATACATATATATATATACATAAATATATGTGTATATATACATGCATATATATATACATATGTATATATATACATATATATATATATATATATACATATACATGTATATATATATATATACATATATATATGCATATATACATGCATATATATATACATATGTATATATATATATATATATATATACATATGAATATATATATATATATATATATATATATATATATGAAGAGTTCGCATGCAAAACGCGATAAATCCAATTTCTTTGAACTGAGAAAAAGACGTTTTTTATAGCGCAAAAATTGTTGGATAAAACTCACTTTTTTCTTTTGGAAACATTAATATGGTATAATTTAATCATAAGAAGACAAAAATTAAAAATCTTGAATTTTACTGTAAAAGTGTATTTTAATTGAAAGCGTCTTTTTTTTGCAAAACCACATAAATCCACCAAATGTGTTTTTTGCAAAATCCGATACATCCATTATATCTGTATAAACTATGTTTCTACTTCGACTAACACAATATATTGACAAAAAAAGAAAATAATTATCATAAGAAAGCGTAGGCATGTGCAGAGGTATCATCAGAAGTGTTATCTAGGGGTACTAACACATATTCCATCTAAATATTACCTATCAGTTATAACCACGAAATTTAATAAAAAAGTAAATTTTTCAGCTCATGTTTTTGTTTGTATTGTTCCCGAATGTGATTTTAATATCTCTTCGCCACATTACATATCCTTTGTCCCATTTAAGAAATTCTGATGATACCTTTGAAAATATTTAAAAAGAAATAATATAAAACGAAATAATTTAAATTCTAAATTTCTTTATTAAAAAAAAATAGTTAATTCTGCTTAATAAAACTGGTGTCACTCTTCATCACTATCAATATTGATGTCATTATTACGTGATAGTGCATCAGTGTAGAAGGCATGTGTACTGTCATTTACCCCTATTTCATCTAATAATACACGGATATCTTTTTTCTTTTCTTCTTTAACCGTGCTTGCATTAGGCAGTTCCTTTGGTTTTAAATGTGCCCAACGTTTTCCTCTCTTTAATATTGGATGGTATTCATATTCACCATTATAATACTGTTTAATGGCAAGTTTATTGCTTGAAATTTCTAATATTCTTACGTCTGTCAGCTTAAATTGTCTCTGTGATTTCACAAGGGAATGAGCTGCGTTTTTTATATCATAAGCCTTCCAATGTTTGCCATAAATATGAACATTCCCATGCTCCTTTAAAATGTCATAATATTCATCGGGCATGAGAATAGTGTCTCTTTTTTTTATATGTTGCTGTATTCGACCGAATACCCGATCTGCTGGAAGAAAACTATGTCCTCGAATTGGGAAAATATACTGTATTTTTAAATGTGAAATTTGTTCTCGTAAAGCGAACAACATAGATACTACAGTCATATTTTTATTTTGCCCAAAACAGGAATCACTGAATAAGTTCAGCTTACCAAGAGAGCGAATCGGGGAATACAAATGGGAACGAAAGCAATCGTCAAGAGCTGAGGAGATCATATTGCTGCCCTTTCTGTTTTCGTGTTCCATCCATGTGTACAAATGAATATCTGTCTTTTCCTGTGTACTCCCTTTCCCATGGTGGACGACAACACCAAATACATACATATATAACTGTCTGGAATAGAATGCTTTTTCAATAGAGGTTTTGGGGAGCACTAAATTTTGCATCATATCGAAGCAAACAGTTACTGCACCTTCTTCCACGTTTCCCAATAAATCGTAAAACTTCCGTGCACGTCTTCGATGCAAACTGAATGAATCCCATTTCATTCGTTTCTGTTGATCTGTTAAATCGCTGTCTCTTATCTGCGAACGGAACTTTGTACAGATAGCACATGTGTCAGTTGCTGGGTGTCCAAATCCTAAATTAAATTTGTGTGTAAATACCGAATAATAGAGGGAATAGCTGACACTGCTATTTCCTTTGAAAAGTTCGTACATTTTTCTAATACTCAGGTCGTTTGGGAGGTATTTACGACCAGGTGCCCCTCTTCTTCCATAATGGCTTGCACGGCATGTGAAACTCTGTATATGATTTATTATTGCCTGTGTGTTCGCCTCTTTCGACTCAGCATTTCGAACACCACCTCTGCGTTCCGGCCTTGTTGCAGCATTTGTTGCATAGTAAGACGCAACACGACTAACCCGATCTTTGCCAACACCTGAAACCAAACATTTAATTTATTAGTCTCTCGTTAGTCTCATCAATTCACTAATAGAATAGGAATAAAATGAAAATGATAATAAATTGTTCTTATTTACTTGCCTCCCCACGAGGGCAAAGTTAGACACAAGGTCGGTTTTTAATGTGAGGAAAATCCAGCTCCCCCAAAAGGGGCACTTTAAATTGCAACAAAAATTAAAATTGCCTCAGTCTAAAAACACTTCTCCTTCACTGACCGAGGACAGAATAGACCAAGTGTTGCATCAGAACAGATACTACACTTTGATCTTAGCCAAAAGACAAAGAAGGTTATATGTTAAATTGTTATCAGCGAGGTTCCCGAATACTAACTGGTGTGAGTATCGGTGAGTAGAAATAACAAAAATGATAACAATACTATTAACGGTTTAGAAAATAATACACGTGTGTTCACTGAATAGAACAGTTAAAATTTATTTGCAAAATTTAGTATTTCCGCTTAATTCATTTAATTTTAAATCAATAATTACATTTTGATTTTAGTAGAATTTAAAAATATATACATTTAAATACTGTGTAATGTAGCAAAAAATAAAATTGAGATTTCAGTTCTTAAGAAAAAAAGTGAGTTTTATCCAACAATATTTGCGCTATAAAAACATATTTTTCTCAGTTGAAAAAAATTAGATTTATCGCGTTTTATGCGAACTTTTCAATTGTTTACGTGAAAGGTATATGGGGAAATGACTCCTAAATTTGAAGTTTAATTGTTGTTTTATTCTGTTTTTGCTGGATTTCAAAAACGTTTACATGTCATCGTTTAAAAGAATATGTCATTTTTTTCTCGTAAAGTACGATGCATCATAGGTAACATTTTACAAAAGAAAATACATAAACAAAAACGAGACTTACCTAAAACTGAGCAAAACGTCGCTTTACAAACTTTAATTGTCGTTGGGTGATTGTTAGTTAATAAAGTGTACTCGTTTGTGACATGTCGATTCTTCTGAGCATCTTCATTCGGAACTTTAAGACGGCGGCGTCTCACTTGCATAACGTTTATCCGATCCAAGAGTGTGTTGTCTTGTTCAATCTTGTTTTTCCGAGAATAAAAAAACTCAAAGTTTTTAAGAAGATCTTCAGTAGTTAGTTGATCAGCGTGACAGAATTTTGAAGTATTTTTGGTGTGAAAACAAGAAATTGCTGGCATTTTACCGCCACCAGAATGTCGCATTTTCTTGATTTTTTCTCGTTTGTGATTTTCTTTAGTGATAATCCGCTTCCTCCCCACTGGGGAAACAAGTACTGGCTCCTCGTTATAATCATACTGATTCATTTTCGATTCGAAATTATATTAAAATATAAAGTCTACGGAATTGTTTTCGATGAAAGCAACAGGCGAAATTTTAAAAACTGCTAGGTTGAGTAGCGTATCAACCTGCTCTGATAGACGTCCAGTGTTGAACTGACCGACTACACGCGATGCTGATTTTATAAATAGACCCCGCGGACGGAGTTGTAGACACAAATTTGCTCACTTCAAATGACAAAAATCTCATAAACATGTGTTTCATTTTTATAATATTTCCTCTCCTATATAGGTTCTTTTTAACCTAGCAAGTTACAGTTAAGATATTTATTTTTTTTAACACAAATTCTAAACACGGTGTAAATTTGACATTTTTAAACATAAGGCAAGTTATATAAAATGTAAATTTTATACGATTATTTTTCTAGAAGCGAGAACCATTTTTAAACAGTTAACTCTAACATAATTTTTAAATGTATATTTTTATTTTTTTTATATTTCCTTACAATTAAAATAAAGTTGTTGATTTAAAAATGAAAAGAATTAAGCCGAAATACAGCATTTTGCAGAGCAATTTCTAATTATTGCATTCTATGTAAAAACAGTGTAGGTTTTCTAAACGCACGTGTTGTTCTTATTGTTATTATTGTTATTATAACTATTATTGTTATTATTTTATTATTATTGTTATTGTTATTATTTTATTATTATTATTATTATTATGATTATGATTATTATTATTATTATTATTATTATTTTTATTTACGTATATTTTTCAAAATTCCTTCACCATATTAAAAATCTTTATCAATTTTTAACTCACGCTTTAAACTCTACGATCGAATGTAATCAATAAATTAACATTTCCTGCATTTCACAGCCGTTTACTTTATTATAAATATAGTTGTTGTTTATTTAAAAGTGCTTAAACGTTAATCTTTTTAATTTCGGATATTGAAACGAGATATTTCTGATTTAGTTACAAAGTTACGGTTGTGTTTTCTTTATGTTTAAATCCGTCATGGATATATCGGGGTTTGCAGTAAAACCAGTATGGCACTTATCGCGTTTTGCAAAAAAACACAGTTTTCTAATACAAAAAAAATAGGGAAAATATTCAAATTTGTAAAAAATGATTATGTTGTGTGGTGGAGTGATGAAATGTAAACTCCATGGTAGCGTTAACTGAAAATTTTTTAAAATGGCGTTTATCGCGTTTTGCACGCGAACTCTTCATATATTAAATACTCTGTATATAGTAGAGAAAAACGATCGAAGTCCAGTTATTAGACAGTCTGATCTGCATACCCATTGTACATTACTTTATAATTAATATTCAGTGTAATTAATTTTTAAGTTCATTGTACACTTTTATCTACACAGGAAGAACAGTTTTAAAAAATGTATTCTCATTAATTAAACAGATTTAATGAAATAAATGGATAACTTCAGAAAACTAACATAACACAAACAACTAACACCCCACTTGCTGTTATGAAAGATTTTAAGAAAAAATAAATATTAAGTAACATTTCGTATTCGATGTATTACTTTTTGTTCCTTCCAGCTTACATCTTACCCGGAATGTCCACCGCCTCTAAAACACATACTAATACTATTCCTAGCAATACATATATTTATACAAATCTGTATATTTATTCATGCATATTACAATATATATATATATATATATATATATATATGTGTGTGTGTGTGTATATACATGCTTATTCATATATAGTAATATATATATATATATATATATATATGTATATTTATTAATGTACATATATATATATATATATATATATATATATATATATATAAATATATATATATATAAATATCTGTATATTGATTAATATATATATATATATATATATATATAAATATATATATATATATATATAAATATGTGTATATTTATTTATATATATATATATATTTCTATATAAATATCTGTGTATTTATTTATATGTATATATATATATTTCTATATAAATATCTGTATATTTACTGATATATAAATATATACATTTATTGATATATATATATATATATATATTGATATATATACGTATAGTTATTTATATATATACATATATATTTATATATATATATATGAGTATATATATACACATACATATATATCTGTATATTTATTTATATATTTATTTATATATGTATATATATACATATATATTTATGTATATATATATACATATATATTATATATCTTTACATATACATATATATATATATATATATATATATATCTTTACATATATGTGTTTATATCTTCACATTACACACACACACACACACACATATATATATATATATATATATATATATATATATATATATATATATATTCAATTACACGTATAACACAGAAGGATCAAACAACATTTGTGCTTTTGCCGGACATTTACATCTCAATTATATAGCAGACCCCGATGCAATGAAATATGGAATGATGTAGGATAAATCTGGTTGACTCATACTTAGACAAAAAGGCCCAATGATGTCTTAAAGTCATCATTAATCAATGACTCAAGTTAAAGCAATTATTATTTCGCGCTTACATAGTGCGTCCTTCTTTCACTCGGCACAGAACGTTTTGTTACTCGTACCGAACAAATCATTTCTAGCGATAGTGTTTGAACAAGTTCTAATGGTTAAAGGAACACTCATTGCGATATTTTAATAACGATTTACGGTGACTATGAAAAGGTTTTTTTGTTCAAACCTTCCTTAATATCGCATTCTCTTTTTAGCATATATTTCCCTTTCAGAAACGATATTGGAAAATAAAAATCCTGAAGAAATAATGTCAAGCACTGAGTAGCTTTAGAATACTTATACACAAAAATGTAAATACGCATTATAGTAAACCGTTATGTATATATATATATATATATATATATATATATATATATATATATATATATATATATATATATATATATATATGTATATATTTAGGCAAACATTAGTAAATAACACGGAGTGGTTTTGTTTGATGCGACTTTTTTTATTTTTTTCAATTTTCCGAATTGTCCATCTGATGTGTCGGTCAAATTGATATAAATATGATCCATAGCTTTCTTGTTCCATTCTTTTTTCTTTTTTTGCAAGTACTTTCGATTTGAATCGTCAAATCATCTTCAGGCGGTATTAGTTTTAGTGTCTTTACTGTTGTGCTCATTTTTGAATTATAACGGCAAGTAG
>OY744515.1:195450233-195475233 GCA_963556195.1 Sepiola atlantica
AATTTTCGGCTTTTAAATTGTGTAGGCGAAATATTCTATATGTAAATAACAATTACAACTATTTTTAATCATTTGTCATATTTGCATATGTCAGACTTTATTATCACAGAGTAGTTTATTGTCATATTGGGAAATTCAACGTTTCAATTTAATAGAACTTTATTCGTTGAGTAATCTTAAACTCAAAAAATGTATGTGTTTAAAAAGATTTTTCAAGTAATTTAATCATAATCTCTCGTTATGGGTCGTTCTAAAGGAATATCTTTGCCTGAGAAGCAGCGAATCTTCGATTTGCGGGAAGTAGGAAAGACGCACATGGAAATCGCAACCAAGGTCGGATGTTCAAGATCGATAGTGTCCAAAGTGCTCCAGAAAGATGTTATGGGTGTTTCCAACAGCAATCGCAAGAAATGCAGACGAAAGAAAAGCACCACTGAAAGACAAGACCGGGCACTGGACAAGGTGGCAAAGAAAAGTCGATTCCAGTCAACAAGTCACATTACTAAAGAGTGGAAACAGGCTTCTGGTGTCGACGTTTCAAAAAGCACTACCTACCAAAGGCTCCGGCAACTGGGATACCAAAACTGTATAGCTGCCACCAAACCGCTCCTTAACAAAAAACAGATGTTTAAGAGGCTATGATGGGCAACTGCTCATCAAACCTGGACTACAGACGAATGGCGGCGTGTGATCTTTTCAGATGAGTCTCGATTTTGTATCTCCTTCGGCGACCAAGGGCCACGTGTTTGGTGAAGATCCAGGAACGGTATAACCAAGAATGCGTCAAGAAGTCTGTGAAGTTCCCGCAGTCTAGCATGGTTTGGGACTGTATGAGTGCTAAGGGTGTTAGTAATTTTTGCTTCATCAAAGGAAATGTAAACGCAACAGTGTACCAAGATATCCTGGAAGCTAATTTACTGCAAGTGCTGGATAATCAGTTTGACAGTGACGCCACAGACATTATTTTTCAACATGACTTGGCACCGGCACACTCTGCCAAGTCCACAACTTCCTGGCTCCGAGAACGATCGATCCCTGTTCTTGAATGGCCGGCCAACTCGCCAGATGTGAACGTTATTGAAGCCTTGTGGGATAAGATGAAGAGGAAGCTTCGCAAAGAAAAACCTACTACCCTTGCAGCCATGAAGATTGCAATACAGAACACATGGGATTCGGTGTTAAGATCACTCAACGAATAATGTTCTATTAAATTGAAACGTTGAATTTCCCTATGTGCCAATAAACTACTCTGTGACAATAAAGTCTTACATATGCAACTATGACAAATGATTAAAAATAGTTGTAATTGTTATTTACATATAAAATATTTCGCCTACACAATTTAAAAGCCGAAAATTATCTCAAACCGAATGATTTTTACAATGTTATACATATGTTCTATTTTTTTGACCAGCACGAGTATATATATATATATAATATATATCATATATATATAATATATATATATATATATGATATATATATATATATGATATATATAATATATATATATACACATATAATATATATATACATATATATATAATATGTATATAATACATATATATATATACATATATTATATATAATATATATATATATACATATATATTATATATATATTATATATACTATATATATATACATATATACATACATATATATATATATATATATATATATATATATATATATATATATATATATATACATATTATATACTAGCAAATATACGCTCCCTCCGGTCGCATATTTTTTCTAGTATGTAATTTGGTTAGAGCTTTTTTATCACTACAATATAGTTAAATAATATATTGCACATTATAAGTACCATCATTAACAAACAGATTAATCAAGTTTCCATTGTTTTGCTTTGTATCGACCGTAAACAGTTTTTGGCATTAAAAATAAATGTAAGAAAATACAAATTTTCAATCAAAATTGAATGTAGTATTTATTATAGTGTAGTAGTGACGAATGAAAGTTAATAAGATAAGGAAAAGAAGAAATAATTGTTACCTTATATACGATTCTAAAAACAATTATTTACTTGCCTAGTAAAAGAAGTCCCTCCACCACGGTATCGTCTGCTCGCATTTCTTCACACCCAATCGTTTTGCGCCAAATCCAAGTCAGAATATAATAAGTAATAGTTTATGTCTTTCAAAGCGGGAAAAAGGTGTACGTAAATTAAAATCAACAATAAAAACAAAAACAAAATACCGACCCTAACGCTAACGACGATGTCAGAGTTAGCGCGGGTCTTGAAGTCAAAACTAAACTCGTTATAAGGTGTGTGTGCCTCTGTGTTTTTTTTTAATAGTAATTTTTAACTCAATTATTATTTTTATTAAGCAATTTGATTCAGTGAATTTGATGGCTAATAAGATTAAGAAAATACACACACTTGGAACGGTTTAAAAAATAAATAAGAGGAAAATTATAACTGTGAATACCAGGGTTGTTTACATTTTAAATAAACAACCGTATTAACGCTGGCTGTTTAATCAGTTGCTCCATATTGATATAACGGAGCGAGGGACGGTAACCACTGATTTAACAGCCGGCCTTTATCCATTCGTCATAGTTATATGAACTAGGTAACGCATGTCATGTATGTATGTTTATGTCTGTCTGTCTTAATTATAATTAATAAGTAAGACTATAAGCGTGCAAAATACCTTAAATACATGTGAATATCTGAACAAGTAATTATGTACATAAAGAAATGCGCATAGTGTTTCCAGCTCTTTTTCTATTAGTATATAATTAAGTCGGCGGACATAGTAAATAAACATGCTACTCTGATAGAGTTTCGGTTTCAGAAAGACAGATAGATACATACACTCCATTATTAATATATATATATATATATATATATATTATATATATATTTATATACGATATATATATATATATATATATATATATATTATATATATAATATATATATATATTATATATATACAATATATCTATATATGATATATAATATATATTATATATAATATTTATCTATAAAGTATATATAATATATATCTATATATATAATATATATAATATATATATATTATATATGTATAATATACATATATGGTATATATATATGATATATACATACATTATATATATATTATATATATATCATATATGTTATATATATTATATATAGTATATATATATTATATATATAAATAATTTATATATGTCATATATATAACATATTATATATATATATAATATATATATATTATATAAAATCTATATATATATCATACATATGATATATATATAATATATAATATATATATATAATATATTATATATATAATATATATATAATATAAATATATATATATATATATCATATAATATATATATATCATATAATATATATATAACATATATGTATGATATATATATATATATATATATAAATGTATATATATAATATATATGTATATATATATATACTATATATCGATTAATAATGGAGTTCATGTATCGGTCTGTCTGTCTGACGCCGAACCTCCATCAGAGTAGCATGGTTATTTTCTAAGTCCGCCAGCTTCATTATATACTACTAGTAAAACCGCCGGAAACACTATGCACATTTCTCAATTAACGGAATCAATTGCTTTTGAAATTCTAATGAATTGATATTCACAAATATACACTCACGATTGGTTTCTTTAGATTTCCGCATGTATTTACGTAATTTTGCACCCTAATAATCTTACTTATAAATTATAATTTTGACAGAGAGACATATACATACATACATGAAATGCGTTACGTAGTTAATATAACTATGTCGAATGGATGAACTTTGACTCTTTTATCAGTGGCTCTCATCCCTCTCTCTGTGAATTCCATATTGTTCAACTGATTAAAAAGCCAGCGTTAATACGGCGCGTTATTTAAAATGTAAACAATATATATATATTGTTACACCGGCCGTTCTTACACAGGAGAAACAACACCGGTTGTCACTATAAATAGTGCGAGTCACCAGAGACACAGAGAAGACAAAGCACAGTCTTGTAACGGTCAAGCCAAGTGCTAGTAACGGTCTTACTTTGTTAATACACTTGTATAACAATCCCTCCATACCATCAAAGAAGCAATGGACAGCGGAGAGATTCGTTGACACATTCAAGAGAGCTCTGAAAAATGCTAGTGGATCACCGACGGATAAGTCAATAAAACAGTTTCTGCAGGTTTACAGAGTCACTCCGAATGCAAACATCGAAACGTCGAAGAAACCTGCTGAGGTCATGTTCGGACGCAAGGTTAGATCGATTTTCTACAAGTTGTTACCAGACCAGTATAGGGCAAATATAAAAAGAACGATAACTAAAAACAGTAAAAAGTTGGCGAAAAAGTTGTTTATAAGATCTACAGAAACAATAGGACATTCTGGCACTGTGGATAAACAAATAGGCAACATGGTCTATATGATTAAGGGACCAGATTTCGTGCACAAACGTCACACTAACCAAATCCGGAAAAGATACTCGAACAGTGAGGTGAGCAGATCGCCATAGGAGGACATCATGGATGCAGTGTTTGATACTTTTCAGGTACCCATACCAGAGACTGCTCCTGAGATTAGGAGATCAAAAAGAAAACGGAAACGACTGAGTTGATAATGGCGATTCCCAAACAAAAACGTTATTAATCCCCAGAGGGGATATTTTCAAAGAGGGGTGTAACCTCGGCCGTTCTTACATAGTAGAAACAACACCGGTTGTCACTATAAATAGTGCGAGTCACCAGAGACATAGAGAAGACAAAGTCCAGTCTTGTAACTGTCTAGCCAGTGCTAGTCACTTTTTACTTTGTAAATACCCTTGTTAAACCAACCCTCGACTTGACTTCCTTAATTAATTATTTACTGTTGGACAACTTCACAACATATATATATATATATATATATATATATATATATATATATATATGTAGTATATATATATTATATATGTATATATAGAAGGTACATATGTATATATATATAAATATATACCTGTATATTTATAGGATTTACATATGTATAGTATATATATAGTATATATACTATATAGCATATATATAATATATATATATAATATATATATAGTATATATAACATATACATATATATAGTTTATATACATATAGTATATATATAACAGATACATGTATATATATCGCATATACTTATATACATATAGTATATGTACGATCTATATATATAGCATATACCTATATATATAGCATATACATATATATGTATATAGTATATATATTATCTAGATTTATATTGCATATACAAAAATATAGTATATATATATATATATATATATATATATATAGTGTCTATGTGTATATAGCATGCACACATATATATAGCATATACATGTATAATATATATATATATATAACTATCGTATATATAAATACAGTATATATATATACATATAGTATATAGTGTATACATAGTATATATATATATATATACACACATTATTGATAGTATATGTATAGTGTATATATATATATATATATATATATTGTGTATATATGTAGTATATATACACAGTATATATATATATACATATATTATATATAGTATATGATATATATAGTATATATATATAGTATGTATAGTATATATATATATATACATAGTATATATATGGTTTATATTATGTATAATATATATATAGTATATGCATATAGTATGTATAATATATATATGTATATGTATATATATACATGGTATATATATGGTATGTATATAGTATACATACCTAATATATATATTAAATATATAGTATATATAAAGTATATATATATATGTATATTTATTGTAAATATATATATATATATTAATTGTATATATATATATATAGGAAATATATAGTATACATATATATATATATTCATATTAGTAGTATAAATATATATATATATATATATTGATATTTATAGTATAAATATTAAATATATATATATGTATATATTGATATTTATAGTATTAATATATATATATATATATATGATATATATATACATATATATATATATATATATATATATATATATATATATATATATATTGGTGCCATAGATATATATATATATATATATATATATATTTAAGCTATACATATATGTATATATATATATTTATTTATGCTATGCCTATATATATATAAATATTTATGCTATGCATATATATATATATATTTAAATATTTATGCTATGCATATATAGGTATATATATATATATGTACACATATATATATATATATATATATATATATATATATATATATATATGCATGTGTGTGTGTGTGTAGTATTATCTAGTCGTTAGATAAGGAATATAATATTACCCTCTGCTCAAATTGAAAATTCAACAATGACTCATTGACGAAGTTTAGCTACGTAAAGAAGGTCCCAACATACATAACATAATACTAATAATTATCAGACTATTTGTTTCGCTAGAGTCAATTAGTCGATACGGAATCTTGATTTTAACAATGAGTTGAGCTAATGAGGGAATTCATAGATTGTAGACGTCCAATCTCCTGATGCTGCATTAGAGTCAATACCGAAACCTTACCAAAAGTCATGACTCACATTTTGCAATAAATGAAGAAATCCATATAATTATTTTCCACATATATATATGTATATATATATATATATATATATATATATATATATATATATATATATATATATATATATATATATATATATGTGTATATATATATATATATTAAGTTATGAAAATATATTTATGGCAATTAAGCTACACAGAGGATCCCGCGTTTCATCCCGGGGTTAATTCTTTAGGCTTAAATGCATGTTAGCCTGAATATCTCTCCCGCGGATAAAACGCGGGAGCATATGTGTAGCGTAATTGCCAAACATTTTTTTTCATAACTTACTACCTAGCTCTACTTACGTATATAACACTGTTGAAGTAAATACTGAAAATTGATACATAAAAAATTATATATCCCTATAAAATTTTATGTATATATATATATATATATATATATATATATATATATATATATATATATATATAAATATATATATATATATATATATACATATATATATATATATATAATATATCGTGATGTGGATACATGAATTAGTAATATATATGGTGACATCAACCGAAACAATGTGCGAAAACATTCAAGATGAAAACCGTAGACCGAATGATCAAACCAATATAAATCGTCATTTCACACTTTTGTCTCGTCATTGTAATCATATTTTCTGGCAAGTCTAATTAATATGACATGTCATTAATTCGTATATTAAATCTTCAAATACAATATTAATTTTAGTCTTGACTTGAATTATGACCCAATTTCGGTGTATCTGTGTTTTCTGTGACTAACCTCCTTTGATTAAAAGCTACGTTTTTGTATAGTTGTTTTTCTATTAATCAATAATTACTTTTAATCAAAAATAAAATTGTGTAAATGGGATTTTTTAAATCATATTTGGGACGTAATTGATATCGAGCCCTTTTTAGCGCTTCTATCATACACAAGGTGTTTAAATGCCTCCATTACTTGCCTTCAGGCCGTAGTAAACATCCCCTCTCTATTAGAATGCTTGTGCATATTGCACGTCTAGGTTGTAGCTTCTTATTATGTATATATTTACGTTACAAAACAAACTCTAAAGTCTTTATGCAATTTTGAAAAGATAGAAACTGAAAAAATATGAAAAGTTAAAAAAAACATTCTGAGCAACGTTATTTGGGTAGTTTCATTTCCGAATAAAGTTATTTATATAAGTATTGCTGTCTAAATAACCATAAGTATATCTTAGAGGAGTATATATACTAGCAATTTAATGAATGATTAAATGTATGCTTTAAATATGTTTTCAATAAAATGTAACATGTGAAACTTGGAAATACTCGTCAGGTCCTTCTTAACAGAGAAATGAAACTATTAATACTATTACGTCGTCGAGATTTGACGAATGCTCTCCCTTGAATTTCGTGCATTTCAGAAAACGCGGGGGAAAATGAAAAAATACTGTGGCCATATAGATATCTAATCGAACTGACTTCATCAAAAATACAAATGAATTAAGCTATGAAGTTTAATAATGCCGAATTCGTTTTTGAATAAAACTAACATTATAAACAAATGTTATAGAGATCAAATTAAACACGAAACTTAGTAATATTAGTAGTTATTCATTGTAAAACTGTATTTTATTCATTAAAATGTCTAAGCGAATAGTTAGCGCGGGACTGCCATCATTTAAAAAAAAAATATGCTTTCTGAATTTTTTTTATTTTTTAAATCTAAAAAAATACTAACATATTTTTTTTCTTCAGCAATAATTTATTTGGGGTTATATGGTGAAAAAATGGATTCTTTTTTAGCAATTATTTATTAAAAGTGTAAAATTAATGAAAATAAAACTGCACAAAAACTGAACCGATCTTCTCAAGAGATAAGGTCAAGGTTAAAGGCAACTCTAAGGGCAACATTTAATGTGATCGTCAAACAGACAGCTACATATATTCCACATCGGCATCTAAAAATGTTTAATATTTTCATGTTTGACTTTTGATGTTGAAAGTCAATATCATATACGTTTGGTCAATAGAATCAATACGCTATTTCCAACACATCAAAAGATGCAGGACAATTCGAAATTGATCGAATCGTATATATCTGTCGTAATCAATAGGTAACGCCCAATCGATCACTATGGTCAGATTAAATTTCGAAAAAAATGACTAAATAAACAATAATATTTATCATTTTTATTGATAACAGTCAGAGAAGAGCGTACATCTTGTTTTATGATTTACAATCCGACGGGCACAATCAATATGGAAGACGTGCAACATATTACATGGATGAGATTGATTTTGTAGGTGTAATGCACACACCCAACGACACACACATGCCTACTGAATATAGTCTGACTGCCTACTGAATAGAGTTTGAATACCTACTGAATAGAGACTGAATGCCTACCTAATAGAGGTTTAATGGGTACTGAATAGAGTTTGAATGGGTACTGAATAGAGTTTGAATAAGTACTGAATAGAGTTTGAATGCCTACTTAATAGAGTGTGAATGGGTACTGAATAGAGTTTGAATGGGTACTGAATAGAGTTTGAATGCCTACTGAATAGAGTTTGATACTGAATAGAATTTGAATGGGTATTGAATAGAGTGTGGATGGGTACTGAATAGAGTTTGAATGGGTAAAGAATAGAGTGTTAATGCCTATCGAACAGAGTGTGAATGCTTACTGAATAGAGTTTGAATGCCTACTGAATAGAGTTTGAATCGGTACTGAATAGAGTGTGAATTCCTACTGAATAGATAATTTGAATGCCTACTGGACACTTGTTTCGAGTGTCTAAGCTCTCTCTTTACAGGAGTTGTCAAGACAATCTGGAATAAGAATACTTCTCTTCCACAACTAAACCCTGACCCAATATTCAAAATAACATAGTATTCGGCGTCTAAATAAGATCCTCTCGGTGCAGCTAACCCTAACTAGCTTATACGAGAAATGGGGCACTTTCTTTAAGTAATGTGGTTTCTAGTACCCCCATGAATATTGATACTCCACCAGACTTGATGAGTTTTTGTCCGAGACTCCGGTAATACTAAGAGACTACAAAAAATATTCTATAACATAGTTATTTGATCAGTTGAGGAGACGAAACTTAATGTTATAATGATGTAAGTTATTTACTTACTTAACGTTTTAAAGATAAACGAAAAGTTTAATGAAATATTCAAATATCAATGTATCTAATATTGAGATCAAGTTATAGCCCAATGAAGAAGCCGCTTAATTTCTGGAGCCTTCGACTAAAGTAAAATGAAACATATATATATATATATATATATATATATATATATATAAGTGTAAATTAGTCGTCCAAGGCTATAGCAATGCGATGTGGTTGCCGTGAGATGGAAAAGTGAAAAGAAATAAACGCAGGGAGAAAGTGAAACTCAAAACGATTTATTAATAATTTCACGAAAACTGATTAAATACCAAATAGTGTTTTTTTTTTGGTAAGTAACAGATCGGCAAAGGGTAATCTTAAATTTTCGAAAGAACAACTTTCATTATCAGAAGACAACAATAGAAGGCCGAGAGGGTCGGAAAAACGTGGAAAAACCGGTGTCAGATCATCGTATTATAGGGGAAAACAATTGGGAGTAGGAACGCAGAAAACGTCAAAATTCAATTAAGCAATCATATAACTAAGGTTAAAACATTATAAACATTAGTTTAGTAATATACCAATTTTAAAATTTTTTTTTTTTTATTATGTTTCATTTTAAATGACTCATCAATCTTTATTTATTTATTTATTTATTTATTTATTTATTTTTTTTTTTCATTTATTCTCTTCAAATCTAAATTTAAATTCACTGTCAAAGGGAGATAACTTATTCTAAATAATATGTTCAGACCTTAGAAATGAGTTTATTTATTTATTTATTTTTTTTCATTTATTCTCTGCAAATCTAAATTTAAATTCACTGTCAAAGGGAGATAACTTATTCTAAATAATATGTTCAGACCTTAGAAATGAGATTGGGAAGGAATTTGAGTTGTGAAGTGGATTCTTCACAACTCAAATTCCTTCCCAATCTCATTTCTAAGGTCTGAACATATTATTTAGAATAAGTTATCTCCCTTTGACAGTGAATTTAAATTTAGATTTGAAGAGAATAAATGAAAAAAAATAAATAAATAAATAAACTCATTTCTAAGGTCTGAACATATTATTTAGAATAAGTTATCTCCCTTTGACAGTGAATTTAAATTTAGATTTGAAGAGAATAAATGAAAAAAATAAATAAATAAATAAATAAATAAATAAATAAAGATTGATGAGTCATTTAAAATGAAACATAATAAAAAAAAAAATTTTTAAATTGGTATATTACTAAACTAATGTTTATAATGTTTTAACCTTAGTTATATGATTGCTTAATTGAATTTTGACGTTTTCTGCGTTCCTACTCCCAATTGTTTTCCCCTATAATACGATGATCTGACACCGGTTTTTCCACGTTTTTCCGACCCTCTCGGCCTTCTATTGTTGTCTTCTGATAATGAAAGTTGTTCTTTCGAAAATTTAAGATTACCCTTTGCCGATCTGTTACTTACCAAAAAAAAAACACTATTTGGTATTTAATCAGTTTTCGTGAAATTATTAATAAATCGTTTTGAGTTTCACTTTCTCCCTGCGTTTATTTCTTTTCACTTTTCCATCTCACGGCAACCACATCGCATTGCTATAGCCTTGGACGACTAATTTACACTTACATTTACCAGCAATGCTTCAAGCAAACTACAATCTCCTCTTATATATATATATATATATATATATATATATATATATATATATAGTAACCCGGATATAAGAGACCCGGATATCAGAGAACCCCGGCTATATGATACTTCTTCTCCGGTTCCGTCCTCCCCAATATAAGAGAGTTCGTTTGAGTGACAGTGTGATGTCGTAATTAGTCAAAAGACGTTGCTAAATTTTCTCACCTCATTGGTAAGTATTTCTATGGCATTCACTATAGTCATATCCATTAGCAGGTGTGTAGCCTCGTTATTGGAGAGGGGTAAGCTCCTGCCAGTAACATGGTAACTATATATGTAGACAACATACCAAAAAAATCCATAGTAAAAAAATGTAAAAAGTAAACGCGATTTGGAAAACATGTGTTTTGTGAGGCAGTGAAGAATAAAAAATATAACAAGCAACAAGAGAAAATGTGTGAGTGTATATTTATTTGTGTAATATGAAAAATTGTTTTATTCACGTCTAAAAAGACTTAAAGGAGCCTTAAAAAAAATATTCTTAAAAAAGGTTGTTTTTTTTTGTTGTTAGAAGAGACTTATTCTCCGGTCCCGAAAGCTCTCTTATATCCGGGTTTAACAACGAGATTTCTGTACAATAAAAAATGACTGCCTTCTTCAAGAAAAAGTAATTTTTGACTGAATTATTTGTGAAAACTGATTGAAAAGTATTTTTGTTGGTGTTTTTTCATGTCTATAAATGTTAAATAAACTAGTGTTATGTGCGTAAAAAATCGTTATATGCGGTGGTTCCATAATTGCATAAACAAAATAGACCATACCCGGATATCAGAGGAACCCGGACATAAGAGAGTTATTCTCCGATTCCGACAGCTCTGTTATATCCGGGTTACACTGTATATATATATGTGTGTCTTTTTTTTTTCTATCTCTCTCTACATATCTATCTCTCCTTTTCTGTCTCTCTCTCACGTTCTACCTCTCTCCTTCCTTTTCCATCTCTCTCTCTCTTCTCTCTCTCATTTTCTACCTCTCTCCTTTTCTTTCTTTCTCTCTCTCATTTTCTACCTCTCTTTCTCTCATTTTTTCTCTCTCTCCATATATATATATATATATATATATATATATATATATATATATATATATATATATATATATGTATGGATTTTGCAAGCGTTAAGTAATACCCCGTTCTAAATAACAGTCTTCTAGAGGGTGACGGTTCAACACATCAGTGCGGGCGATACTAGGAATACGAATTACTTGGGGCTTCTACATGGACATGGCTGGTGGAACGAAAGCAAGCTTCCCCTGTGGATTAAAGAAAAGTTTCTGGTCGAAATTCCGTACATATCCCTGAATTCGACATACACATCCCTGCTTTATGAAACATGCACCGAAACAAGATCAAAGGTTACGCCGGTCGAAACGTTGCGAGAATAATATTCAACATAAGAATAGTAGTCAGAATCATCTAAATAATAAAATTATTAATACTCATCTCCAAAACTCAGAACCATAATCAGCAATATTGTCTCAGAATATGATTTTTATTAATCTACTGGTTATATTTTTTAAATGTTCTGTACTTTCAATAATTTAATAATAGTTATGTGTACAAAAAATCCCACACCATCTCTAATATTAAGAGGCATGATTACAACGTTGTGGCCATATTTAATTTCAGAGTTTCGTTAAAAAAAATAGCAAGTTCTTGTTGTTTTAAAGTTTGATTTACTAATGGTACCCATCTATAAAAATAAAAAACATTGTTAATATAAAATGTATTATATTAACAATGTTTTTATTTTTATAGATGGGTATCATTAGCTAAGTAGATGTATGATGTATAGTTGACTGAAGATGATTTAACTATTGTTTAGGAGATATCATTAACTTAACGAATCGTGAAATATACGCAGTTTCGGATTAAAGAACGTTCACATGTCTAGCAGGCCCTCGTCGCTCGTGCCCGACTATGAACTGGCTAGTTTCAACATTCACTACGTCTGGTCAATAATGTCAATGCCCTAAGGGGCATATTGCTTTAACCCAGACATTTCTTGATGTGGCTGAGAAGGCCTATGGGGACCTTGCAGTTTCCGCCACAGTTGCCGCAGATTAAGGAGGACGGTGAATGAGGAAGCTCACTGACATGTCTACAGCCTACATGAAACGTTTTATTTTTCTATTAGTTATGTGAGAACGCAAAGAAAAAGGAAATTCGAGAAGTGATTTCTGTGCGAGCTCTACTTGTTCACTCGTCCTTTGTCAAAAACATAAACTCGGTGTAAGTAAACGTGTGTGTAGAGAATGATGGCTTACTAGAAGTGTATAACTACTTCTCATATTAATCAAACAACACATTTAGTATGAAACGCGACTACCAGATCGGAAAAAACGAAAATACCACACAGCGTTGTAGTCGTATTTTTACGGTTAAACATTGGCGGAGTGATGCGCTTTCTTGAGTGGCATTCTAGTCTGATGCTGCGTATTATTTATAGTATTTATACCCAGACTTAATTTTCTGTTTATCTGTTTTGTGTCACTCGATGAAAAATTCGAATCTCTTACTTGTATATTAAATTACGTTTGCTCGTATATTTTACTAATTGAATCATGACATTTTCTTCACTCGTTTCCCGGAGCCGATTCCCTATCTTCGAAAAACCAAAAACTTGAATGCGTCGAAAAAGAAAAGAAAACTAAAGAAAGCGAGAAGATCTTAGACAATAGCATGAAACGCAATTATACGAAGAATAAGATTGAAATAATATAAAAACACACAGAGAAAATACAACTAATATGAACAGGATATAAAAAACACATACCATACTAACAAAGGAGACAAACAAGAAAGAGTCGATTAACAAAATGTATAAGCACTCAGTGTTATTAGATTGCAAAAAAGAAACCTTGAGTGTGTGTTTCTTATCTCAATTCAGAAGAATAGGAGTGTCGTTTTCTGAATCCAACTTTTTCAGTATAAGTTTGTTGATAATAATGACATACATGGTTTACTTGCTATGGACATAGTATTCGTGTATATTTGGTTGAACACTCCATTAAGTAAGGTCAACAACTGCCATGGACATACATGCAACACTTTTCGTGCAAACGCACTCTTCATAAAGTTATGGTGTTCACATAGACCATGAGCTTTTGCTTGCACTCGTCTTGTGACTGAGAGCCGAATGGTGAGGAACCGTTATTATCTACTAGACTTTTTTTATCTTGACTCAACGAACTTACTGGTCTATCAACAATGAATAACTGTGACACAGTAAAATGGTATGGCTGTCATGCCTACAGTAACCTCACTTATTTGGCTGATGTCTCTGCTAACTAAACGTCGCCGTTGGAGAAAACACAACACTCTTCCCGGAAAGAAATGGAGCATTTTCCTGCAGTTAAAATGGTTTATATAAGTCTTACCCTTTCGATTATTCAAAGCTCGTGACTGATAGCCGAATGGTTAGGAGCACTAACTGTCTACTAGATGGTCGGTTTCGATCGTGTTATGAGACAGTTTCCAGTTTATCTTGACTGAAGAGCTGTTATACCGCGAAAGAGTACAGTTGCGGATTACTATATATATAATAAAATAATTACTTAGTTATTATTTCATAATTAGATTATATATATATATATATATATATATATATATATATGTGTGTGTGTGTGTGCTTGATTACTGTTACGTATATATATATATATATATATATATATATATGTATATATATATATACATATTTATGATATAAAATAAAATATTACGTATATATTTTTGTGTCAGTATTTATGTAAACAGAGCTTAATATAGGGTATTTACTAACTAGTTGTATACACACATGTATATGACAAGTAACATACACATACTTTTATTTGATGTTTTCCCCATTCTAAGTTAAAACTGATGGTAGTTATGTTGTTATGACTCTCTCGCTATTTATTAATTTTCTTTAAATAATGAAAGATGCTCTTTTTGTGATTTTTTAAACTCTTCACTTGTAAGTGGGTCAAACAAACATTGATCTTATGTCCCAAAAAAATGACTCATTACTTCTGTATCATTACTTTTCTAAAATACTGTAATTTATAATTTTTAATTAATTAACACTGCAAAATATGAGATTTCAAATTCATATTCGACCACTATAACGGATTGCTCTTCTTTCTTTATTTTCCAATCAAACTTTTTTATTATGATTAGAATTATCGATTCAGATTTTTTTGTTACATTTTAGTGCGTCAGTTGTGTCTATTAAACCATTGTAAATTTACTTATGTGTGAACAGTGTCTGGCTTTTTAACTTTTATGCCCAATTCAATTTTAATGTTTTAACATTAAAATTGAAATGTATCGCTTAACAGTTCGGTTAAATATAGTCGTGTCCTATCCGATTTTATTTGAACAGGTTCGATTCCAGTACAGGCGATAATCCGGTTTCTTTAAGTTCGAAACACTTGTTCGATAACTAATGTGCCTGTGTTTGTTATTATTAAATGCTATATTCGTTATTACAAAATATTTACATATTTCCATGCGGTGTCTCCTATAAAATATGGTTTTCATTATAAAGGAGTAATTCTGTACGACTACTTTTTAAGATATAGATACATTAATCCCTGATTCGGAACAGACTAGAGCATGCTAGGTAACTGATAATGCAGATATATGCATTATAGAGTTATTCTTCTTAGTGGCAGAAATATCTATGGGTAAGAGTTGTAACTGCTGAGAAGCGGATCTAGACTTAAAGCTTGTATCCCCCATTTCTAGTCACAATGATTAGACATACGTTACGACACGCACGAACACACACACACACACACACACACACACACACACACACATATATATATATATATATATATATATATTTGTGTGTATGTGTGTGTGTGTGTTTGTGTGTGGGTGTGCATTCACAAAGATATATGCAATGTTTTGCCATACGGTATTTTTAAAGTTGTCTATAAAATAACATCCTATTTCATGTAATGGCTTGATGCCTATTTTTCAAGTTACACATGCTAACTTCAATACATTGGGCGATAGGATGGAAATGTTGTATATATATATACAAATTTACAAATAGTTTGCCCACACATTCATAAAGAAAGTTCAATATTTAATAACCTGTCTCATATTTTCTCCGATGACTGTATGACAGTTGCATCAATTTCAAGTCTGTTTGCGGTCAAAATTAACATCATTTTTCTCCTGTCAAGAAATCACCCACATATAGCTTAAATTATATAGGTTGCAATGCCCCCATATAGTTTCAGTCATTTACATTTATACAATTCCAATTCTTACAAATCCATCAAAAAGAACAGACGATAAAAAAGCTGTTGGGGCCAACGAGGAGATTTACTTGCCAATGTTATATTATCAGGATGAAAATAAAAAAGGAAAATAAAATTAGACGAAAATGAAACCACTATTTGAAAGTGCTGTATAACAGCGAAAGTCTGGGACATATATATATATATATATATATATATATATATATATATATATATATATATATAGGAAAACAACTATTTTATTCATTTAATAAATATATATATATAAAAAGTTTCTTGGTTTCACTCAAAATTATATTATATATGCATATACATTATATATACACACATATATATATATATATATATATATATATATATATATATATATATATATATATATATATATATATATATTAAAACGATAATGTTTTATTATCAGAAGTTTATTTTAATTACAATTAAAGTAAGAGCACTGTTGGCAAGATTAAATTTAAACATTCCCCTAAAAAAGACCGGTGCAAGACTCCGGCTCTGCTGCTAAATCACATTAAATGTCCTTATATCTATACTCGCCGCTGATAGTGTTAAACATGATTTAGTTTCTCGGTTATCATGTGCCAATCTCACGTAAGTACACATTTACAGATTCAATATGTCTCTGGTACCCGGGTTCGCCGTTCGAGATTTTTATTTTCCTGCGCTTATGAGAGCTGTAACTTTGAAACGACGTCGTATGTTGGTAAAATATAAAATATATAGTTTAATATATTAAATATATATATATATATATATATATATATATATATATATATATATATATATATATATATATATATATATATGAAAAGTGAAAGAAAGAAGAAACAAAATATTAATCAAATATCCACCTACGGTTCACCTTTATTAGAAGGTGTCATAAGGACGGGAGATTAAAAAAAGAAGAAAAAAAACAGCAACAAGTACCACGGTTTGAGAAATGAATGTGGGGACGCGATCAGAAGTTTGAACGCTGAGAAATGTGCTACGGCAGACCAGCCGATAGAAGTTTGAGAAATGAGCGTTCAGAAGTCAGCGGTATATATATATATATATATATATATATATATATATATATATATATATATATATATATATATATATATATATATATACATATATCGCAAAACAGGAATAATAATAAAAAAGCAGCATGTATCGCCATACGAGTGAGTTATACTTTCCAACAAGACCAGATTTCATTTAACATTTGACATGTAATACCTGAAAGATGGCTTATTTCGTCTTAAGATAAATACATTGTAAATTGCCCATTTTTATCAATACCATTCCTAAAAATGTATTCTTGCTTATTTGTAGCTACTGTATTCATTTTAGATTCAAGTGCTATGAAAGGATAGCCTTACATTTGACAGTTTTTGCATACAATTCTCCACATTAAATATGTACATAGTCCGAAGCATTCGATTCCAGGTAATGTTATATATATATATATATATATATATATATATATATATATATATATATATCATGTGTGCGTTGGTGTGAATATTGTTTGGAAAACTTACATGAAAGAAGTGAGGCCTTAAACAGAGTATAATATGAAACAGACTATCAAATTATAAGCCGGGAATATTTTAAAAGTTACATCAACCACACAAATACCTGTATTCGTAAAGACGGATACGTTGCTGGCCCAACACGTCTAAACAGCTAGAAATTGCTATATTTTAAATCACTTTTAGAATAAGCTTCAATTTACTATGAACTATTGAGTTTACCTGGTAAAATATTCAAAAGGATCTGTGTATTCATATTATTTACTATGGTATACATAAGTAAAGAATGAAAGTAAATGATGACTCCAAATGTGAAAGTAATACAATATCTATAATATATATATATATATATATATATATATATATATATATATATATATATATATATATATATATATATATATATATATATATATACTGTATTTCTTTATTGGGAGAGTTTCCCAGCAGAGTGCTCAATTATTAATGCAAAAGTAAAATTAACTAAATAATTAATAAGAGCATGATATTTATTAATATTAAATAAAGTGTTACAACAACATCCGGACTAAGGTTTCAGATCCGAGAAAATCGGACCTTCATCAGCGGAGTCGTATAGCCTTATGAGTGAGAACAACCGCCAGAAATTTCAAAATATTGTCCGTTGGAAAGATGGAACATTTTCAGGTTTAAAATTGTCACGTGCGTGGAATATTCGTAGTCAGTTATGGAAAAGTTTCAGATCAAAACAACAGCAACGTTGTACATCGAAAAAGCAAGAAATTAAATGGGAATAACGTTAACAGTTGGGCAGATGGGAACCTAGCATGTTTAAATTGTCACGTGCGTGGAATTACGTAGCCCGTTATGGAAAGTATTCAAATTTAACTAATAGAGACGCTATATATGTTATCGAAAGTAAATGGAGATAACGTTAAAAATAAAAATAAATTTATACTAAGTTAAAAATTATATTGAAATAATATGCTAATGTAATAATATATTTCTAAAAATATTAAATAATAAATCATTAAAAATAAAACTTATAATTAAATAAATTGTAGTCACACCATTTATAAAAGTATGATGTCGTAATGGTACTAATCATAAAAAATGTTGGTACTAATAATAAAAGGGGGGGATAAAGAAAGATGAAAAAGAATAATGAATAAAATATATATATATATATATATATATATATATATATATATATATATATAAATATTTGCTTCTATTACGAAAGTAATTGCGTCGCATGTGTGGCATACAGAGCATTACCTTATGATATGCTTTTTAAACATATTTGACAACGCATAGTCATACTTGATATTTTCGACTAGTGCTGACATTTGTAGACATACTACTACTACTAACCCCCATTTACTCATGACTTAATACATACTCTTCGAAAATTTGATTATATTTAAAAAAACATTTTATTATCTAAATTTTCCTGTATTTCTGAAATTCTGTAGCCAAGCGAGTCAAAATCGATTTATTTTTTTTAATTATTACAGAGAATAGACTTTCTTATATACTCTCGATTTTTCTTTTTTTCTCTGTTATTCAATTTTTTATAGATGTTCGAGTTAAATTGTCCGGAACAAATTGATTGACCATCTGGTAGATCGATCCGTCTCTTGGGCATTCTTTCTGCAGACACTGATGGGAGCTGGCGTTGATTGTCTATGGCAGCTATAGATCAAATCATAGACTGAATGAAAGCTCTATTATTCTCGTTTCCCTTTCAAACAATATGGACATTTCTTCTATACCTTACGCTTATTTTTCTCTTTTATAAGTTGCTTATTATCGTTTGCAAAAACTCCAGCTTGGCCATAGAAATTAGATAATACACTTCAATAAAAAGAAAAGTAACTATTTCATTAAAAGAATAAAATTAAATGTGATGTTATAACTATTGATCAGAAATGCCAAAATGAAAAAAATAGATGTTAATAACCATTGAATGATGCGGAGAAAGTAAACCCTATTAACACTCTAAATTCATATCAGGGGGGATTAACGTGTAACAACTGGGTCAAATTATCTAGCATGTTCGAATTCACCAGTGAAATAATAAGGAAACTTAAATTAGAATATACCAAACGATTGAACAATCAAAAATAAATAATAATTTTTTATTTCACTTTTATTGATGGAAAAATATTGAAATGTGTAAATACTATTTACACAGCTTTACAAGGTGTTTGGTTAAATTTATTAAAAAAATAAATTTAGAGTTCGCGGAATATAACACATATTTCCGTTTTTACTGAGCTGTCTCTGAAGACGGAATCACCAGCGATTTCATGTATTATGAAGTGGAAATGAAGTACATAAATTTGAAACGCCAGTCGATATGTATATATATATATATATATATATATATATATATATATATATATATATAATTTATGACAATATATGTATTACCATATACTGTCAGTGCCATTTTATTTTACAGTCTCTTAAAACAATTGACCTCGATGATTGTCAATCAATAACAACATACAAATCAAAACCATGGCTATTGGAATATGAAATGAACCTGACTTATATATATATATATATATATATATATATATATATATATATATATATATATATATATATATAGGATCAAATATAAACCAAAGTAAACACTTTTAGTAGATGGAACCTATTGTGAAGAGGATTAGCTCAATATACGAGATAGAACAATTGTAGGTATAGAAGAAAAAATCATCTGCCTGATTTAGTCCTGGAAGTATATAAAAATGGCCAATTTCTCCCTTTTCAATCCCCTTTAAGTGCGTCTGGACTCACCTATATTTTGAGCACTTTCTCCACACTGCTCCCACGCAAAGAGTTTTCTTCACATTCTACAATTCATTTGATTTCTTTTCAACGGAAATTTACTACCCGAACAACCTGCATATATTTTTCACGGAATTTTTCTTTTCATTTACTGCGTTTTTTTAACAAAAATTCCTTTAATAATAATTTTCATATTTTTCAAATATTTGAACTTTGTTTTTTTCGAAAGCAAACTTATCCATCTGTATTTCTCCTCTGATTATAAGATTTCGATCTTTGAAAAGCCTTGGCTTAAGGAAAGAATAATAAATACTAGTTTATTACTGAATACACCCTGCATTGAACAATTGAAATTTGAAATAAATTTGGACAATCGTCGCATATGTATCACTCTTTTTTCTTCTATACCTATATATATATATATATATATATATATATATATATATATATATATATATATATATATATATATATGCACGATGTGTTTCTTAAACTGTACGTATGTCGTAAAAATGTGCTTGACTCGACTCATATCCGCAAGCCTCTGAACGTTTTGAAATAATATTTTCTAACTATCTAGGTTTGCAGATAAACAAACATACAACCACATTAAAAAGGAATCCTGAAAAGAGAGTTTGTGTCTGCAACTGAAACTATATACAGTTCTGGAAAATAGTTTATATTCTCAAATATTTATTTACAAAATATTCATAATTATATTGAACATGATATAATAGAAGCAATTATACGAGCCCTCAACATGATACCGGTCATAATGCGTTCGACGCTAAACGCTCACTTAAAACAGTATCCCTTGTCTAAGAGAACGTTTAAAATGGAGGTCTAACTAAACACACACCTACTAAACACTATCCTCTAGTGGGTTCGGTATCTCTGTAAAAGGGTGTGTCAAGGTCAACTGTCATGAGGATACATCACTGTTATAAACCAATGTATTTAGGTTATAATAATTAATAACTCGTAAAACAAAATGGATGACTTTTCAACAGAAAGGTTTAGCAGATTTATTAAAAGTGTAATTAGAATGAAATGAGTTATTTAGCCGCTGTTACGCGAGATGTAATATGAGCCAGTCTGCTCCGTGTCAATGTTTACTTTTAACTCCGACAAGCCACTGGGCAAGGGGGGATAACTCTGACATGGTCCAAGGGACATAATTGCGTTTTCTTTAGTTATCCTAACATTTCCCCGTTTTAGTCTTTACCTGTATCGAGCGAACCTGGGGTCAACTTGGAGGTACTTTACTCTAGTGCGACTGCGCTTTGGCCAAGTCCTGAGAGGTCTTTGATAATTCTCATCTGAATTTGTCTGCATGCGATGTAGTGGAGATTGCAGTTCAAATGTGTCCATTAACAAATCAAACGGAATGTTTGATCTGTTGCCCACTAAGTTGCCTACAGAGTATCTGAGACGCAACTGGTTGTTGTGCCGTGCCCAGAATCAATTTCCTGCTTGAACATCATACAGAAATTGTGCATTTATTTTGCTGATGACACATGGGACCCAGTTTGGCCGGGTAGGTCTGTAATTACGAGCAAACACTGGTGTGCCAACTGAAAATGTTTTTGTTTTGTTAGAACTTGGTTATTGCCTTTGTGGCTGGGAGCGTAAAGCATCCAATGTGGTACGGAGTTTTCGTCCAATAAGTGCCTCTGCTGGTGATAGACCATTCTTCACAGCTCCATTTGGTGTTATTCCATATGGAAAGGAGGAAATCATGTAGTATCTCCTCTATTGTTTCCTCCCCTCTTGCTTTTAGCAGTGCTCTTTCGAATGTGTCTACAAATCTTTCGGCTTGTCCGTTAGTGTGAGGATGGTTCGGTAGAGACCGAACGTGTGTTATGCTAAATGTAACCCTGGGTGGATGGCTGACGAGCCCGCAACATTGTGCGCAATTTCTGCTTAGGACTGTTGTATTGCGAGGACCAGAACCTTGCTGCTGCTGCTGCTGCTGGACCACCAGGCGGGTGATGCTGTGTAGAAAAGTAGGGAGACTGTTGTTGAGGCTGTGGCGGTCCATACCAATTGAGGTGGAGTCCTGGCTGGTACACCTCTGGTGGGTAGTTGACTCGATGGTGAATTGGTGCTTGCTTCATGTAGGAGGTGGTTGGTTGAGGTCCTGCTGTGGTAATTTTCTCTGTAGATGATGTTATTGAAGATGTTAGCAAATGGAAACATGCTTCAATATCCAGCCATACTTTGTAGTGTGGATTCTGATCAACTGCCTTTTCTTCCAAAATCACCTTGATTGCCATAACTTTGTCAAATGTGGATGATGAATGGATCAGTGATTTTAGTGCCATCAGGAATTTCTACAAAATCTTCTAATCCTGGACGTTGTACAAGAATCGTGATTTTCTCAGCATTACCGGTCACATCAACTTTGAGCAGCTCTACCCCTTGAGGGTCATCAGTCAGTTTAACGGTGATGCTAGGTTTAGGTTCAGTAGATGTAATCGGCGCTGATACAATCCATCCAGGTCCATCAGGTCTGCCATCACTTACTGGAGAGTTTGGTGTGTTTGGTGTTCCACTAATGTAGTCATCAGTTATGAAGGTTTTTTTCAGTCATACCCTTAGTAGACTCACATAGAACTGATGTTGTTGAAGTAGGTCCTGATGTTGTGGTGATTTTAGGATTCCGTGTGGTAATCATTGGTGTTGATATTATTGTGGGAGTTCCTGTTGAAGTGGAGCCAAAGGTTGGTCCAAACGAAAAGTTGGTGGTTGGTCGATTGTTCCGCCGCCGCCGTTGCTGTTTCTTCTTGCTGAGGTCGTCTTTACTGCTCTGAGGTGACGATGTGGACACCACCTCACATATTTGGTTGAGTTGAATGTCGAGAAGACATATTAACTCGATAAAATCAAGTCCCAGCAAATTATGGCATGAGTTTGTTATGTATACGGTGCCTGACACCGTTTTCCCTTTCATTTTGACGATAGCGGGTAATTGACCCGTGATGTGCACACAATCTCCAGAAGCACTTTATGCTACCTGATTTGTTTGTGTCAATGAAGGCTGGCCTATGGCTTCCCATAGTTTTTGTGATATAATAGTTATATCTGATGCTGTATCGATCTGCAATTGAATATGATAGATATTCAATTGTACTGTAACATATTTTCGTTTGGATTTTTTTGTTTTGAGAGTAAAGTTGCTATAAGACTGTTGGTTTTTGAAAAACTGTTTGTTTTTGAACTGTGTTGATGTCGTTGCCTGTTGTGTGTATGTGAGGTTTGCCTATTATGGGTTGGTTTTCGTCCTTGAGGGGTGCAAACTCCCTCTTTATGTCCGAGTCGATTGCAGCTGCGACAGCGTTGTGTCTTGAAGGTGCAGTATCGCACAAAATGCCACAATTCCAACAAGCTGTTGGGGGCTTGACTGATTTTGAAGTCGGTGAGGTGCGCCGACGTTGGTTTTGAACTGTGTTTACCATGGATGCTTGTTGTACCATAGTTGAATCATGTTTTAGATTCACTAGACGCTGGCATTCCACTGCAAATTGTTGCAATGTTATGTCTGGATTTTGTTCTATTTTTGAAAAAATCCATGTGCGAATGTCTGTTTCTCCTTCTGATTTCAAACCACACACAAAACGCAAACATTTGAACTGAGCATCTGATGGAAGAGACTTTAAAATGTTCACATTCTTTGTTTACAACGCCTGCATAGGTTGAAAAATCGGTCGAGGAAGATTTCGTTATGTTAAGGCAATTAAAAGGCATATTGAATAATGAAATATGTTCACCGAAAATTTGAGTGAGGGTTTCCACTGTGCTGTGAAAATTTAAGTCAGAGCATGATTTGGTGATATGTAATTTACATACCGATCATGTTCCGACGTCCCAAGCTTACGTAACAGAAGTATTACCTTCCAGTCATCAGCTTGATCATTGAAATCAACCTGAAAAATGTCCTCGAAACGCGCAAACCATGTTTCGAACGTCGCATTTGTCCATTGGGTCATAATAAAATTCCGTTATTGTTTGTG
>OY744515.1:195480233-195492733 GCA_963556195.1 Sepiola atlantica
AGCGTCACTGATAAGAAAGAGGGCGCTCTTCTTTCTTTTAGTTCCGATTTAATTCAAACCTGTTATAAACCTTCCGTTAAGATTAAAGTAATAATAAAAGGCTAAAACTCTAAACAGACAAAAATAAAATAAAATCATAGTTTCAGAAACAGAACATCGGAAAACATAATAAGCAAAGTAAAGAGGAAAGAAACAGAAAATAATAGCGTGCATCAATACATAAAGAACGCAGGTATACAAAAGACCTGCTAAGCTGAACAAAACCACGCCAATAATTCCGCTTATTAAATAAAAACATGTTACAAGTATTTTTAAATAGCCGAAATGAACATTGAATCAAATCAAATCGTTGCCAAAGAATACAATAAAGTTCATGGTGAGAGATAACAATTCGCTGTGTGAAGTCTAACAAAATGCGGAAGTCGAAATCACATTACAAATAAAAAGAACAGACGGAGCGAGACAAACAAAGAATGCGTTTAAGTTATGAACAGACACAAAAGCAAGAGGAAAGTCTGTTTCTTTTGTTAATTTTTACGCGCCTTTTTATAGTTGCATTGTTTCCTGTCGGTCTTGCAGGGCACGTTCTCATGTGGTCACATTTGGAACATACTTTTCAAACTAATGCAGAGTTTTGGTCTAGACAATTGCCAGTGTTGTTGTTTTTTTTTAAATCTTGCTAATCAAGCATTGTTCCACTTAATAAAGCTTGACTTTTACTTAGATTAATGAATACACCATGAAGTAAATATTGTAAACCGCTATTACGCGTTAATGATAAAAAAACAGGTGATTCTATCTTCTATTCCTATTTATTTTTTACCAGCTATCAAACGTAGCGTTTTACTTAAAGTCAAGTTATAGCCGAAAACAAAAGTAAGTTCAAATAAATAACGAAAAATTAATTTCGGATCTAGTCAATGTCATCGCACTGAAATTTATTATATATGACTTGACAAAACATTGGGTTGATAATCTTCACCTGAACTAGTCTGGAGTCGTTGGAAAAGTCTGGGGTGGCTTATTATTACTTTGAAAATTCAAGATGTTCTTACTTTTTATCACGCAATCATGAGGTTGCTGATATTCACTAGCTATCTACATTTTCTCATATTTACACGAATATAACTGAGATACGACGCTTATAATAGTCAGCGATTCTCTAAATGCCCACAAAGACATTCGGAAATATTAGTCTCATTCAAATTACACAGAGTTAGAGTGAGAGAGTGAAATAAATATATAGCAAATATATATGAGTGAATTGCGCAGTCAATTATACAGTTTCTCTATGTAGAAAATATACAAGATGATCTATTTTCAAACGGAACACACTCTTAGAAGTAATGTATAGTTTAGCCGATAGTTTGTGTTATAAAAATATATTTCGGCACGCCTTAAGGAAACATACTTTGGTTTACTAACATTTGGTATAATAATAAATAAATATTGAGTATAAACTTGTTTAGTTTTAATTCATTATTGGTTTATCTACTTTTGAAAACATTTTTTTTTATTTTACTTCATGTCGCTATTTATCAACTTCCCGTCTGAGATTTGATGTGATGTTAAGTAGAATTTTAATGCGGTAAGATATATAGCTTCCCACACATGGGTACTCTTAATGAGACAGAATACTAGTTTTATAGCAAGATTTGAACGTCTATGACCAAAGCTATCACCTATACTTCACTTTAATCCTGGCTGAATTTACACGCTCCGTGTTCTAATATGAAGGAAACACAGCTCCCTGTAGAGGCACTTACAAGAGTACAAATGCAACCGAGGCCAGAAACTGCAGGGATTTCCAGCCACCTCTACCCCATCGGATACCGGTATTCAACTCCGTATTGAATAAAGAGTTACTGTCTGAGAGTGTGCACTTCCTTGAATCGAACCGTAATATACTCCATCTCGATAAAGAGTTCAGGACGTATCCTAGGTATCCGAGGTGCGGCCCGGTTGCTATGACAACTCTCCAGACGTCATGCAATACCGGATATATTAGGAAACTATAAATAGAATCTGAGAGATAAATTGAAGATTCCCTTCATCTCCAACAATTTAGATTGTTTCTCTTGAAATATCTGAATCATGGAAATCGGAAATAATTCAATCAGAGAGATGTCGTTAATGACAGACAAAGAAATAACATCGTAGTGTTTCGATAACAATGTAATAGAACAGACAATCGGCGCGATCGTCTTTGACCCAGTAATGCATTGTAATTTGTTAAGTGCGTTGCTCAGATTGGCGTCCACTTTGTTATTTCTAGCGCTTAACATTACGAAACATTTTTCGCGTGATTTTCTAGGACCGCTTATGCGTTTGTGTATCAAGGTATTTTATTTGTTACTCGAGTAGGCGTACAATTAATCGAATTTAGAGATGAGAATTGAAAGAAAAGATGGGGAAAAAGGCACCGGGTGCGCTCTTCTGTGTTTGTAGAGTTAACATCATTGATGTAGAATATAGATAATGAAACTGTACACAAGTGCAAATCTGTGCATGCTTAATGTCTGCGCGATTTTCTCTAATGGGGAGGGGGAAATTACAAATCAAATTCATACGTATACATCCTGATTCTACTGCAATACTGTGGATCTTGTTTGGTATATTGTTGATATGTTTGTTTGACCCGTGCACAAGGTATGGCACCACAAAAGGAGGGCGTCATAAATAATGGGAGCACTAACCGTCATAAACGATGCCACCAACAAAATGTTGACGTAATCCAGTAAAGAAAATATGTGGATAGCTGATTACTTAAAAAAAGTATGTATTCCATAAAATTAGATAGAAATTGTCAAATGTAGTTAATGTCGTTTAATCTAGACGACGCGTGACATCTGGAAATCTACTTTTTATAGAGTCTAGCACATCCAGTGTTGCCTTTAATTAAATCAGGGGAAAAAAACGTGTAGTCATTCTCAAAGTATTTAACCTCAAAATAGTGTTAATATTTTGTCAATTATATGAATCATTTTCTACTTATGATGAGAATAAATTTAAGTAACACCTATCGTATTTCCTCTTGCTGGATTCTGGAGCGGACATAGATCGATCGAATTTTTGTACCTATTTGATGAAAACTAAACATGCGTCTCACAGTAGATTGGTTAGTGAAGGTCTGTAATATATAGTGCTACAGTGTATACATCTATTGTCTACCAATATTTACAATAACATAACCTCGACAAGCACGATATAAAATCCCACTAAGAATGCAATACCCCAGCTATCAAAAGTGCCCCATAATGTCCAAAGGCCTTTGTAATGTTTTCTTATACTATATATGGGTGTGGGGATTTGTCTCTGAAGCGTAATAAAAGATCATGAACAAGGAGCCAACAAAAGACAACAACTACAACTAAGCTATACATAACAGTGTCTGAAATATGTAGGTTTTGTTAGTATTCCTAGGATTTCAATTGCATGTTTTGTTTTCTAAGATTAATGACTAAAATCATATTTTAAATATATATTGCGTATTAAGACGAGTACTGCGAGGTTTTGGTTCACTCTTTTCCAGGTGTACCTAATATCTTATTATTTAAGGTTTTCTCTGCATCTTATTCCTGTATAAGATTTATTTTCACTCACAGGCTGGCCTAAAGCTCGCCGCCCTCGAGCAAATACATTTTGGGAATAAAATTATAAGTTTTCCTGCATTTTTCTTAATCCTAAAGAAGTCTCACAAGAAAAACAAAACGTTGATGAACACATACATAATAAAGTGTTTAGCTTTCCTTTTTAATTTTCCATAATGTCATAATGTTATCATAATCTTTTTTAATATATATATATATATATGTGTGTGTGTGTGTGTAATGTTTATTTTGTGACATGAAGTACATATAATAGCTCAATAGTTTAAAGCGAGAGCTATGCTTAATTCAGTATTTTTATGTAGTTTAAATACCACATCAATATAACAGAGGACAGATTCACGTCATTTTTTACAACTTATTCCTTTTATTTTGCAGACAATATTCTCGGCTAACATAAAGATATTTGCCAAATGCCGTCATGCATTTCTTTTTTTCTTGGTGTGGGTATCATCAGTGAAAATTGTAGAAGACCAATTCAAAAAACTTTTACAAAATGCAAAAACTTGGCGATTATAGCCCGAACTACAGTCAGTACTCATTATAAACTTATATATACATATATATATATATATATATATATATATATATATATACTATTATTATTATTATTATTGTTATTATTATTATTATTAAACATTGCATTATTATCCATTTACATCTTTTTAAATTACCTGTGCATATCCTGTCTTGTTATATTTCTAATCA
The DNA here is from genome assembly GCA_963556195.1 of Sepiola atlantica. Taxonomy (NCBI): domain Eukaryota; kingdom Metazoa; phylum Mollusca; class Cephalopoda; order Sepiida; family Sepiolidae; genus Sepiola; species Sepiola atlantica. Next base: position 195,484,550 of record OY744515.1, read on the forward strand.
TTCATCATCGGCAATCATTATTAATCTAACTATTCATAACATTAAGGTATATATTAGTACTGACCGTCATTGTTATTTTCGTCTAGTTATTTCCTTTTTTCTTTAGTATTTTTGTGGTTATTATTTTTCTTTTTTTCGCTTTCTTATCCTATTTTTCGCACGTGTCATGTCGGTAAATGTAGGTGACGTATGTATATATATAATATATATATATATATATATATATATATATATATATACATATATATATATAGTATACAAATGTATACGACAAGTAAGCTATACAGGTGCCCAACTTCTATTTCCACAGGAAATCATCAGACACAATGCCATTGAGCCTGATACTTTCCTCGGAGAATTGGCAATAATACCTTTGTGTTATTTACTTACCAATGATATATGTTCATACTATTATTACTTAGTTCTACTCACGTATTAATCTCTGAAGTAAATACTAAATCTATATATAATATATACATATAAATATTGTTACACCGGCTGTTCTTACACAGGAGAAACTACACCGGTTGTCACTATAAATAGTGCGAGTCACCAGAGACACAGAGAAGACAAAGCACAGTTGTGTAACTGTCTAGCCAAGTGCTAGTCACTTTCTTGCTTTGTTAATACACTTGTAAAACCAACCCTCGACTTGACTTCCTTTATTTATTATTTACTGTTGGACAACTTCACAACACACACACACACACACACATATATATATATATATATATATATATATATATATATATATATATATATATATATATAATGAAGAAGAATGGAAAGGAATTAGAGAAGCAAAAGTCAAATTATAATTCAATTCAATTGCTCAAAGCAAGGTATATTCCGCAAAAAAAAACAATTTATTCAAGTTAAATTTTCCTTAAGCCAGGCTTTTCAAAGATCAAAATCTTATCATCAGAGGAAGTCGCTGGGATAGATAAGTTGGCAAAGGCCAAGATTTAAAATTTGAAAAATAAAATAAAAGTGGTAGGGGGAAGAAACACAGGGAAAAATTCTGCCCGAATGCAAGCAAATGTCCGATTGCTAAAAAGTCCGGAATCGAAAAGTCCAGCGGAGAGAATGAGATGTAGAATGGTAGGTCGTTAAAAGGCCCGAAGGGTTGTGAGAGAGGAATCAAAGTTAAATTCCAAGAAGCCACAACTTCAGGGGCGGCGAAAATAGTAAATCCAAAGGGTAAAATGTCCAATAAGTGCAGGCAGGCAGGCAGGCTCAAATTTTAAATCTTGGCCATTGCCAACTTATCTATCCCAGCGACTTTCTCTGATGATAAGATTTTGATCTCTGAAAAGCCTGGCTTAAGGAAAATTTAACTTGAATAAATTGCCTTTTTTGCGGAATATACCTTGCTCTGAGCAATTGAATTGAATTATGATTTGACTTTTACTTCTCTAATTCCTTTCCATTCTTTTTCATTCTACCTGCTCTATCCTGGATATTGAGCTATATACTCTTCACAATAGGTTTCACGTTTCCTAAAAGTTCGCTTTTAGTACACCACTTTATATATATATATATATATATATATATATATATATATATATATATATATATATATATATATGTGTGTGTATATGTATATAAATAAGATAATATATCACCTTATAATATATGTTATTTATGAGAAAGAAATTATATATGATATATATATATATATCATATATATATTATATGTATATATATAGATATATCATATATATATTATATGTATATATATATATATATATATATACATATGTATATCATATATATATATATATGTTCATTTTTAACTATTGTCCAACAGACCAATATGATACCTTTTGAAATGTATAACTGCTTTATGGCTCTATGGATATGTCTGTTAATAATATCTTAATGATACTTACTGAATTCATTCCTATTTTACTATGAAGCGATAATATCACGTGTCTATTGAATTTTCAGTGAAATTATGTCACTTACCATTTAAAATATATTGATAAATCACAGTCATGTAACTTTTGAATAGTTCTTTAGTAATGATCATCACTGATCCGCCGCCAATTGCTGACCTCTCACCCAAGGCCTGTCCAGAAATCTAATTACTTCATTGACCCCAACTCATCTCAATTAATAATCAACTACTGGATCGACCAACCGAACGTCTCTCATCAGACAGCATAAGCATCGATCGAATAAGAACACATTCACAACCATTGGTGTATATTTAGAACGTCATCGTGCTAAGTGATTAATATATGGGTTCATTTATTTGGGTAATTTATCTAAAAATCAGATTTGGTTGTCGTATTTTTATATGAATAATGGCGTGTTCTGTTCGCTACTCATTGACTCCTTTGTTTAGATGGACGACTTTTACGCGCTAATGTATGTGTGCGTTCTTAAACGATGCTGCTTTAGGTGAGGGTTAATGTTTACTATTCATATATTATTAGTATTAGTTCTTGGAGGTTCTTGGTTATTATTTGTATGATGTAAATGTACTTAAAGTTTGAATACTCGTCGTTATCAGTGAACTGTTGTTTATAAAAACTAGCGGTTTGCGAAAGAGTCTCAGGAACACCAACTTTCTTCTTATTTTTAGTAGTCTCCTTTTTATTTTGCTATCACTGAACATCACTTGTCATATTACACCAGCATTTACAATTGCTTTCTCACCGATGACTGGTGCGAATTTCGCTTGAGTGTAAAATCATACAATCCATCCTTAAGTTGTGTGATTCTCGGTTCTCTTACAGTCGAGTTATGGATGTGTTATCGCTATATTAGTTGCACATCATCTCATGCTTACCATAGCACCTCTGTGGTGCAGTAACAGATGCTGTTGCCACTGCGATGTTTTTAAGATGATGATTAGGAACTTGTATATAAAAAAGATTTATAAGAACATAATATTAACTGAAAACTCCGGACTCCGAGAAATACAATCATAATCTCATCAACAGTGTACAGTACAATGGAATATGTCCGCGAACATTTCCATGAGGATTCAAGGACTGAGTACAACGTCAATGCCGGTGTAGTTAATGGAATTTTAACGAGGCGTATTCTAACAGAGATTCAAGGAAAAACACCGGTTGTTATGGATTGAAAGTCACTGATTATTTATGGTGTGATGCTTCACTTGTTTTATACTACTACTACTACTACTACTAATACTAATACTACTACTACTACTACTACTACTACTACTACTAATAATAATAATTATGATAATAATAATAATCCAGATAGCAGCAACAGATGTTGCTACAAAGGAAAGTGTATGATTAACGTCTACGAATATAGAAACGTAAAGGATAGGTGTTGCCATCTAGATCTTTGGTGAGAGAAGAATTACTGGATTGGTCAAGTTATGCATCAGACTTTGAAAACAACTACCGCTAATTGTTATAATTTTTTTGTAATGACTACAAGTGAATAATAATAATAATAATAATAATAATAATAATAATAATAATAATAATAATAATAATAATAATAATAAAACATAAGAAACATATTAGGAAATATATAATGTTTACCATAGGTGAGTCCGTTTATCTGTCTCTCGTTCAAACAATTACTCATAATAATTTCACTGACTATTGCATGGATCATCCTTGAAAGACAAGACACGTGATATGAATTAAGCATGGGTTATTCTATCAAAAGAGATATGTATAATAATATTAGTTATACTTAACGCAATGAACTATCGTAGTTCACAAACACATGAGTCTACTATACAAACTGTTATACATTTGAAATATTATTTGTGTGTGTTGTCACACATGGAAAACCACACCTCTATTGATTATATAATAGCTACTTCTACATAATCTATTATTAATAATAATAATAATAATAATAATAATAATAATAATAATAATAATAATAATAATAATAATAATAATAATAATAATAATAACAACAAACACATGGAAGCACAAGACAACAGAACCGGGGAAAATAAAACAGCACGAGAGAGGCGCAAGCATAGGCTGACACCACGAAAATTATGGACAGACGGTCGAGTAGGGAAAGCGCAAACCAGACCTCCACTGGAAGAGCGCGGACAGCTCTGGGACCTTGGGGAGGCTTGTTGCCACCCGGGCCCCAAAGGGGACCAAGGGCCCTTATCACCGTGAAATCGGTGGTAGGTAGCTGTTGCGATACCGCAAGGTCATCAGCGGTGATGAATGAAAAGAGGCGGAGCATACTGGAAGTCTGAGGAGACTTGTTGTCACACAGACTCCAGGGAATACCACAGGTTGTTGGCAGTGGGCGATCACTGACGATGACCAGTGTGATAACTCCTAGTGAGTAAATAATAATAATACAATTAAAATAATAAGAAGAATATTAAGAAGAAGAATACAAATAATAATGAATATACAGTCGTTTGCGGTGTGTATGACTTCATTGGCACCCGTCGTCCTATCGATTTAGTAACACGGAACCGTAAGTCTTCTTTTCAATTGACTATTTATTAGCTTTAAGAGATAGTTACGATATAGTTCAGATAGATACACGCACTTAAAGATACCTCACTGTCTTATCGAAAACAAAGAGAGAGAAAGAGAGAAAGAGAGAGAGAGAGAGTTTGCGCCGCCAGTTATGTTGGTTGACATTGCCTGCCCATACGACTCCAATTGGAATTATGGAGACTAGCAGTTTGTCGCGAGCTTTTTACTCGAGAGACTGGTGGTAAAGAGGCAGAATTCCGTTTTCGGTAATTTCGTCAAACTACTAACTACCACGTACTCGCTGGGGTCATCGTTTGATCGCCTATTCGAAAATCACTCCAACGTCTCTATCACTCGCTCCCCAGCCGAACGATTGTCGTATTAATGTAACAAAAAATGCAATAATTATAATAATAATTAAACACTGTAAGCGTTATTAGATTAAATTAACAGTAATGCATGCATTTTAGTTTATGTTATAAATATTTATTAGTATTATTATACATACTTATAGTTTCCATAAATATTGCATAGATATTTACTAAATGTGACAGTGTGTGTATAATAGTGTTTTATTCCGGACGTAATACACTTCATAGTACTAATCAGTATGATTAACTAAAACCAGCAAAACCTTCTCCAATGGCTTATGTCAAAAACGCATTTGATGAAAGTGTTTATTAAAATTCAGATATAACAAGATAGAAACATACAGATGAAGATATGATTTTTACGATTATAATAAATATTTAGCAGATGTTAAACAATAAGTCTTGCAAGTAGTGTCATGTTTGCTTTAGACAGGCAATGCACACCGTTAGAATGTGTCTGTCTACGCTAAGAAGACGTTATATATTGCTCCATAAACTGTCCCGGCATTGTTTTAATCTAATTGAATGGAGAAATCAAAGCTGACCACAAACGACTGTGATACGCGGTGATTTCTTTCAGCAAAAATCTTAAACATGATTCTCTAGTAATAGTTATCATATCTTGTTTTTCGTTTTCTTTAAATGTATTAGGAATCCAGGATAAGGAATTTCATTTCTGTGTCGCTAGTTCTTCAATTGTCGTTAAATTTTGTTAGTGGTAATAAGACGTTCGATCCACCCTGTATGTTACTTTTCCCTGACCTGTGTTCCAAACCGTCAACATCTAAATAATTAACAGGCTCAAAATTGCTTAACTTCAGTGATCTAACGAGAACCGGTTATTCAACGTCATATATGTCTTAGATAATTTTTCTAATATGCGCGCTTATTTTTGATCGGTATTGCGTGGCCGGTCCGCTGACTTTTTCTGCCAAACAAATCGACACAAATAGGTCTGGCCTATTTGATAGCGAGACATAATTGAAAGGCTAGACATCGGCGGTATTGGCTAAAGAGCAATCAGTTTATTAAGACATCAATGTTGAGTGCCAACGAAGTGACTGACGATTTGTGATTAATGAGATCCGCGCTAAAATCTCGCATCGTAGTTCGAGAAAATAATGAAAAAAGCTGATATTTATGTGTGTCTATATGTGTTCGCGTATGTGTATGTGGCAAGTTCTTTATAAGTCACTTGTCCGCCTATCGGTTTAGCTATTCATATCGGATTTCAATTTAATGAACTGAACAATATTTATCAATCAGTAAGTTGTGATTTATATTAATTCTTGAAAACTGAGCCACCTTTTATTTTGAGTATGTGGTACATTACCTACACATCTCTACTTCCAATTGAGAAATGTTCATTATAATGGATTTATATATTTGAATTTATAAATTCATCAACTACAATAAGAGAGTCGCTTGGAATAATACCCATAAAAATGTTAAACGAAGCTGGTATAAAACAACGTCTTTTTATCACGAGCATACTAAGATGTTGTTAAAATGAGGCAGGATGATAGCTAATCCGAAAAAAGTGCACCATTATTATAATCATTGCTATAGAATTATTATATAGGGAAATGGACAACAAATATATCAATAATCTGGAATACAATCTTGATTGTCTTCTACTTTTAAACAAGGCTGTGATCACACATACTTTTGAGAATGGCTTTTGTAATAAGCTTTGATCCAATATCTACCGGAGAATTGCAGATGTTCTCCCAAACAACTGAAGTTAGTTTAACTTTCTTTAAGCATATTTGGCGTACATAATAATAAAAATGAAAATAGATCATTGACTGCTATTGAACGGATATTCGCGTGTTATAGAATAGTGATAGATTATTAATGAGACCAATTATAATTTAATAATCTAACAACATCACAGGATAATATGAAGTTTTTAAAAACAATGAAATCATGGTTTGGGGTTAATTCACCATGCTCTATGAAATGACATACAATATATATATATATATATATATATATATATATATATATATATATATATATATTATCTTATTGAATAAATGTGAATGTTTTTTCAGTTATCGTAACTCTATATACATCAAAACATGGTAGAGTTATTTAATTCTAATGATATATTAATATATTGAAATACCCTATATATAGACATCTCAAACTGACTCAAAAACCTCTCGATTTTACTTATTTCATATTTATTTATTTATGAATTTTTATAAGTTAATATACTTTCATATATCTTTCTACCTTGTATTTTAAAATGTTATTCTATATACGCAATCGTTTTATCGATACTACTATTATTATAATCATGAATAGAATAAGATAAAGAGATTTTATACAAGAAATGATAGCGTTTAAAAACTTACTTAGAATTTCATTTTCTAAAGGATATAATTTACTTCCGGATTTAGTTAAGTGTCAAATGTCGCTCAGATGTCGGAACAAGTACTACACTTTGATCTAAGCCCAAACGCCAAGAAACTATAAACATATTTATTTTGTGACTAGGCCTACTTAAATTTAAAAGAAGACAAAACATACAATTGATTGAATTGAAATATTGTGTAATGGACAGTGCATTATAGGTTCTCTTGTAATAAGTATGTCCTCCCAGGAATAACCTCCTCCGTTTTTCACATTGTGTCTATGTGTGGGTGAATCATCCCAGGATTTAAAAAAAAACAAGACTCGATTTAGTCAGAATATATTTTAAGGAGGAGTAGTGTAGTATCCGTTCTGTTCTCATAAGACCGTCCACGCAATAATTAATTCCTCCTTCTTCGATGGAGGGGAGGTAGTATTCGTTCATCATGATATCATCCTCAGCCGAGGGATGATCATTGTAGTATATGTTCGTTTACTATAATACAAGCTAAAGAAGAACCATACCCCGATATTATAATAAACATCTCTTTTTAACTAGAAAATTATTAAAGTAATCGTTCTTCATTAGCTGACATATTCATCTTTGTTTATAAAAAAGAACGACTATATTTATGTCAGCTAATTTTCATTGATTCCAATATGTCACTTATTCAGCGCTTATTCTATAACATTATACATAGAAGTCGGACAAAATATCGACATCATTTATCGTTACAAACACACAGTTTAACACAAATTTAACAATAATAATTACAATGATAATGGATTTATATGGTGTAAAATACTTATTTCATTGATTCTATCGTTTATTTTCTTAGAAATCCATAATAGGGCTGACGATTGATACACAAACAATATATCTCCTTATTACATTGGATGTCGATACAGAAAACAATAATTATATATATATATATATATATATATATATATATATATATTATTACTCTCTCAATCAATATCAAATTTTATAAAAATAT
>OY744515.1:195500233-195532733 GCA_963556195.1 Sepiola atlantica
CCATTTTTCTTACGCCGAATTAGAGGAGTTTGCAATGAGTCTTTTATCAACATATTTCAATTCCAGAATGAAGAATGCACTTTGTGGCGAATCAGAATCAATATATTTCATTGTATACAATTTATCCGCCAAGATTTATCCGAATTACACCGCAACAACCTTAGATGTCAAGTCATAGTCTACTTATGCTTGTACACAAAATAGCCGTGACCAGTCCTGTCGTCATTCTCCAGCAGAAGAACCTCAGGCGACGGACAATGAACCAGCACATACCATCGCGACAAAGTATGTAATGAGTGGAAAGGAACGACTTTCATTACTCGGCCAAACTATAACTTATTCCGGCAACGAAGGATCACAACAAACCTAAGGTCGTCACGAAGGCTGGAATGACATGTCGCTAATTTAAACGTAGTAAGAGTATATGACGGTTGGATATGGTTCGATATCAAATATAGAAAGCTGATTAATAGTAAGTGTGCGTATTAATTAACAAATATCAGATTACATTATATAGCGGATGCTTTTTTTAAATAAAAGCAAATCAGTCGGCGAGAGGACGAAGAACACATTGAACAACTGAACCAATATTTTCAAATATTAATTGCGACATTTAAAGTATCAGGAATTAATGACGCAACTAACCCGGCCGGTGATGATGGTTTATTTTCTTGAGAATAACTAAATAAATGTCAATTATTTACTGCTATTTGTCGCCATCAATTAGTGCATTCAACTCAGGGTAAATTCCAAATAATAATGGCAGATCGGGAATAGAAAATACCAACCCAGACTGGTTTGGACGTAAAATCCTAGTACAAAAACAAATACGACAACGAAGCCTAACATACTTTATTAGGGTAGAAATAACCACAATGCAACTGCTAGAGAATGAAAACGGATGAAACTGTGACGGTATCTATTATGCAAAGTGTAGATATTCAGATTCATAATGTCATCATATTTCGGTTATTGAATATTAACAAAATACACATCATTCTTTCAAACAAGACAGCGAAAACTGCATGTAAAGTATCTCCTTTATCTAACGCAAGTGGAGTACAAAAGTTGAAATAAATTATGCAGAATATTACTTTATTTGAGAGTGTTTATCAAAATTATTATTAAAATGAAGCCTCTTGGTCAGGGTGTTTGGCTGTCTTCTGTTGGGTATAAATAATGTTATTTAAACTATATAAATGTAAAATTGACCTAAATAAGCGTAACGTGCTTGCATATAAATATAGTCGAGATAAATGAAAAACACGTACACATTTATTTATTTTGAAAACAAAAATAATAACCCAAAATCACTGACATTTCTTAAAAATAGGATTCTATTTTTGTTGTAATTTACAAAGTTCACGGCCCCTCCCCTTTTTAATTGTTTTTTTTAATATCAACTGTAATACTTATATTCATAATCCTCATCATCAGAAGCAGTAGCATCATCGTGGTCGTCGTTGTTTATAAAAAGAACATTAACAACCGGGAGTTATCTTTCGAATTTCAAAATACTCATTTTGAATGTGAAACTTTTTTTTATTAAATCGCGTTTATAAAATTCTTAACTCGCTCTCTTGTCACTCATTTTCTCTCTGTTAAGTCATAGGTGAAATTACTAAAATAAAGAATTAAAAATAATTGGAATCCTCCATTGTAAACTGAAAAGAACATGGCTAAAATCTATAATGCTATTTACACCGTTGTTCATGAGAAAATACAGAATAAGGGAGATATATCGAGCAGAAACATACTAGTTTTTCGTCTCTTCATTTGTCTATATTTAACTAGCTTTTCAAATTCACTCTTTCTTACAGTTTAAGCTCAATGGGTGATAAAATGAGAAAATTATACAATGCTATGCGGATTATACTGTATCAACAACTTCTACAGTTAGAAATAAGGTAAATACTTTCACGTAGTTATTCAATATATTCTTAGAACTTGATTGAAAATATTTAAAAGTGCATCCTATATGTCATTGAAAGTGACATTTCCCTTGGCATAACAATTTCCGGAAACCGGATCTTTCATAAAGGTGTCAAATGTAGTCTTGCATAAATCATTGTTTTTAATCTAAAATATTTTAATCAATTCTTACAAGTTTAAATAGAAACAGATAGTTCAATATATCTTCTCATCTATGGTGGTGGCTCTGTAAATGTTAAAGATAAAACTGCTAAGTGCACACACCTCCTAAGGCCGCAGCTAAAGTCGTGTAAAACGACTATCTATGTAATAAAAATCAATCGACGATAGGTAAAAATACTTGCAAATTACTTCGACCCAGATCTATCGTAAGTGCTCTTTACTACAAGGCGGGCCCACTCCATTTACACCACCATCTCAGACACTCCTCGCAGTTACAAATTCCATCTTCTAAGTTTTCTCCATCCGCCTATATCGATATCGTCATCACCTTGATCATCTCGTAGATTTCTGGTTTCCAGATCGATATGCATGCATCAAGTACCGATAGCTATTGTCATTACGCGCTAAAAATAGGACGTGTAGTTTCGTTCTTATCGAAGAAAAGAAATAAAATATGTGTGAGCCTCTTTAAATGGGAAGTTACACACGTCAAACTGGGTTCGTACGAGATACTTTTGACCTCGTGAAAAAGAAATAAAACTGGTAAGGTTCTCATAGATTTTACATTCTATGAAATAAAATAGCTAAATCATGAAGTAACGATAATGAGGCTATGAGTAAAAAAATTAAAAAATATACACATACAGGCATATGTCCATATGTATAGATACATATATATATATATATATATATATATATATATATATATATATATATATATGTATGCATATATATATATATATATATATATATATATGTGTGTGTATGTATGTATGTATGTGTGTCCATACATATGTATAAATGCATACATGTATGTGTGTGACATGTATAGAATATAAATATCCGCTAATATGTTTAATAATCGTATTAATGCGAGGAGGTTATACATTTGTAAGAAATTCGACTCGATTGGCTAGGGAAATAACTATAGTTGAATTTCAAACATCATGATTTTCAATTTACAGCATCTTCTGAAACCGCAAATATCAGTTTAATGTTTCGATGTATCGTTGTATAGAAATACCTATAACAACACTTACATGAATAAATCAATGGCCTACCTAACAAAACAGCATCTTTTGTGCAAAATACGAATTTAGTCGTCAACATAATCTCCTTCTAGAGTGATAACATTATTCCAACGTGTGTCTAACAATTTGATGAGATTTTGTAGAATGGGTTGCCCTTTTCCTTAAAATACGCCTTTGTTTTCTTCCTCCTTATTCATTGAAGTGTAATTCATGTAGTTGTTTGCCATCGTGGATATCGACTTTTAACACGATGCATTGTCTTCAGGAAATATCATCTTTTTCTTCCTAATTTCTCGCCATGTTTTAGTGATTTCTTACTTCAAACGCAAGAATAATTTTCTATAATAGTCGCTATTGATTGTTCTTCGTTCATCAAAATAATAGATGAAAACTACATACCATATCCCCAAATACAGATAGTTGTGTTTGCGTTTTTTATAACTTTGAAATGTCTTCAGTAGCTGTTACCCACTCAGCTGATGGTTTACTGGACTCCTGATATAAGTAATGGATCCATTGCTTTCTATTGTGATATATTAGCGAAATATCTTATCTGTGTTGCATTGAAACAATTACGAACAACGATCTTTGACAAGGTATACTACAAAGTGCTTGTCTTAAATATACACTTATATGGTATAACTTGGTAAATATTAAATTCAATTAGATCCTTCCTAACAGAAAGAAAAATCAGGTTGGCTTAAATGGCCGTTCATCTAAGCAACATGACATAAATGCTGGTGTGCCTTTAGGATCAATCCTTGGATTATAGTGTTCCTTACCTTAATAAACGACCTCCCTGATAACATTGAGTCTGAGATTGGTATATTTGCTGACGGCACCACGTTTTACTCTCGTAATGAGTGAAAAAACTGACGTGATTATATCCAAGGCAATGGCTGAATCATAGAAAATAACTTCCAGGCTGTAGTGGATTAGGGTCATAAATGTTTAGTAACTTTTAATGCAGCAAAGATTCAGCTTCTTTTCTTCAACAAATACAAGAAACCTCTTCAACCACCGATTGCCATGGTAAATAACGCTATACCCGAGAGTTCAACATTAAAACTCCTCGGCCTAAACTTCACAAATAGCATTAATTATAACAAATAAATTAAAGACATTGGCAGGGCTGCTGCAAAGAAGGTGTTCTCCCTCTACCGTTCTTGTAAACACGCCACAGCTGACATTATTCTGTATCTCTACAGACCCACCATCTGCCCATAGATGTAGTATTGTTCAACATCCACTAATCTCTTTTTCTCAGACAAGGTCCAAAAAAGAGTCAACAACTTAATAGGTCCCTTACTATCCACCAAGCTTCAACCCCTGCCCCTATCGCCGCAATGTTGCATGTTTGTACTTATTTTACAAATACTTTAATGGGTGGTGCCCTCACAAACTGACTGCTCTGGTGACCTCTACGTAGTACACTAGACTAACTCAACAATCAGCAACCCCCATCCATTCACTGTGGAGGCCCTTAGATGCCAGAAAGACTTCTACTCTGATAGCTTCATTTCTCGTGCAGGTGGCCTCTTGAACACCGTCCCTGCTCCATGTTTCACCGACTGTACCGACACGCATAGGTTTTAAACCAATGTGAACAGACATCTCACTAAACACCTCTTAACTATAGGTGTAGGTTTTGGGTATCACCATAATTCTCAGTAGTCCCTTATGTTTACAGTGGCGGCCTTTTTTCGAGTTTACTATGCAAAAATCTACTTGACGCGGTGTTCTATTTGTATGTTACCCTAGAAAATCGAGCGTTCAGCATCATTTGTGTTTGTTGGACCACATGTTTTAAGTCAAGTTACAACATCTGCCTACTTGAAACCACAACCTCCCGATCATCAGAAAAAAATAGTAAAATATATTTCTGAACGTAACCTGTAGAAGATCACAGTAAAATGGACGATCAGAAACTTACAATTGCAATATATACTGTGCCGGCGATAGTAGGTATTAGTCGGTTAGACATTATTTTTTCCTTTAATATCTGATTATTAACTTCATAACATATTTTAGATTTTTAAATGTCTCAATGTTAGAATAGAATGTTTCTTTAAATTAGTTTTGAGTTGTTGTATGCTGGATATTTTGTCTGTGTGCAGTTTCTGTCAAACGATTTTGTCAGTACCATTTGTAGATACCTTCTAAAGTTTACATTCGGACGTTTATTTTGTTCCATTTTCTGATGATGTAAGCAATATTTATTTAATACATTTGTTTATCTTGAACTTCTATGGAAAAATGTGTACACCCTGTTCCAAAATCGGTAGTAAATCATGGAACATTATACTATTTATTTTAATATTTTACTTTTTCTAAGAGCTTTGAATATTGTACATATTGAGCTTAATATGTGCATTTAAAAACTGGTTATTATTGAAATTAAGCTGACCTATCGAAAAGCTGTTGTTAATATTGTTTTGTCTTATATGTATATATATATGTATATATATATATATATATATATATATATATATATATATATATATATACATATGAATTTTATCATTTCAAAAGTATCGTAAATGAGTTTTATTCGTGCATGTAACAAATGTTTTGCCTCTGAACAAAATTACACACACCTAAATTTGAAAGTAAGTATATATTAATACACATATACTCACCGGAGAGAGTAAAGTTCATCGAATGTCAAACGATTAAAATTCAACAAATTCTAACTTACTATATTCTTCACATGTTATTGCACGGATACATTTTCGCCTGAGTACTTTTTTCTGTTTATTTATGTTTTATAAGTTCCTGTTTTTAGTGTTTTAAGAGAAAATAAATTAACACTTGTTAATAATAAGGAATGGGTAACATCTTGTACTAAAAAACTTACATATTTCAGCTTATCTTACTGGTTTCACTATGAAGGAAAATGTGTGCAGATGTGTAGCTGAAAATGTTTGTATCACAAAAATATTTCATACCATATATATATATATATATATATATATATATATATATATATATAATCAGTAAAAACTACGCTTATGTGATAAGGACCTTATAACAATATATTCATAAATCTGTGTGTCCTACATCATGTTACAATAATAAAAATAACCTACACTCAATTGTCTGTCTTTTTTCAAAGTTTCGAAATATAGTGTTACTTGTTGTGTTTTAACGGATGCAACGAGTTTTTTTGTGACATTACACACATAGGTAATGAAGGAGTGATGCGTTATTCAAACCCGAAAGCTTGAGTTCCTTTCTGCCAAGAAACCGCTGGCACAGATTACGAATACATTTATAATTTTACTAATCTATTAATAACAAAAACTGTATTAGGTGTTTACTACTCACATAGTTCTGAACTTAATAATTAGTTCATATATATTATACTATTTATATATATATATATATATATATATATATATATATATATATACAGGGTGGGCCAAAATAAGGGTCCTATCTTTAAATTTGAATAACTTGAATTTTAATAACTTCCACAAAATAAAAGTTAAACTCACCAAACTTTATGTGTGTGTAGACTGACCCTTCCGAGATTTTTTGAAATAAACAAAACAAATTATAGCCGAAAAACACTTCTTAAAACTTACAAAAACTAAAGTATTGTTTTTTACACTGTTTTGAGTTTTTTAAGCAAAAATAATGTTTTCTAAATGAGGGTACGTTCCTTAGGGCTAATACGGCTCATGCTTGCTTCGGAAGGGGTCCTTTACTTATTCTAAAAACATTTTTTTTTTAAATCAATAAATAAAAAAGTTATGAATTTTTAAAAATAGGACCCTTATTTTTGCCCACCCTGTATATATATATATATATATATATATATATATATTAGTATGTATTTACATACGCATATACATAGTATTTTGCAGAAAATGGGTGTATGTACCTGCAACCGAAGATTAATAAGGACTTACATTTAAAAGAGCATTAGTGTTTAACGTCTTTTTTTTTAAATATATTATTAATTACTTTAATACTCATGTCAGTATATATAAGAGATAACGAATATCTTTAAATGACTATTAATTAGACTTGGTGGCGGGATACGGATGCGAGGCAAACATTTGGTGTGTAACATTCATTTTGTTCACTTATATGCATGACGATAGATATACGCGAGCACGCCTACGACAGATTAGTGAAGACACACACGTATGTCACAGTCGGTTAGTGTGAGGCTCCCTAGATTCAACATGCACGAAAATTAAGCCCCGCTAACTCTTTGACCTTCCTGCTTCTAGGGTTTGCCCAAACGTGATTATTTCGTGTGGGGGAAATCTCAAGGCTAGGAGCATAGGAGCATCAACCCAGTGAACTGGACAATTTGAAGAGACGTATTCGCGTGGAAGTCGTGCGAATTATATGCTGGAAAGAGTACTAGTCAACATTTAAGAACACCTTAGGAAATGAAATGGAATGCTGTTTCTCACGCTTACCTTTGTACAATGATAATTCCATACGAACTAATTAGGGGCAATAAAAGAATTCGACGCGAAAAGTAACGGTTCTGGGAAAGTTTAATAGCAATCTGCCCTTTTCTTAAACATGTGCTTAATTTCGATTTAGAACAATACTTATATAGATAACTAGAATTACACTCATCCAGGGACGAGTAAAATAAATACCCAGAACGATAGTTGTTCAACTCATTATTTCCCCCCACGAAGATTAAAAGAAAAATGCGATTTGTATAATCCTTTTGTCTAAAATTCGTATTCCAATATAAAACAAACAACATTACACGATTTTGACTCTGGAAAATATATACAATTAAAGACTTAAGCTTTAAAGCTTTTTTTAAAAAGAAATTGAAATTAAATTAATCTTCGTGTATTTGTGTTTTTTTTATTATGCATCAACTCGAATGCAAATCTGATCTATTTTTATTTTCAAATTAGTGGCTATGTTTAAAATGCGCTAAATTAAATTGTTGTAAAATACTCCAAAGAATATCAGGAACTATTTGTTTCGTTTATATCTGATATCTATTAATAATATTTCACAAAAATAGTAGGTATCATGATTTTACACGACAAATATTCCACTCCTACACTACACCATACCATGAAATTTATAACATGAATATATATCAGCTTACACACACTCACCCTTAGCACTTGTGTTCAAAAATCATAATGTTTGGTTAATTAATCTAGTAGTTGATCCTATTAACATACATTATATAAATAGTGATTATCATAATATAAAAACTGATTTTAATTAATATTAAGATTATTGATTTTCAATTGATTTGTGTTCCTTGTTAAGATTAAGAAACGATGAAGTAACAGATAAGCTTTGTACTTTTTCAAGAAATATCATTAGCAAAAGACATAGAACATGCACGAATGAGTTTCAATCTCCGGTTCCTAATACATACACAACATTATGTTATCTTTTTAACACACCTACAAAGAACATTCATCTCTTGCCCGTGTTACTAATATCAAACGAAATTTCAAGAAACAACATTTACTTGCAAGAACTACGTGTATGTGTGATACATGTAAAAAAAATGATTCACTGCAGACTAAAACTGATCTTCAAATATAATGTCAACAAAACTTGTTCTACATTGTCTTAAAAAGTTACAAAATATTGTTCACTTTATTCATAATTTCTAATCCTCTCACATTTTTCATCAGAAACCTGATAAAACTATCCGTCAACTTGACCTTCATCCTCTAATGGTTGTTAATCTGTTTATTTGATGACTCATTATTAAACAATAGACAGACTGTTTTACCGTTCCAGACATTATTATTACTTTTCTACAGAGAGACGTCATATAGTTCGTATTTTATTCGTAAGCAATACCTTTACTATGATTTATTTTTACTGTCATATTTTGTTGATATTTTTTCAGCATTCATATTTTTTAACATTTTTATCATTTTCAAAATACTATCGATTTGAGTTTAAGTTATAGTATCCCAAATATGTGTTTAATCAGTTTGGGGAGATCGGAGTTGTATACAATCGACGTCGTAAACTTTTAAGTAATAAAAAACAAGTTTCTAAAAGTAACGTGTTGAATGATAAGCAAGTTCATGCAAAAGAGATCGTATTACATTAAACACGGGAAATGGATGTCTTTAATTCAGTATGGAGTTTAAAAATATTATTTTTATAATCTCAGGTTTGATTTTCTTAAAATAATGAGATTACACACAAATACTATACCTCTGCTTTTTGGTTACGGGTAAAGTGTGGTATATTTTATTACCCTTTACTTATTATTGTTGTCCTCGATTAATGGTAAAGAGTACTTCGAGACAAGCATTTTTTTTCATTATTGTCCCAATTTGAAATTCTTCATTTACGAATAGCTGTATCAACGCACATAAACACCAAACGTGTCTCTCGCTCTGTATTTTCGAGCATGCAAAGTCATAGATATACACATTATTAAAGGTGGGGGTATAATCATAAAAAATACTAACTGTCAATCAGTATACATTTCTGTTGAACTTCCGAAAAAATCCAATCATTATTTTATTAAAGTTTTATTTACATTTCTTTAATAAAATTATTTGTTCTAAAAAAAATATCGGATACTCTTATGTAATAGTTTATAGTTTTTTTACAATATTCTGAAGACATATACTTTTAGGGATAGTGAAAATAAAATAATAATTAAACTAATTTTATTCAATTTAGGTTAACAATGTATTAATAATGATGTTCAATTGCTTTCAACTGTGTTATTTTTTAAAGATGTTTACAATAAAAACAATTACAATAAAAAAGGTTACTATGTTTGTGCAGAATAATTTGTCTGTATAAGCTTAATATTCGGGGGCATGCAAAGTATGCAGGTATAAGTGTGTAAATATTTATTTGTATAATTTTAAATTTCAGCGATATATGTATATAGTATCGGAAGTTTTTTTAACCTTCAAAACTGAAAAAAAAAATTGTTGAAAGATTTCAGTCTAGTAAGTCAATCAATCTACTGCAATCACTATTTTAGTTAACTTCCAAGAATTTACTCAAATATAAATATATTTTTATATATGTTTTTATATAAGGGATCGTCAGTTGTTTACCATGAAAACTGTTTCGGGATTTTAAAAATAGTATATATATATATATATATATATATATATATATATATATATATATATATATATATGAAGAAGAATGGAAAGGAATTGGAGAAGCAAAAGCCAAATCAAAATTCAATTCAATTGCTCAGAGCAAGGTATATTCCGCAAAAAGGCAATTTATTCAAGTTAAATTTTCCTTAAGCCAGGCTTTTCAAAGATCAAAATCTCATCATCAGAGGAATCACTGGGATAGATAAGTTGGCAATGGCCAAGATTTAAAATTTGAAAAAATGAAATAAAAGTTGTAGGGAAAGAAACGCAGGGCAAAATTCTGCCCGAATGCAAGCATATGTCCGATTGCTAAAAAGTCCGGTGTCGAAAAGGCTTTTAGTACACCTCTTTATATATATATATATATATATATATATATATATATATATATATTAACAAGTATCAATGTACTTGTATATCATTGTTTATGCATGTTTCTAAAAAGGAGTGCATATCAAAGTATCTAACTTCTAATTCCTATTATTTTGTAAATTTATGAACATTATTTCACATTTATTCTTCCTCCCTTAACCATCATTTTATATGTAACTTTAACATGTGGTATTTGGAAGTAATCAGAACACTTTCTATATTAGAAACTTTTGAAGAATAAAAAGTATGATATAAATCAAAGGCTCAGATTAATAAACTTACATTCGTAGAACAATGTCGTAACTTCGAATACGCATTTTTATCAACGTATTTTTATGATTTCTTATTTTATTTAGTTTAAGAGGTTACACGTCATATTATATCACAAGAGAATTCAAACTGATGGTGTCGACGTCATGGACACCGAATGGTGGTATGATATTTTATTTATTTTCTTATGCATTTAAATGCAATGCTGTTATTTTGTAAGATAGTGGAATTTAAGTTTTGACAATCATCCGATAATTTTCAATCGGCCGGAAAGCCTTAAGATAATAGACCACTTAGCAGAAAATACGAAACGTTTTCCAACGTCGTGTTTGTTTTTATATTTTTGGAATTCATTTTTTATCTCTGTATTCTTTGTTAAAATGATGCAAGAAAATTGATACATTTGCAGACTCGAAATATTACATGAGTATTTTAGAACGATGTTGTTTTACGTTTTGCCTTTCTTTTCGAAGTTTACTTAGAAAAATACATGTATTTGCACAAATATGTGTATAAAAAACGTGCCTATTATCAAACGTACGTAGACCAAAGGTTCAGTACGTACGACCTCTATATATATTTTTTTTAATTTACAACTTTACTTTAGATTCAGATTTGGCTAAGATACAAGTGAGTCGAATACACACATATCAAAGAAGTAAGTAGGCATCCTTTGTATCATTACTAATGACGACAAATCAGAGTGTGTTCATGGATTTAGGCAACATATTATTGATTATCTTACCACACTCAATCGGTTAACAGTTAAAAGTGGAATATCAAGGATTGCGTCGATTCAACGCTTATATTGTCAACTTTAACGTTAATCTATAATATTCACTTGCAACTGTGAGAAATCAAAAGCGTTGTTGCCAACCATACGTAAAAGTGGTGCATAATCAATAGATGTATATCTGAAGAAACAATACTGTAAATAAGTACAAGATATCTATTTTTAAAACTGCTTCATACGACACCAAGAGCTAGCCGTTGGCAGAGGAAACAGAAAGTTTAAACATAATTGAATTACTTTGTGGGTTCTGGATATACTTCTCTCATATCTGTGAACATAGAATAGAACGTAATCTATTAAAATTGTTTAACTGATGTTTGTTCTTATAGTATATTTCATATGATGCTGCCTTTTAAACACCCGTGTTTTCGTAGGTAATACAATTACACAAGAAGACTCTCCTAATACGAGTTAAGCAAACTAAACAATGAGTCTAGCACACCATTTTTCATTATGTAGTGTTCTTTATATTTATTTTTCTTGAGTATCAGCGACTAAATTAACCGTTTGTTTAAGTCATAACCGACACGGACACTGTTCTAAAAACAGAAGAAAAAAAGTTACATATATTATATGTTGTCAAAAATAAAGCCGAATATTAGCATATATCATGTACTATGATGACACAATCATTGCATTTGTTTTTTGTTTTTTAATATTTATTCGAGACCAACTTCTTATAAAGAAAACGGATGAAAAGTAAACGGTGAGTCGTGTGTTGAGAGCTGGCGTTGAACATTTGTCAGTATTGATTACAATCTAGTTTCAAGAGAAGTTCCTACTAATATTTCAACTGTTATTGTAACTTCGTTATGTCTACAAAAGAGTTCCTATTAACCGTCTATCTTACTTGATTATACTCAACAATCGAAACGGTTGAGAGGAAATAAGATTGCATCTCCATGAGTGTTTAATATATGACGGAATATGTAGTGAGGAGAGAATATTTACAACCATCAATACTTTATAATACCTTAGTAGGCAAATCTAATAACGTCACAAGTTAACATATTGGATAGTTCAACACCTTCGTGGATTAAAATCATTCTATTCCCTCTTTGAAATAAAGTTTACAAAATCAAATGTTGCGATGTTAACGGTTAAACCAACACCATATGTAATGAGGTACCCAACTCATTCGATAGGTCTCTATTTTCAAACTTGTGAAAATGTATTAGAAATAGCTTTTTCCCCTGTGTACTATTATCTATTACTATTGTTATAAGTATAGAAAAGTATAGAAAAGTATAAGTGATTACTTCTCTAACAGTAAGTAATGCTAGGGTAAGCACATATGTATAATAAACAGAAGCGTACTCCTTTGACTGACAATATGGGTAACATGAATAAATTGTATTTTAATATTTGTGAAAATTTCACTACATATGTAAATTATGTAGTTGGACTTTGACCGAGATTTTCAGATGAATTAAAATAATAGTATTAAAGTTATCCACCATTTTACATATTTCAAGTGTCCAAAATTAAGGAACATTAAGTGAAAAAAAATTGTTTAAAGTGTTAAACAGTAGGGATTTTTTGGTATAAAAGGATAAAAATAAATATTCTAAACTTTAATTAGCGGCACTGCTGCAAGTAACACAATATCAATCATGTCAGAAAGAAATAAAACTGATTTAAGCGACAAAGCAAACATCGTCAAATTAAGAAAGGAAAAGTTAACAATAGAAGAAATCGGAAAACGTTCAAAAAGTGTTGTAAGCCGAGTTCTCAAACTCTATAACGAAACTGTAAGGTTAAGTAAAACATCGAAACTTGGTAAGCAAAGAAAGACAACGGCAAAAGAGGACAGAGTTATACAACGCCTAGTGTTAAAATACAGTTTCCTTTCAGCTGGCAAAATTTCTAAACAAAGGGAAGATGCCACGAATGTTTCACGACAAACAGTGTCCACGTGGTAGCACGAAATAGGTATTTTTCAAGATCTCCTTGAAGAAAGCCGCTAATAAGTAAAAAAGGAAGCAGCATGATTGGCGTTTACAACAACATATGTTATATGGTAAGAGAAAAATTGGGAAAAAGATTATTTCAGTAACGAATTGAAATTTAATGTATTTGGCAGTGATGAAAAACAATTTGTACAAAGAAGAAAAGGCGAATGTTTGGACCATAGATGCATCAAGAAAATGCTAAATTTGGTGGAGGTAGCGTGATGGTTTTCGGCATGATATCATGGTAGGGTACATTACCACTTGTACGCTTAAATACTAGAATACATGACACTATATACAAGGATGTTTTAGAACAGTATGTTTTGCCAGGGTTACACAATTCTGGAATCGAAAAGACTGTTTTTATGCAGAATAATGCTTTCTGCCATTAGGAAAAGCTGATCAAAAATTTATGGCTGGTCAAGAAGCAAAGGTAATGAACTGACCTGCTCAGAGTCCTGACATGAACCCTATAGACAACTTATGGAAGACTCTAAGACAGAATGTTATGGCAAAGAATCTGGAAAACTTGTGGCTTCAACTGAAAGATGAATGGCCCAAGATAACTGTGGCCCAATTTTTAGATTTAGTGAAATCCTGCAGTCGTAGATGCGCAGCAGTTATTGATAACAAAGGTGGAAGTACCAAATATTACATCTAGTTTGCCTTTTTAATGTAATGTAGTCAAAAATGATATTTTGTTCCTAAATTTTAGACACTTGAAATCTGTAAAATGGTTGATGACTTCAAAAATATTATTTTAATTCCTCTGAAAATCTCGATAAATTCCAACTATATTATGTATATATTCAGTGACATTATCACAAAAATTAATATATAATTTTGTTTAGATTCAGAAGTATACGCCTGCCTACAATGTATCATACCTTAGGCCAGAATACATATTTAAAATGAGTGACGTGGTTGGAATTGTAATTTTCTTCGTAATAGGCCTCTTCTCACTGCACATACTTAGCCTCGCGATCCATAAATTTAAAAATGTATATATATATATATATATATATATATATATATATATATGGCCTGCGCTCCTAGTAGCCAGTTTAGCAATAACTCAAAGTTATCTTGTATCGTAAGACAAAGAGTTGGAGCGTGATGCAAAGGTGGGGACACTTATTGTTATTCAGTCTCCAGGGAAGACCACCGGTTATTGGCAGTGAGAAATCACTGTAGATTACTTGTGTGAGTCAGATTAGTCATACGATTATAGTACTAGTAATAATAATAATAATAATAATAATAATAATAATAATAATAATAATAATAATAATAATAATAATGATTATACTAATTAAAAATTATAATAACACCAATAGTAATAATAATAATCATAATAATCATCGAATTCATCAAGTTCTTTTATTGACGCCAGATTCATGAATTCCTAACATTATTATGTGTTATTTTAATAGATGTGATGGCTTTCAAAAAAATTTTAAAGTAGTTATTCAATATTATTTTAACTGAAATATGCGTGTTTGCTATTTTAATCATTTTCCTCATCCTTTTTTTCAGGTAAGTACAAACAACGGATCATCTTACTTGGATACACTTTGAAATTCAATCTGGAAAAGTTACGTAAAAAATGAAAATTAGGATGATATTTTGGAATGTTGGTAAGCCGATATTTCTTTACGCAAACATACAATCGATCCATTGATTTTATGTTGGTGCACTATCATGGTTTTATGCTATGCAATACAGTAAGAATTTGTCAATATTTCTAAACCCGGGTCATAGCTATATATCCATACATATCTGGATAGCAGGAAATATCCCACTTGACAAACTGCATGAATATAATGCTGTAGAATACATATTACTTTACCCACCCTCAACAATACTGAGTGATCAGCAAGTAAGCAAGAAGTACCATCTTTTCTATCTTTGGTATATATCCTATACCTCTCTGTAGTAGGCAATAAAAGGAAACCATTTGAGGCACTCTCAACTATGGGTGAGCACGTCATTTTAATTTCATTAGTTTAAAAACATTTTTAGAATTTCAATATATATATATATATATATATATACATACATATATATATATATATATATATATATATATATATATATATATATATATATATATATATATATATAAAGTGGTGTACTAAAAGCGAACTTTTAGGAAAAGTGAAACCTATTGTGAAGAGTATATAGCTCAATATCCAGGATAGAGCAGGTAGAATGAAGAAGAATGGAAAGGAATTAGAGAAGCAAAAGTCAAATCATAATTCAATTCAATTGCTAAGAGCAAGGTATATTCCGCAAAAAAGGCAATTTATTCAAGTTAAATTTTCCTTAAGCCAGGCTTTTCTAAGATCAAAATCTTATCATCAGAGATGATAATTTTAAGGTAAATGTCATGCAAGTACATCGAAATATTGGGTTGACATGATGGGTTGATGAGAAGATATAGTACTACTACAGTCGATACACATATCCCCAGGTTGTAATGTTTACTTTAAATTATGCAATTTTCTATTATTGACAGACCGAACCACATCCATATGATAATTGTTTATATTTTTCACGTTCAATCATCGCGTGAACTATACGTATTTTTTAATTTACTTTGAATAGAAACATTTATTTCTGTTACACATATCTTAGACAGTTGAAGTATTTTATATCTATAGAGGAGCGTATAATAGCTTTGATTTGACAAACTAACGCCGAGCACGTTTGACTAGTTTACTAAGACACCATATATTTGGTCGATTAGTGGTTGTGTTGATAAGTCTTCATTTCAATATTTTATGATATCGTGTCTTCCAATTTCATACTAGAAACTGTGTTTTAGCAATAGTATTCAAACTAATACCGATATGGGCAACCGAAATCAAATCAAAGTTTGGGATTTTGGAATTTTAAGTGGGTTTATTGAGCTTTCTATATTATTTAATTTGATTTATTTATCGTTGTAATAATTAACATAAACATTGGATACTTTTCACTTCACCGATTATTGACACATTTCGGAACTGGATAACTTTGTCAGCTCCTTCAATTACTCGTGTTTGGACTGCTTTTTATTACCTGGATTAATCTTCATCAATCCTCTGGATGTCTTTCTTGATTATGTTTTTCAAATTGTATAACCTGGATGGATTGTATAGATTCAACAAAAAAGTATGTTTTGG
The DNA here is from genome assembly GCA_963556195.1 of Sepiola atlantica. Taxonomy (NCBI): domain Eukaryota; kingdom Metazoa; phylum Mollusca; class Cephalopoda; order Sepiida; family Sepiolidae; genus Sepiola; species Sepiola atlantica. The sequence goes on from OY744515.1 coordinate 195,517,013, forward strand.
GGTTGATATATTTTGTTATGTATTTTTATGTATTTGTGTATATATTTTTATATATTTTCAAAGTTTAATTTTATTACCTGGAGTGGTATGACTGCGGTAATGGTCCTCTGAAGAGAAGAATTATCTTTGAAAACTCATGACCTAAGGACTTTAATATACTTTGCTTGAACTTTGAATGCTAATAAAATTTGATTGACACCTTATTTTATTACTTCATTTTTATATTCTAATATATATATATATATATATATATATATATATATATATATATATATGTGTGTGTGTGGAGGGGGTGGGGGTGAGGTGGGGGAGTATCAAGCATGAAGGAAATAGAATAGTATTGAAGAATCGAGAACGAGATAGATGTGAATACGTGCTATGAGACAATAGATTTTTTTAGACTTCGAATTGTCTCTTTAACAAGGTAAATAAGTGGGCGATACTAATTGTCTTGTGTATGTATTAGATGATGATGATGATGATGATGATGATGATGATGATGATGATGATGATGACGACGACGATGATGATGATGATGATGATGATGATGATGATGATGATGATGATGATGATGATGATGATGATGATGATGATGATGATGATGATGATGATGATGATGATGATGATGATGATAAGTCTTCCTTTTTATTATTTATTTTATTATATTTCTTAGTACTTATAGGGGAGGATTACTCGTCGTACTCTTTTTGTGGTTGTCACATTTGTAGTGTTGACTGTTATAGTACTTCTTTGTTTTTTTTTCTTGCGTGTTTTCTGAATATGGAATTATATTTTCGTAATCTACTTCTTCCTTTATGCAAATGGTTTTATTTATTTTAAGGAGGTACTGCCTGTCTTACCTTCTTATGTTGCTACTAAATATGAGCGAGGTGGTTTTAATTTTAAAAAATCTATTTTACACTTTTTAAACCAATTGTTATCGAACTTAATTCTAACGGTATCGTGTGGTTTTAATTCTGGAAGTTCTCTTGTATTTTTTTAATTTGTATTTTTTGTTGCTCTTGTGCCTCGATGACAATTTTGTCCGTTGTATGTTTGTGAGATTTGTTCTCAATGTTTAATTCATCATTTGGGATGGTGAACCATTCTATAATTGTGTCGTGCCTAATGCTAAGACTACTAATTGATGTTCTCCACCACTTTTGAATAATTTTGTAGCGTTTTTTTTATTGTGTGAATAATCCTCTCAACAATACCGTTTGCTTGATGAGCATGTGGACTTCTTTTCGTGTGAGGAAAATGCCATGTTACTGCAATTTAAACGAATTGAATTCTCGACTCTTGTCATTGACAACTGTGTGTGTAATGCCGAATTTGGCTAAAGTTAATTTATTTTTATTACAGTTTATGATTGGCAATAATTTATTTTGTGTAAATCACAAAATATTGTTGCATAATTAATGATTGTAACATACGAATTTCCATATAGGTGAAATATGTCAGTACCCACTTTGGTGAATGGTATGGTAGGTATTACATGATGTATTAATGGTTCGACTGGTTGTTGATTTTTGTAATCGATGCAGTATGAGCACGTATTTATTATGTCTTTAATTTGAGCATTACTTTTGGGTCAGTATATACATTCATAGGCTCGCTCTGTGCACTTATCGATACCTATATGTCCGATATGTATTTCCTGTAGAGCTTCTATTCGTAATGACTTACGTACAATTATTCTTGAACCTTTCAAAACGAGACCATTGGCGATTGATATCTCATCACGAAAAGAGGCGAATAGTGTAATGTTTCTTGGTATTTTACCATTTGATGGTCATTTTGTTCTAGTATATGTGATGCGTATTTGAAGTGACGGTTCATCTACAGTGGCTTTTTTATACTCGTTTAATTTAGTGTCGGTAATGGGGCAATTGTTGTATTACTACCTGTATGTGCGATTTTACATCCTCTACTGATGCTTCTGGAGGCGTTTGGTCGAGGTATGCACGGGATAGAGTATCTGTAACACTTGATTTTTATCAAGTATGTAATTCAGATGAAGATCGTATCTTTGTAATGCTATTAGAAGTCTTTGGATCCTGGAGGTGAAATTTAGTGATTGATTTCTTGAATATTTGTGTCAACGGTTTATGGTCGTTATAGAGTCGATTCTTAGGGCTCCACTGTACGACCAGTTGAGCAGCAAGATAAGTCAGACTGCCGAGCACATAAAATGCCGGTTCATAATAAGACTAGAATGTTCCATCAGGATCAGACGAGAAATTCCATTCTCTGGGTTCTGATTGGCTGAGATTCATAAGTCGCTATTCGAATAAGTATTCTTCTATGACATGGATGCCAGTTGAGACCTTTATGCCGGTAAGTGTAAGTTTGATTCACTATCTCCCCCCTCCCCTCAGTACGCAAACGCGATGGTCTTTGGGGAAAAATTAGTTCCTTCTGGCCTGGTTGATTGTGGGGGAGTAACCTGGACAATGCCCAGGCAGATTTCACTGGCATTGTGTTAGCAGTGCTGGGTGGTGTCGGGTGCCTCGGCGATGTTTTACATCTTCTCTGTTATGCGGCAATGGTGTACCAGGTGTATGGGAATCCTAAGGCGTTGGATTGGGAGATTCTGGCAAAGCACTGGGAATAGAGACTGGAATTACAAGTGTTGTAAGTTTTCTGAGGAATCTGCGGTTTCGCAAAGTGATTCTGCCTGACCCATCAATCCTGATCCAATATTGACGGTTAGGGAGAGTTTCGACAATGCGACCTGTTGTATCCCATCGACGATTGTTTGCACGTTGTATTGCTACTCTTTCTCCTTCTTAGAGTGGGCATAACGTATGCGCTGTGGGATGGTACCGCTCGGTCAGGTGAGCATTGCGCTGAGATAAGCTTATCTCACGGTTCCTAGCATCAGCTATCTATTTTGCATATGATTTATATAGTGTAAGTTGGGATGGTATCAAGTCACTAAGTCGGCGGTGGAGCAAGCGTTGTGCTGGGGATAGACCATTGCCTTGGATAGGGGTGTTTCGATACTGTAGGATGGCTCTGACAACACTGTCATTATTCAATGAGCCATGGGGACCTGTATTTCTATTAATTATCCTGTTCGTAGCGTCATATAGAGTCGATGCTTAGGGATCAACTGTACGACCAGTTGAGCAGCAAGATAAGTCAGTATATAGTAATGCTAGAATGTTCCATTATGCTCAGAAAAGTCCATTCTCTGTGTTCTGATTGGCTGAGATTCATAAGTAGGCATTCTAGTGTATAAATGTTCATTCATTCGAATAAGTATTGTTCTATGAGATGGATGCCAGTTGAGGTCTTTATGTCGGTAAGTGTTAGTTTGATTCTTTAGTCGTTTTCGATTTTTAAATGAGTTCCCTGTAGGAACCGAGATATTTTTTGCATGAAAAGACTATCGAACAGTAATTTTGTTTCACTTGCGTTGTTGTACGAGAAGCAAACGAAACAGGTAACCATCTTACGTTGTGTTTCTGCCCGAGTATGGCTAATAGCCCATGCTTACTAGCATTTGTAGTTATTTTTACTGGAAGATCAGGATGATAGAATTGCTGTACTTGTTTCCTGGTAATCATCTTTTTACCTTGTTGATTGCTTCGATTTGATGCTTGTCGAATGACCATAACGTATTATTTTGCAAAAGCTGTCGTAATGGTGCTGCCATTTCGGAGTAGTTTGGTAAGAATGTACATGTGTAATTTGCCATGCCTAGGAATCTTTGTAATTCTGTTTCGGCCTGTAGGTAGTGGCATGTGAATGATCGATTCCACTTAGGTTGGATTCTGTTTTATCCCTTCGCTGGTTAATAGATGGCCAATGTAGGTTATTTGTGCTGCATTGATAATACATATTGATTGATTTAATTTTAATCCGTGTTTTCGGATTTGTACGAAAGCTTATTGTAGTCTATCTGTGGTTTGGTAGTTTGGTAGTTTTGTTTTACGGCATATCAACCCTTTTTGGGTTATTTAATGCCGAATCTGGTCATTATAGTAAAAGTTTTTATGCTTCAAGTTCTTTATATCTTCAAATGTTTAATCATCGTTTTTGGTTTGGTAGTTTTGTTTTACGGCATATCAACCCTTTTTGGGTTATTTAATGCCGAATCTGGTCATTATAGTAAAAGATTTATGCTTCAAGTTCTAAAAATAAAATAAAAAAGGGGAGGGAGAAAGGGAGAGGGGCTGTTGTTTTTGTTTTTGGTTTTGTAGAACATAATTAAGTTTTACAAAAAAAAAAAAAAAAAAGAAGAAAAACAAAAAACGTCAATGTAGGTGAATTTCGTCTCAGGGAGCCACAGGGCAGCCTGATCTGGTATCACCAGGTCTATCTGTGTGTTCTTTTAAAGTGCTGGACCAGATTATAATATCATTCTGTGAATTCCTTACTCCTTCTATGCTTTCTATTAATTGTGCGATTTCCTTTTACAAAACTTCAGTGGGGCTGTGAATTCCATAGAATAATCGAGTGAACCGATATCTTTAAAAAAGGTGTGTTAAATATCAGTAGGCAGTAGCTTTTCTCGTCAACTGGAATTTGCCAGTATCCATTAGATGCATCGAGTTTCGAAAAATATCTTCGATCATGCATATGTGTAAAGATATCCTCCGCTGTAAATAGCTTGGAATGTTGCCTTTTTATGGCCTTGTTTTGATTTTGAGGAGCTAAACATATTCGGAGTTTTCCGTTCGCTTTTTCAACAATTACTAGTGAATTCAGCCAGTCTGTTGGTTGATTAATGGGTTTATGATACCTAAATTGTGGCATATACTTTTAATTGCTTTTTAGGTTTTCCTGTGTAGAAAAAGGTACCAACTTGGTTAATAAATTACAGGAGTTATATTTGGAGTCACTGTAATATGATGGGTTTCTCCGTGTTTTTCCTTATGTTGTTTGCGTTTAACGTATTCCTTTTTTTTAATACTGGTAACAATTAAAATAATAGTTTCAGTGAGATTAATAAAATACATATCTAAGGATCGTTTGATGTTTTTATGTGTTGTTTTTGGAGAATATTTGAAAGGCTTTCTTCTTGGGATGAAGTATAACAACACTGTAATACCCCACACAGTTTATACTAAATGCCAAGTAGAAAACCTTTCAAATATTCTAAAAAAACTACACATAAAAACATCAAACACTTCTCTCATAGACAGACCCTGTCTCTTACCCGCGCATTCAAATACCACATCCATCTGCAACACACTTAACAATCTAGACATTCCAACAGTACAAACCATATCACAAACCATAAAACAAACATTCAACACAGCAAGACATTTCCGAAAAAAAACACACATCCCATGCCGGCTCATATACTGTCCCATGTAACACCTGCAATTAATTTACATGGGGGAAACGCAACGTGAATTGAACAAATATTATCAAACACAAAGGGGCATACAAAACAATAACTCACTCAGTGCACTTTTTCCCATGTATTAGAGCACGATTATGCTTTTAAATTTGAACGGGTCAAAATCAGCAAACACATTCATAACAAAGCTCGGAGAAGACTATTGGAAACAGCGCTAATCACATACTCTAACACCATCTGACAACGAAATGGCTTCTACAGTCTATCCCCCTTAATAATCAAAATTATCCTGACCGAACAAAAACTTAACCTAGATCCTGGCTAACCCTTCTTAACTTCGTTCTCAATTGTACTTATATACAAGTCTCCACATACACACTTACGTACTAAGCCCTCCTCACATACATTTTTATTCACTACGAATCAAAACGACTTAACCACAAATAACAGCTTTACCAATGAAAACAATCTAGACATCCTCACAAATATTTAGATATTTAACACTCAATTTACTCTCAAACCCTCAACACAGCCTGAACAAAACTACATTTCTACCTATTGTTCGCTTTAATTAATATCAATTTTCTTTTTCTTTTCCTTTTTTTTATTGTCACGTTACAACATATGTGCACACATTCCTTCTGACTCACTTATATTCATACATTCCTGACATAGCCAGCTAATCAATACTCTCACCCTCCAAAAATGTCACACCTAACCATAACAAAATCTATGATAACACCTACATACAAAAAGAAACAGAGTTCCCCCTTCCCTCCTCTTTCTCCAGCCCCTAAAAATCCTTGCCACACCTATCCACGACAAAAACCTCAGCCCCGCCTCCCCTCTATCCCATCTTTAGACAAATTCACTAACACTCCAACCCTCCCCTTGTTTCACTGTTGCCTTAATGTACCCACACAGCCTTCCATATTGATATCACTCTCTGTCACTGACCGACTTCTCGCAGCACGGAACCTGGTCCAGCGCTCTTAGTAGCTACGGCTACTACTTTTCCCCATTAATGCATCACGTCATCCTACTGTATATGAATTACATTTTTTTTAAAATTATCAGCCTGAGGAAGTCTTACAATAATGACGAAACGTTGATGAATATATGAAAAAAATATACTTTGGTTTTTCCCTTTTTGTATTTTCCTATCATATATATATATATATATATATATATATATATATATATATATATATATATATATGTATATATATAAGGACACTGTGTTTTGATCTTAAATATTATTCGTCGAAATTGATTTCCTTGTCTACTCTTTAAAGTCATAATATTTATTTAAGGTCGTTCCGTTCGTAAGCTGTGCTTACAAAATATCTACTGATGACTAAAGCCATTGCTTATATTTATATTGTTATTATTTTTTCCTAAAATCCATTTATCATAATCTACACTCAACAACCGGGACAGGCTTTTGTATTTAATTTCATAAACTAATAGCGGTTTTGACAAAACAATAGTGAGTCACATAGGAAACTGTTTTCAACCTTGTGAATGTAATCTGCAATATGTTTACTTTCTATCAATTACTGTATTATTTGTAGAGTGTTTACATTTAAATTATTAGACAGGTTAATGTTTTGCGAATAATCAACAAGCCACACATGCGTATGACCAATCACCCTTTTATATATAGACATATGTATACGTATACCTATATACATATATACATACCTATACATACATGTATACATATACATATATATACATATATATATACATATATATACATACATATATACATACATATATACATATATATATACATACATATATATACATATATACATATATATATACATACATATATATACATATATATACCTACACACATATATATACATATATATATATATATTTATTTATTAATTAAGGTCAAATATTAACTAAATGAACAAAAACATTATTTTTCAAAAGTGCTCAATATTCATTAGAGCTGTTATATTAAAATAAACATGGTTGGAGTATCCGACAATTGTTTCAGAACCTTGTTGGCTCCTCCTCAGGGATGTTACTGGTGAATTAAAATGATATCCGCTCCTACATAATCATAATAAAGAAAGAAAAAGAAAAAGAAAAAGAAACAAACAAACAATCAGGCAAATTACAATTTAAAAACACCTTCAGACGAGACAAACTATTTCTATAAGATGCAAACTCTTGACACCTCGCGAGAAAGTGGGTCATAAATGTTCCCCACTCTCCCACCACAGGCCTAGACATCGAGACATACTCATACATAATCATATCTACGCTAATACGTACATATTAATATACTCACAGACATACACTCACATTTATATGTAGAAGTAAAATATGTTTTTCAAGATTGACTTCTAATCCAATATCTATTTTGGACAAGGCTCTTGATTTAGTAATAACGAATACGTGTTTTCATCTGAAACAAAATAATCCAGACACATAGGTATATATATATATATATATATATATATATATATATATATATATATATATATATATATATATATATATATATATATATATATATATATATATACGTCTGGTGTGTGCTGACATGATCCCGTAATTAGGTCGAAAAAGCTATGCGGTAATTACAATTGTTCTTGCAGGATAGATGGTGCAACGTTAAAATATATTTAAAGAATAAGCTTTAATAGATAGATTTCCATGGTATGGGGAGTTTATTTTTAGGTATGTTTATAACACGGCAGTCGATATTGTTTGATTATAAAAGAGGATGAATCACTATTTGTTAATGGCAATAATGCAAAACTACTAAAAAAAGCATAAATGTCAGTTGTCTATGGTCTTGCTACCTCAGGATTTGAAGTCTGCCTAACAGCCTTGCATAGTTATAACATTACAGGTGTAGAGAGAATTCAGACGAATGATTCATGAATGGTTACAACCGAATACACTTTAATGTTCTGGCCAGTAAAACCATGTATGACTTGTTGGAAACAGCATATGGTAATAGCCACTCTCGAGTGAACCCATTCAAATCAAGGGTAGCACAGTCTCGATTATGGATCCAAGCAAGCGTCTCGATAGATGGGCAGAGCATAATAATGATATGTTTACTAATCCATCAGTGGACAGCGCTAATGTAATTGGTAGATTTCCTCAATATTCAGTGATTGCCGAAATAGATTTTGCACCTGGCCTCAAGGAAGTAGGTGAAGCTATTTTGCATTCAAAATGCGAAGTATATTCTAAGTTGTTAACGACGCTAACTGAGAACATGGGTGTGCCGGGTTCGAATCCAGTTCGTTCCACAAAAACACTTTTATGAAACCCACACCTGCCCTTGTGTCTAACATCCTGGAGAGGAGGTAAATAAAATACATATGATACGCTACGGTGGAAGATCGATGGCAGTGATCTATGATATATTTCTTGTCGGCAATGTTTCCCAACATCGTTTCCTAATGCGTGTAGACTCCTTCGTGAATTGCACGAACATATAAAAGCGTTGTGGTTGACAATATTAATATACTTGCACATATATAAATGACTGTGACAACAATGTGTATCGTACGTCAGTTCGATTTAAACAGTGATATATGACTTCGTCAAATATATCGTTCGTTGTGTTTTGGGACTTACTCTATACACACGACGTAGAGTTCATAGATAACTCACTGAGTGATATACAAGAAATCATAGGGCTCACTATGAGCCTGGCAAGCAAGACAAAAGCTGGATATATCGGTTGAAGGCTTCAGACTGGGTGTGGTGGATCTATTTGTTTAATTTATAATGAAATATAAACATTTTCCCAATATAAAAAGCACCTACGTTAGATGTCTTATTATATAAAAATTAATATGCTACACTTTTATTTTATGATATCTTAAGAACATTTATCATATTATTATGTAAGATAGTTTGAAAAATATTTTGTATTAATAAAATAAATGTAGAATAATATTCTTTTCATATTTACTTTGATCTTTTTACTAAACATTTTTTTTGATTAGTCCAAAATTCAAAGTTAAAAGAAAACAAAATCTGTTGTTATTTGAATTTATTAATAAATATCGCATATAACATATTTTAATGCTTTTAGCCGAATTTATTATTAAATTCTTAAAAAAATGTTTAAGAATGAACAAATATGAACTCTCCTATTATAATACGAATATCGCGTGCATGAGCGTCACCTCATATTCCAAAAAGTGAATCGAGCCTTTATAACAACACCACGCACATTTTCCATTCTTACGGACTGCTACAAACATGCGGAACTGTTACAACCTCACCTCATACTATGACGAAATGATTAGTCAATAGATCAATGTAAAAACTAAATAAAAATTAGTTCTGATTTTATGTTATTAATAAATACCGCATCTAATCATGCTTTTAATGAATTTTAGCCTCATTTATTATCAAATTATTACGTTTAGAAAAATAAAGAGACATATCAACTCTCCTATGTTAATATATATATATATATATATATATATATATATATATATATATATATTTATGATGAAATACATCTCAGTCAGAAAAGAGATAACATTATATGCGTATTATAAAACACGGGCTTCTATTCCATACAACATCTTAGACGTTTAATAGCACACCTATATAGAAGCATTACAATATATGTATATATGTCGGGATATAGAATAGGAATCCACATAGTGTCGTCTAAAAGCGTGGTTTAACCACCAGAAGCAATTCTCTTTAAGCGATATTCAAGGTGTATAGTACATGTGCGCTTAATCTTACCTCCCATCACGTATATGCACTTCTTTCTTGGGTCAAGATGGCGGTCGCATAGACAATGGGAATGTTTCTGCGAAATAACTTGTTTTCATTTAGAAACGTTTAACGCAAATATCTTGCTTGAAAAGAATGTCTTGTCATGAAATGTGCAACTATTCAAGTAATGGAAATATCCGGAGATAAGTTTGCAGCCGTTATTATATCTCCGGCAATCCATATACTTTGTATGTTATGTATTATAAACTCTTTCACTCAAACTGTTAATTGATAACAAACGAACATTACAATTACTACCATTTTTTTAATGGTAGTAATTGTAATGTTCGTTAGTAATTGTAATGTAATGTTTCTAACTGGAAAATAAATTATGATTATATTTTTATTATTTCCGTTTATGTATGAGTGTATTTTACACTGAAAAATAACAAAAAAGTTCAAACAGATTTCTTTAATATATTTGCATGGTATTTATAGCAAAACTGATTTCCCCTTATTATATATATATATATATACATATATATATAAATATATTTGTATATATATATAAATATTTATGTGTATATATATATATATATATATATATAAATATATTTGTATGTATATATATATGTATATATGTATATATATATATATATATATAAATATATTTGTATATATATATGTATATATATATATATTAATGTATAAATATATATTTGTATATATATATATATATATATGTACAAATATATATATATATATATATATATTTGTATATATATATATATCTATATATATATATGTACACATATATATATATTTGTATATATATATATGTACAAATATATATATATTTGTATATATATATATATATATATATATATATATATATATATATATATATATATATATATACATAAACATAACATATTTTGTGTATATGAACTGAATTAAATTAATTATATATATATATATATATATATTATTTCATGTATATACACGTGTAGTATTATAAGATAATATAGTTTGCTTCGGAATTTTTTAGATGATGATTGATAATTCGAATCATTTGGTGTATTCGGACTACTTTTCTTAACTTGGTGTTTTAGTCACAACGTTTCGGCCGATGTAAACTCCGACTTTGTTGAGCCAAATTACACCTAGAGAAGGTTGGAGGTAACATCGGCCGAAACGTTGTGATAAAAACACCCAATATTAGAACCTTTGTCCGAGTATACCCAATTTTACGACATAATATGTTTTGTATTGTTTTCCCTGAGCTAAATAGTAATAGTATTAAAAAATATGCATGCCAATAAAAATGGGCAAAATCATACATATTTAATCAACGCAGAGAAATTACCAGGCTAATATTTTCGTTATTTGATTTGTTTATATAGTTAAGTAGTGTTTAGTGTAGCTAATCTACCAAGAATATATGGCAAAATATTTTTCAAAGAAATAGTGTAAATACTTTTAATGTATTCAGTTGTATTGTACCACATAATTTGCTTTTGGAAAAATCAATCAAAAAATAAGGAAGTCGGAATTTTCTATCGTAGCGACATCAAAATCACAACCAATCACATGAATCTGACTATTTCATTTTTAGAATGTGCATAGAATATCATAACTTACGTACAGACATGAAGGGGTTTAGCGTGTTATATAGATATGAATGAAAAACAAATGAAATACAACAGAATCCATGTATAAATGCTACAAAATATATCTTCTGAGGTCATTTCCGGATATGCATGTATGATCAATATTTGAAAAGCACTTGATGTTAGGTTGCGTTCTACAAACTACAACGGCACTCAGCTCACGCTTCTCAAAGCAGAGGAAATTGCTTTCATAAGTATCAATATGCCACTCGGCAACGGCATACATCCAATCCAGGAAATGAAAGATCGCCGAGCCCATTTAACCAGAGTATACACATTAGGTGGCTCTTATAAATCGTTATTGTTATTTTCTTTCATATCACGTTCATACTCTTTGAGCAGTTTATGCTATATTTTGTGAATCTCTGTTGAAAGATATTTGAGATATATTTATATATATATATATATATATATATATATATATATATATATATATATATATATATATTGAATGAGTTTTAAAAACATTAGCGCAATAAAACCTATTATAGTTTTACAAATAAATAATCTAATGATTACACGATGCGGTTATTTTATTCACTTCCTCTCTAGAAGGTTAGACACACTATTATATGTCGGTTGATGAAAGTGTTTCTGTAGAACACACTAGATTCGAACTTGGTGCAGTCCGTGCCATTAACCACTTAGCCACTGTCCAGATACAGTTATACGATACAGTTATACTTACATTTGTCTGTCAATATATAATTTAAAAACTTCTTATTCCAAAACAAACAAAAAAATGAGTGATAACTTGAATATTCGAAACCGAAATATATTTTTTAAATATCTGGGACAACATCGGCTAGATACAGCTAGCACATTTTTTTTATTTACTTCTCATACAGAAAATTAGATACAAGGTCAAAGTTTAAAAAAAACAAACTAATTCATTCTGTGCTACAGATCGTAAACCACGCTCTTTATTTGCTTTTTTAGTCCTCACATTCCATGACAGATGTTTTTGACATGTTGGGGGAAGACATGTTGTTTTCTGGGTCAGAATCGATCCATATAACACTGGCTATTGGCTAGTTTTTTTTTTACCTCGAAGTAGTAGGTTTTATCTCCTTACATCAAGTGTATTTATGCTTTGTCTGGAACGATTTCCATAAAAAAATAAACATGAGTGGCCTCGTAGGAATTCTTTGTTAACAGCGCCGCAGGTTATTAGCTCCAAGTAACTCACTCCCAGATAAGCTAAAGCCAAGGATGTAATTCCTAGGAGTGAATAGCAACATAGCTCAGCACCGCAGAATTAATGCCAGTTTCAGTCCGATTGTCGAAGAAGTAGGCTCGACCGGTATGGACATCACTTAAAATGGTGCTATGTACTATACGTATAGATTATAACTATGTTTAAGAAGGCTTCGAATGTTACGGGGATTTATCTGTTGTATTCATCCTAACTAGTTCATGTTATTTTGATAGATAGTGTTATTACCCTTTTCATTTTGTTTTTATTTTTATTCCATCGTGTTTTAATTTATTGTTTTTGTTTATAATTTCTTATTATTCCTTTTTTACTTACGTTATCTTTTTGCATATTTTATTTCTGATGTGCCTTCTTTCTCTCTCAGTTTCTCTTTGTTTCTCATTTTTTATTTCTTTTTTTATGTGTATCTTAATATTTACTCATTTCTTGTCTTCGCAATCTACTTCATTTATTTCCTTATTTCCATTCTGTTTGTTTCTTTCGTACTCCACCCCGCCCTTCTCTCGTTTCTTATCGACTGTCTTTCGACATTCGCTCCGTCTAAACAATATAGTTTACTCCATGTTTTATTTCCTTCTATTTGCTTTTATTTTCAATTGAACCTCGCTACTTTATGTTTTCCTTCCCCCTTCCCCACCACGCACAAAGAACACTCATAATCCAGCGTTTCCATAGAAAATTCTTCTTTAATCCACTTCCATTGTCTCCGTCTGTTAGTTCTGCCCTTTTAATTCCATCCTCTCCGACTGACTATTACTTTATATTCCGCCTTCTCCGTGTTCGACTAGGTTGATTCCTTCAACAACCAATCTACTTAGTGCCAAAGACGAAATTGAATCACAAATTACGTTTCCTACTCGATTTCGCTTAATATAACCGCAAACCTCTACTTATACCTTTTGTTTTTACTTCAGCACCATTTCCCCGTTTTTATTCCGTGTTGCGCTCCGCCATCGTTAATACAACGAGCGGCTGTTTGAAAGCGCTCTCCGCCATCTTCCCCGAATAACTTCATTATCCCTGCGCAGATTTGAAACTTCTTTCCTTCCTATTGCTTTGCTTCTTGCATGTTTCATTAATTTCCATGCCGTCTCTCCTAATTTGTTATTACATGCGATAATCGCTTCCTTTTACAATCAGCTTCTTACACTGGCTTAATAATAGGGGTCGCCGCAGCGTAATTTACCAATCGTCTCAGATGCAACCTGTAGTAGAAATACTACTACATGAATTTTGATTGCTACTTGTTTACAATGCGTTGTTATTTCACGTTGTAGAAGATAATAGCCACGTTTACGTTTCTCTCAAAACCGGTTTCTTTTATTACAACATAACGGATAAATAAAAGTATAATTGCAGGATTACTAGTCGGTGTAAAACGCATACATGTACGATCATCTAACAGAGTGTACTGTCAGCGGTGTCGGTGGTAGGTAAACGAAACACTAATTCACACACTACCTATATCGGGAACTTTTGTAAATAGAGTGTTCACATCTTTAACATATCAATAAGACTTTCATAATTAAAGATGACTATAGCAAGACTTACAACAAAATCAGTACAACACCACTTACACTACTACTTAAAATACCACTACTAATAGAAATGGGATAGCTTAGTGTTGTGTGATCAGTTGAGATATTGTGCTTATAAAACATGTTGTAATAAAAATGGACGCCGAATATTACTTAAGGATAAGCTTTATTTAACCATTTGTTGCTTACTGAGACAAATAGTGTTTTAACATTCACTCTTAATATACACGAATGTAGAACATTCCATTGTAAATTAAATGGGTGAAACGGGCATCAATTATCTTTGTTACTACACATGTCTCAGGTTCCTTTCATGGGTTGTAAAGATTGAGACAGAGCTCAGCCTAAACCTTTAAACCATTGTTAAGTCTTGCAATGATTCACATGAATATGAATACATGAATACTAGCTGGGTGATTCATCCCTAGTGGGGTCGTATTATTTACCATGCCTGGACGCTTCAGTAAGTAGAATGGAATCTGGTCAAAGATTATTGAAATAAAAAAAATAAAAAATTATAGACTGCAATGAAAACACTCTATGACTAATGTTTTCACATAAGAAATTTGAATGAATACAAAAGGAGTGAATAATTATCTCAATTGACGGAAGCTACTCGTTTACTACTGGCACTTGACACAACAATATATTCGCCACTAGAATTTATCACATAGTAAGTATTTCCAAAACCAACGTTTTAATATTGATCTCGAAAAGAACGTTCTCGCAACAGAAACATTGTTACCTGTTATACTTTTCTCCGGTGTCAGCGTATGCACTGCAATGTGTTTGCCACGAGTTCTTTGTTGCATACTTAACTTTTCTCAAACAACACCGTTTTAAATACTAATCCGTATCGCTCCGTAGGCATACGCTCCTCGGGTAATAAAAGCGTATTTTGTTGTATTATATTCATCCGATGTTTTATGGGTGGTATAGAACGCTAGTCACACGTGCTAATTCTCTCGTCCCAGCATGCATTAGTTATTGCGCACATCGACTAACTAAACGATAGTCAGAGCCGGACAATTATCTGCCGGCGAAGTAGGTAAATCAGTAATAGTCTGGCTTTTGAGTTCCGCCACAACGGTGTGCCCCTGTTTTGTATCCACATCAATAAATAAGGAGTATCGAGTTATGGAATACAGGAAAGCTGAACTATGTTTAAACTACAGATACAAATTTCCTAACAATAAAATACGTAAAAGGCGGAAGAATCGAAGCAGTTAAATGGGTAGATAGTTCGCGAAGTAAT
>OY744515.1:195537733-195545233 GCA_963556195.1 Sepiola atlantica
ATCACATGTTATTACGACATATGTGCTTTAGGCTACGTTTTTTAGTGAAAGCAATGGATTCCTAAATACATCAGTGAGATCTGTTTCGCAAGCTTTAGATGAGTTTGTTGTTAAGCTGCATTCTTTTAGCATCATATGCAATTATACCGGAGATACAGAACTAATCAAAACAATGTGGAGTCCCGTGTATGTCATGTTCGAACATTGGTACGAAGTAAAGAACCGATATATGTGGTAAACGGCTACTCTGTCATTTCCCAATGTTTGACTCATCTTTATTTCAAGTGTTTCATCTTTAATTGCTATGAGTTGTGCTAAAACTACTAATTATTACTTAGCAACTTGTAGACATGATCTGGATAAAATAAAACATTGTTGCCTTTTTTCTTACTACTCTGTACTTTTGCTTTCGATTTAACAATTTCTTTCATGTCTGTTAGCTTGCTCATTATTTATATAACATCTAATTTAGTTAAATAAGTTTATTGCTGAATTAGAAATGTGTATATTTCGTCATTTAAATCTCACGTGAACATCAGATTAAGTATATCGAGGTTATAAAAAAATAATATCGATCATTGTATATGATTTATAATACGGCTGCCGATATACGCACATTTCAATGGAAACTGTAATTGCCACTTTACTAACGAAACTAGTACGTAATGAAACACTGCGATTCCAAATGTCTTCGGCACTGACGCAAGGTATTGGCTGAGTAAAAGATCAATGTATATTCTTTAGTTGAGAATCTGGGAATGGGTTATATTTGGGGCACTCTTCCTTGTTTTGTAATACTACAGAACTGACTTCAGAATCTAGTGAGGATGCGATTTTACTCGCTTACTTTTGCGTGACGGGATGGAAGTATATATATATATATATATCCATTTATATTACCCGGTTATCGTTTAAACAGTAAATACATACTTGCTAGCAATTATCTACTGTATTGGAATGCTCATAAATAGTGCTCGACTGAGTTCTAATAACTGGTGTCATTCTGTAAAACATTCATATCAAGAGCTTGTTTAATTACAACCAAAGCAATGATGCTTATCCCACTCTCTCTCTCTCTCTCTCTCTCTCTCTCTCTCTGTCTCTCTCTCTCTCTCTCTCTCTCGCCTTGAAAAAAGAACTACAGGAAATCGCTATGAAAGAAGTTTCATTTCTGGAACATTTTATTATTTGAAAAATACCACGAAACTGCTTAAGAGCCGACTACAACAAAGTCCTCTTAAAGCCTCATGTAAACAAATAGTTGTTTAGCTGTCCTCATTAGATATTAATGCCATCTTAAATAATCTTCTATCCACTCCGCGCATTATTCATAATTCTCTCATGGTTGAAAACTTCCTCCAACTAAGAATCTCTTAAACAGTTATACTGTAGTTTATTATGGGCTTTGATAACTGGTAACCAATTAGCATGACAATGTAACCATGTAACATCTTACAAGATATATACAGTACAGAATTGGCTCTCAAATGAATCGGAGGTGATCATAATAACATGCATAAAAAAAGGAACGTAATTCTAATAAACATATGGGAACACATCGAATTATTTGTTAAATATTTGCATCATCGCATAAATTGATTACATCTTTGGAGGAATATGTTTTTTTTACTCAAAGTATACCACTTCTAGAAATAATACTATCTTCACTTTTCTATCGTCCGTGTTGAGGCATATACACCTATATCTGTTAGCATTTTTTGATGTTACATTTACCACTTTGTAAGGGAACCCATATAAACTAAGCACAATTCTATGAGGCACACATAATCAGGTGAAAAAAACGACCAAATACAGATTACATATTGTCAAACGTAAGGTGTACTATACAACAACATCAAATGACATATAATTAACAGGGTGTTAGTTCCCACTCGTGCTGAGCTAAACCATACATAGAAGGTTATGAATCTAATGCAGAGTTTCTTTATATTTAACCACGTGAAATCCTATCCAGCGTGGTGAACTCTCTCTCTCTCTCTATCTCTCTCTCTCTCTCTTCCAGTAGCCTGAGTATATCTGCCTAAATAGGAATAACTCACCGCCGTCTTTTGAAACCAGTGCTATTCTCATCTGTTTTTCTTTAACTCTAAGCTAGAAATATTTATGTACAACAAGCTATTTTACATGTAGAGCGTGTCTCACGATTGAACACATCCGATATTTTGAACAGGTTTAGTGACGATCAGTCAAGCGAGTTCGCTTCTTGGCTGTACACAAACAGCATAAACACATTACCATACGAAAATATAAGCCTCTTTGGCGGATATATATATATATATATATATATATATATATATATATATATATATATATATATATATATATATTCTCCCTGGAATTCAGCAACCAGGTTGGATCAAAAAATAATTCTCTGCATGATGAGACCTCAGCTCTTGAGAGCTGTAGATCGATAACATCGACATGCCAGTGTAGCAGACCTTGTACATGTTTGAATAAAAGCATTCACAATACAGCTCTGTATTTTTTATTGAGCACCATTTTATAAACCCGGTATGATTCCCTTTGGATGTCTACCCTGTGGATTTTTACCTTACCTGGATTACTATATATATATATATATATATATATATATATATATATATATATATATATATATATATATATATATATGTTAATCGTTCACTATACATTATTGTGAAGTATAATAAATAGCTATTTATCTAAGCTTTATGAAGTCTTAAAACACATTTTCCAAAAAATATATTACTTATTAATCTCCGAACAACTGATGTTTCAAGTTTTTTTTTTAAAAATATGATAGATCATGGAATGTCGTTAAATTGGCATTGAAAAATCTTTGGATAAAGTGGTCAGGCCTTGTTGCCATGCGATTGTTCATTATATGTAAATGTTATTTTAAGGGTATTTCTAATATCAACACTGATAATAAATATTAAATATGCAATAGAAATTTAGAGAGGCAACGAGGTTGAAATAAAACAAACCTATCTGTCATCGCTTAACGTATCGTGCAGTCTTATTATAATTTAAATAATTTTAAACTGTTCAACTTGTTACGCATAAATGATATAAAGCTCAGGAAGCGTTTAGAACGAGAATGCACCATCTTTATTAATGATTCTTTATTAGTGTATCAGTGTATTTGATCAGTTTGGCATGTTACTTCTAAGACACTACGTTACGGTATCATGCATCTGTGACAGCAAAGCCAATGAAACGCGTGATTATATGTCGTATAAAGGCGAATATCCCTTAACGAAAATATAACGTCTTTAAAACGTTCATTATAAAACGTATGTTTCACTGTCAAAACAGCATTAAACAGGGTTACTGTTGTGCCTGTAAAAGAGCGAAAGAGAAATAAAGCGAATAGTTCTCATGACAATAAATTGTATTAAGAGCAAGTAAAGAATTAATTAGTTGACAAGCCTACACATTTGATTCTACTGATTGGTTATAACGACTGAATTCATAGAACTCGAGAAAGTCTATACAGCGACTAAATAGGGTATATCAAAATAACATTAACGTTGTTTTTCTTTCACAGCACACGCATATTTTTTTATGTATTTGGCAAAATACCAAATGCGCATTGTGTCAGTCAAAATTCATTTCTGAATCTAAGGAAAGCAATCCCATTATCCATTGACATTCAAAGTTTTATATTGGCACATAAAAAGAACAAGACATACATAACAATCACATGTAAATATTCTGACTGAGTTGCTGTCGTTACGAAGTAAGTGATATTCTGAACGTATTAATATTCTCTTTTAAATCATCTTCATCGCAGTGTTGAATTATTAACTGTTATGCAAATAGTTGGAAAATATGACTACATGGGTTAAAGCTTATACCGTCAAACACGGCCAATATTTTAATAATATACGACACATATAAGATCTATATGAATAACAATGTATGACCGTTTCTCGTTTATTCGTGTATATATTTATTGAGTCAACACATGACAGTGTTGTTTACTATTGTCTATTATTTGAATGCTGCTTTGAATGCCTAATGCAATGGCGACAAATTAAAGCAAACACATCACAACTCTATTTAAAAATAATTTAATTACGAAATAACATGCACAAAATTGATTATCTTCGTAAAACGTTAGACTTATTATATTTATATGTGTTAACAGTGGGGAAACACTGAATGAGTTTGTCATAATGAATAAGTTGAAAACTAAAATGGAAGAATTCACTATTTCGAAAATGTAATTGATTTCCTACTTAATAAATGTTTCGCATATATTTTCTAGAATATAAAAGTGTTTTTAACGCACATACGTAGTTAAAGCAAAATAATTTGTTTGGGACTATGAAAATAATTCCTAACGCTATTGATGATGTTTACTCATTTATTTTTTCATTATTGCTTATGTTTGAATATATATATATGTTTTAAAGCATGTAGAAAATCATAAATCTATGATGTCACGCCAAAGCTGTACTCATTTTGAAAAGGTAATATTTACTGCCCATTTTATACGAAAGGAAAAATACGTTTATATAATCTCAGATTGAATATCTCAAAGTTTCGGGTTCAATTTCCGGTCATGACGTCGACTTTATTTATTGGGAATTAATTATTTACTATTAATGCAATATTCTCTATTTTTAAAAGTAATCAAGATCTATGATATTTCAAAATGAGACAAATTCCGCAATGTATTTATACAGTTGAAAAAGGTTTATCAGACAGAAGGGCAAACTCTTTATTTATATAAGAAAATTGAAAGTTATGGAAGCTATTCCGTTTTAATGAATATAACATTAAAAGTGCATCTACATTGCACGCTTTTAAAGTATTATACTAACTAGGTTTAAGTTATAATATGAAAAGTAAAAGATACCATATTAATTATGTTTAACATACAATGTTGTATTTAATATTTAATAATAATTTAGTAAACATTTAAAAAGCAGGCATAATTAAAAAGAAGGTAACGCGAACGTAACATGAACCCACTCACAAAGAAGGTCCGGTAAGAAAAGCTAGTTGTACATAACTAATCCTTCAGACAAAAATCTTCTGTCAGACCATTCTCAGTTGTTAAACCCAACATGTCTTCTTTTTAACGTAGTTTACGGCAAACAAGGCAAGTTGTCCCTGTAGAAATGAGGAGTAACTGAGAATGAGGGTGACAGTTTAGGTGGCCATCTTTAATTGGGAGATGTGCAGCGAGATGCTTGTTCACATCAGTTTTAAATATCTGCATTTCAGTACAGTTGGGAAGATAGAGAGCAGGAATGGACTTAGTAGGGTCGGCAGCTCGAGATAAGACGCTATTGAAGTAGAAGGCTCTCCGTAATCTGGGGAGCTCTGCAGTGAATAGATGGGAGTTAGCTTGTTGTCGGGATGGTCCAGTGTATTTACGTGGAGGAGGCATCATAGCATCAAATTCATCGGATCACATTCTATTGAACTACTTGTAAACAGCGCAAGATGCAACATTGTTTCGATGAGGCAGAGGATGGATGTTGGTGGATAGTGAAGAACCAATAAGATTAGATACTCCTTGTTTACCTTGTCTGAGAGGGATCAAATGATGGATGGTGCACCAGTCCAGATATGACAAGAATACTCAATACATCGCGGATGGTGGATTTGTAGATACATACGATATTTTCTGGTGTCATAACATTTCTAGTACGGTAGAAGGAGCCTACTTCCTTTGCAGCAGCCTTGACAATGGATTCTATGTATTTCCCATACGTTACTCATGTTTTTAAGATAAAGTATGATAAAATAATGAAGGATAAGTAATCACCAGAAAAGCCGTGCGTCTATTTACCGTATGCGATAAACGGTATACAGGTCCGTGTATACGAAGTGCAATAAACTCGATTATAATAAATGTGCTTTACTATCTCGTGCATTTTTTATATTCCTGCAGTGTATGATCACGTTCAATTGAATTCAGATAACAGTCGTCTGCTTTTGAGTATATGTATTACATTCAGAACACGAGAACATATTTGTAAATTCTACGTTTGTCTGTTGCAGATGTATTATCCCATCGCCAAACCGAATGGCGACATACAAAAAAAAAACAATTGAAAAAGTATTATTACTTTAACTTACTATTACATTCCCCATAATTAAAAATAAATAAATACAAAGTAATGGTTAAAATAACAAACAAAGATAACAGATAATGACGTTTTTCTATGTAAACCTCAGAAAATGAATTGGACCGTTTTTACATCATAAGTTAAGTATCTGAATAGACACAAATTGTAAATGTTTTAATTTTGAAAGAGATAGGAAAGGTCTAATTTATAGCATACGCTATAATAATACCTCAGAAATAAATACATAAAATATCGTGAAATAATTGTATTACGCGCAGAACAGCATACACTAAAACCATTTATCTAATAAAAAAACATGATTACTTAAACACAGGATCGAACGCCAAAAGTTTGCAAACCACACACAGACAAAAAAATCAGTATACCCTTAAACACGCAGATACATTGACGTATGCACGCACATCTATTCACTAATATATACTAGCTAACGTCCAGGCACGAGTAAATATAGGCTCGCATAGATGTATGATTACACACATGAGGAGATACACGTGAGTGCAATATTACCCGATTGCAGACACACACATACATGCTGCACAAAGATAAACACGCATAAAATAAAATGCAAACCCATGTGAAAAACATCAGAAAACATACATGTTATTACCAATGACTTGTAAACGAGAATCACTAGACACATGAACAACGAAACAGGTGCAGACATGTGAAAGAAGAAGCTGCTTTCATGGGGAACTGATAACAAGATCACCAAACCACTAAATTCTGACAGGCCGTCACCCAGTATAAAAAGAGCCCTTGCCCCGTTTACACATCAGACCGGAAAGACGTGAGCAATTTTGTAAACTATCCTGGCTCTGGAAGTGGAACACTAGCCATGATAGAGGGCAATCAGATACATACATTTGGCATTTATAAATAAGGGCAGCATCCCCGTCTATACCATGTGCAGCACCCAAAGACAAAGAGGAAGATAACAGGTTGAACCGCTCACCCATGTTCTGTTGCACAAAAGAAGATGACCATGTATTGCATCTGCTACTCTAAGTTTGCCGAAAGAAGCCGCCATCTCTAAAATAAGAACACACCTTTTTTTTCTTGCCTACACTTGCTTATTTCACATATGAGATATTTATAAAAGTTTATGAGGATAACACCATTAATAATATAGCGCTTAAGTAGGCAGAAAAAGGACTATCAGATACAGACAGTAGTCTAAATACAGAAGAGAATAAAAATGGAACTGTTATAACCCACGGAAAATATGAGAGAGAGAGATTAAGACGTGACGAAAGAGCTGAAAGGCAAAATACACGCACTTACCAACAGAATATAAACTACAGACAATGAAAACAGAGAACAATCTAAAATAAACAGTCAACAAATTGGAGAGTGTTCTACAGTAATCTCCTGAGATAGATAACACGTGTAG
>OY744515.1:195550233-195560233 GCA_963556195.1 Sepiola atlantica
AGAGAATAAGTTTGGTGCGGAAGAAATGAGAGAAGTTATCTATGCAATTCTGCTATTAACTTGTGACACGGGTAATTTATTTTGGGAAAGCGCATATTTTACTCCTTAATTTGTATTCCCAGGGGATGCTTTAATTTAAACGATATGATATTACTATACAATATTCGCTATTACTGGTTCTTTTTTTCAAAGTAATAGATAAATAAAATCCATTGCGCATCACAAAATACGGAAGCGAAACTCATGCCAATTGGAGTAATGCGTGATGTGGTGGATGTGTAATAATTTACGCCAGTAAACCTTTTTATTGCATTGGCATATTTGCAAATAACGCTCAGATTCGTCAAGGTGTAGTTGTTTTTGTTATTCAGTGTTAGCAAACGCGTCACTCACTGCGAACACAGCTTTCTAATTGAGAAATGCTAATGAAAAAGGGTGAATTCATTGCTTTCTGATATAGTATATATCTCTGCTGCCTGATGCAACTTCAATTTAAGATCTGCCAAAACGAGTTGGACTTTTCATGTTTTCCGTGAGACTAATCGACTTAGGAAGAGCTGAGAATTCAGCATCATTTGTCTTTGTACGAAAGCGTTTAAGGTTAGATCATCACTCATACTTATCAATCCTTTACTTGGCTTGAAACGTATTTTTTGCATCAGAAAGCAATGCTTTATAAAGACAAGCATTTATTTTTATTGCATTTTTTAAAGAATTTTGCAACAGTAGCTTGTCTGAACTAACTTTAGTTATCATGTTCTATGAGCGATGTTTCTGACAAAACAGCATAAGGTATGTTTCCTAGGTCGGAATCCCTCCATCTAACACTGATCGTTAGCTAGTTATTGACCTTGGAGTAGATTTGTAAGCTCTTTATATGAACTGGCTTCATACCTTGTCCGGAGCGATTCCCATGACAAAACTGTAATTTATAAACCAAAAAGTGCTATTGGGCTCAAATGTTTAGACGTACTTTATAAAAATAAAAACCATAAATATATTTTATTAGTGCCGTCATCTCTATATCAGGCCTTAGGCTTTCACTATGCCAAATGTTGTTCATACCTATATTTAGAGTAGGAAGGTGATGTCTAAACAATCCTATCTAGTTGTGTTTTCGTGTTTTCCTTTATGTGTATACTGCATCTGCATTCTCACTACAAATCTTCTCTATGGTCACTGTTTAGATTCACACATGAATAATATATACTTATACGTGGTCTTATATTGCAAAACAAAATAAAATGGGCAAAAACATATTCGATCTTCAGTATAGGAAAAAAGTGTTATATAAGTCCTGTCGTCTTTAATATAAAAAAAGAACTCCGTCAATGACGATGTTTTATTTATTTTGTCTTACTAAATAGTTCTTATTTTAGAGATTCCCAAATTAAAGCGATACCGTGTGTTGTAGTATTCAGTTAAAAAAACATTTCTAATAGTTTCGTATTCAACTATTCCACATCATTAGTGAAGATGTTTTGTTCATGTATATTCGGAATTGTGTGTTGCTATGCGCGGACAAATGGATGTGTATATCGATTGTTTTTATTACATATGTATTTATTACGAAGTCTGCAGACAGCATTTCTACATACGGTTATGATGATAATAATACTACTACTAATAATAATATATAAAAAAGTAATTTGTAGTGTGTTTTTAAAAAAATAATTGTGCTGCATTTTCTACTCTTTAATATTTACCGATCTGGCTTTTATCAGAGCACCTGCACGACCAGAGGCGAAGTTTTCACACAGATGATAAAAGAAAGAGAAACACGAAGGAACAGTAAAAAACCGTAGGTAGTAGAAACCGAGGCGGAGTTGTTATGAAAAGAAAACCACCCATATAAATGATAAATTATGGACAAACCCATCAGGAAAAAAACATCAAATGAACGAAAGAAAGTGATATGCCAAGAACAAACCCTCTACCAAAAGGTGTTCTGAAAAGAAATATATAGCAACGTGGAAAAAATGTTTCTTCTGCAACGTGATTTTAACTGATAACATATTTCATTAGTCTGCCTATATTTGAAGGTGATTACAATCTAATCTGGTTATATATATATATATATATATATATATATATATATATATATATATATATATATATTAAAAACCCGCCGTGCGCTAGGAATTTTAGAATGGCCCCCTTCACCATTCTCAGTCATGCTCACTCGTTATACCATCTAAAAATATTGGAGACGATCCATGTTCGTCTTAAACGTCCCTCCTTTTGCAAGCAAAGGGAATGTCTATTGGGACTAGATGTGATCAGTCTCTAAGATTCATCCTCCATTGTGCATATAACATATAGCCAGTTTATTTTCTGTACTCTCTCCTTTCACCCTTTTTTTTAAATCCCTCGTTACAGCTTTTGTATGAAGATGACAAAACAGGTCGGCTGGCATTTTTTCTCTCTTTATTAACTTTTAATCATGAACGATAGAATTCGTCTTCCCTTCATACTTTCTATAATACAATTTTGTACTCCCCAAAAAATCTTGAAATATATATATATATATATATATATATATATATATATATATATATATATACGTTATGAACAATATCAGTACGTATTCAATCTCTAGAACGTGATTAGCCTAATGACCCACTTTGCGGATGTGTTAATCTGTGAAACTGGGGTCAACTCCTATTCTACTGTTGTCATTTACGCACTAATACTCCCTATTTACTTGCCATTTCACGAAATAAGGTAAAACACAAAGTACTTTTTCTAATGTTGGGAAACCCAGTTCCCCAAAAAAGCACTGTGGATTGAGACAACCCTACAAGTTAACTGAGTATGCTCTAATAGTTGGGGAAGGATTTAGGGTTAATATTTAATCTCATCTATTGCTCGCATGAAAAACGGGTAATCAATTATCCTATAAAATCAAACCGTTCGACTTTGAACCTTCCGCGTGAGGTCAATAATTGCTTTATCTGGATTCCCACGCGTGAACGGTGTTTAATTCTTCGATTTCGAGCTTATTTATCCTATTTGCTACGGTTATCGAAATAATAATAGAATAGTGGAAATGTGAGGAGACTAGTTGCTATCTACATTTGAAAATGTGAATAGCAACAACTCTCCTCACATTTCCACTATTCTATTATAAGCTTATGTGAAAACCGCTAGTAAATAAATAGTAATGGTACTAATACACATGAGAAGAAAAGCAACAATAACAACCATGATGGTGATATTAACTAAAACTACTTATGTGTTCACCTATTATCTTTCGTGTATCTTTATTTTTACAAGGTGTCTTCAGATAGAACCCATTTATATAGAGAAAGTTTGCAAAGAAAGATGGGCCCAAAATGTGAATAAATTCATCCTGTGCAAGCGAATGTACGTCACGTTCCGTGCAATTATACTGTATACATGTATGCCATCTCAATGTTTATCATATTGTTGTCATTAGGATTAGTAAAAGTAGTAATAGTAGTATGAGTTAGTAATAGTTGTAGTATATGTAGTACTAGTAGTAGTTGTTATAATACTTATGGGAAGAAGATAAAAAGGAAGTGGAAAGGAAGACGGAATGAGTCTTTTCTCTGACGATTCAGCAGTGCCAGCGTGGCCTATGTCAATTGTAGTTAACGTTTTCCAAATAGATTGCATGTGTTCATTGTAATAATTATGACTATTAATGTAAGTATTATTTGTTTTAGTAGTAGTCTTAGTAGAAAGATCAGTGGTATAATAATTAGTAGAATTAATAGCAACATTTGCAGTAGAATCATTGTAGTCCATGTGACACACACGCATCACAATGTGTATTCATACTAAATTAGTTATGTTTATTTGAAGCGTTCGAGTTGAACAAACTATGTTCATCTCTTTCTACGATGGCAAGATTAGCCACAAGGTCGGCTTTAATACAGGGAAAGCTCAGCTCCCCAAATAAGATTAATCTGGAGTGGGGAAAATGAAGTGGTCTCAATCTAGAAGCATTTCTCTTTCACTGACTGCGGGTATAACCATTAATTGTAGTACCAGAGCACATATTACACTTAGTCCCTACCGGAAAAGCCAACGATTCAGAGTATTTAATCAAAATTTCTAGATGGAATGAATACATGTTAATTAATATCATGTACATGAATAAACATCTCGGCTAAAAAAAAACTTCATTTCACACGGTGTCGTGTTTTGTTTTGTGAGGACTGTCGACAATCAGGGCGTGCCCTGTCGTCAGGTCAACTACTGAAAGTGGTTTGACATCTCCCACTTGTCTAATTTTCTTGGAAATCTCCGACATCTTTGATTGGTTTTCATCGAAGTTTTACCCGACGCACTGGGATTGTACGTTTGATCAGTTTTGGCGCTCTTTTTGATTAAGATAAGTAGAAACCGCTAATGAAATAGACAACTTGGACTACGTTCAAGTGGACACGTGGAGGACTGGGAGTTCGTTTACAACTCCCGGGGAGAAAGTTTTTTTTTATCAGGTCGTCGATAAGCAGCCTTGATCACCTCGTAGCCATCGGCCGGTAACACGTATACGCATGAATTATGCATCATGCATTTGCATAAACACAACATGATATTCGCTTACAAGCATATAATTACACACGCAATATATTATGTAGTAAAAATATTTTTAACTTAGCCAAGTGGAAAAATGGCACCGTAACAAGTGGTTCCGCTTCTCTCTGAATTAAACGTCCTGTACGAATGAAATATTTGTCTGTTTTGCTTGGGTAGTTATGCTACATGAATAATTTGACATTTTCTAGAGTATAGTACATACGCGTACTAAATACACACACCATTAAAGCAGGTTCAATAATATGTTGTGAGAAATAAATCATAACGTTCAATATATATATATATATATATATATATATATATATATATATATATATATATACGTATATATACATACATATACATATATATATATATATAACAATATATGTATAGACGTATATTTATATATACATACATATATATATATATATATACATATATATATATATATACATGTATACAAATATATGTATATACGTATAAGCATATATACATATTTATATATATATAAAAAGATATACACATATGTATATATACATATATATGTGTATATATACATATACATGTATAAATATAAATGTATATACGTGTATGTATATATACATATATGCATCACATATATATGTGTTTGTATATATATACATATATATATATATGTATATATATATATGTATATATATGGATACACGTGTATAACTCTCTCCATTTCTCTCTCCTATGTATATATATGTGTATATGTATATATATATATATATAAATATATATATAAATATATGTGTGTGTGTGTATATATATATATATATTTGAATGTGTATATGTATATATATATATACATATATATGTGTGTGTGTGTAAATATATATGTATAGATAGATATGCACATTTATATGTATATATATATATATGCATATCTACATAATATATATGTGCTTTTATACATATATATTTATATATATGAATATATATATATATATATATATATATATATGCATTTATGTATATGTGCATATACAGATATATATATATATGTGTGTATATACATGTTATATATATATATATATATTTATGCATTTATATATGTATATACATGTATATGTACATATATGTATATATATACATATGTATATACATGTATACATGTATATATATATATATATATGTTTATACATGTATGTATATACATTTATAGATGTGTATACATGTATATATATATTAATATATTTGTAAATATATAATCATATTATTATGTATCAGCATATTTCTCTCTCTCTCTCTCTATATATATATATAATCATATGTATATGTATCAACATATGTATATATATATACATATATATATATATTTATCTATATATTTATATATGTATATATATAAATATATATATATTTATATATGTATATATGGATTTATATATACATTTATATATGTATATATATATATATATATTTATATATATATACGTATAGATAGTCACATGTTTATATGCTCATATATATATGTATTCATATATATATATTTATATATATATATATATACCTATAGATATGCACATGTGTATATGTTTATATGTATATGTATATATATATATATATATATTTATATACGTTAAGATATGCATATATATATATATATATATATATATATATAATATAAATTATTGATTATTTTAATATATTCACATTGTTAAAAACATGATTATTCATAAACATTTCTTTTTCTGAAATTTGAGTGGCCAAATATCAACAGACCTCCAGGGACTTGAAATGTCCAAGTTTTAGTTGTAATAAACGCTCGGTGTTTGATTCGATTTCAATCGCATATTATGCGAGACTTTTTAATATGCGGGACTCATGACTGTGTCGAAGGAGCTAGGAAACAACATTTACGTTGATCGTTGAGTAAATTATTATGTGGATTCAATTATTGTCCAATAGCACTATTCAGCATGAGTGTTTTATTTGTTGGCGAATTGTTCTACTTTCCTCAGATAAACACTCTTTTTATTCTGCCCTAAATGTAATATGATGTAAATCTAATGAATATGGTATATTCTGGTGTTTACGTGTTTGCAATCACTTGTCTAGCTGTATTTTCTTACATTTTTGCGTTAATAAACTCATGCAAAGATATCAGGACTGTTAGACACGTCCGATGTCTTTCAAACGTCAGACAGAAAATAAAGTTAAGCTATGTCTGAATTTCAGCGCTTTTGTGAAATGACTGTACTTAACTGTCAGAGAGGTTAACGCATTCGTCTTACGTGGGCCAGACTAATTCAGATGAGATACACAGGGAAGAATATTACTCCGATCGTTTTTTAACATACAAATACATTTATTGAACTTTCGATGAATACTTTCATATTAGTGTTCATTTTCAATAGATAGTATTATACATTTTGGCCACACTTAACATTACATTATGTTCGTTCAGGAAGATAGTTCGTTATAAAAGTCACACTATATACTAATATATATTCTGTGAAAAAACAGAAATAAGTGTGTTAGAGACAGAAGAGTATTTGAGAAACACTTATAGACGCAGATTAATAGTGTGGAAAATGTGAATTTGTAACAAGTAGCATATTCATAAAATCGGTGGTGTTTACGCCTAATAAACTATAAATCTATTAACTTGTGACGTGCAAGGAGGATGACGAAATTAGTTGTTTCAGATTTTTCTTTCAGTTTGTTGCCGCCGTCCTGCCATATACAACGCCTGCTATTCCCCAATGCTTACACATCTGGGAGTGATTAGGCTCAAGGTCGCTTGACATTAGTGATCTAATAATAACTAGTTTGTCAACAGTATTACCGTATGCCTATCATATAAAATATAGTCGTATTTCAATATGTATTTACCAAACTACTGCATTTACATATATTACATATTTTATTCAATATGTCATTCTAAACTATTGAAATTATCATTCGCCTGTGGTCACCAGAGACAACATTAATGCATAGAGAGTGGAAAGGGTTATTTACTGTCGTTATTACCAGCAAATCCTCGAAAAGTACAGTCAAAATAAAGAAAAGATTCCTAAATTACTTGCTTCCATACGAAAGTAGTTAGATACAAAGTCGTGTTTTATCTATCTCCCCCAAAACAAGTACTTTGAAATGAAACACAAACACAATTAGCATGAGTTTTATTTCACTGATAGAAGATAGAATGTTGTGAGTGTTGTTTAAAAACAGATACTACTCATTGGTTTTTTGCCAAAAAGACAACTAAATATGACTATATGCTACCTTCTTTGATATTTTTCGTTCTTCTGTTCTATTCTATAAGCTGTGCGCAATAGAGAGGCAGATAAGGATAGACAGAAACTGCGAAGGAGATACAAAGAGATGGCGTAGCGAAAGGGGGGTGCCAATTGGACAAATACCAGTTCTCAGAAAGTAACATGGTGGCAGAGATGTTGATTGAGAGAAACAGAGAGATGTTATCGAAATTATGTGTTATCCTCTTTTCTAAAATTATTATTTCATGTTAGTCATGCACTTCGGTCAGCGTAAGGTGTCCCTGCTAGTATATATAGATAAATCTATTTGTCGTAAGAGGACAAGTATCTTTTCATGCACATTTAACTATTTCGAAATCCTTCCCGGTTGTAACAGTCAACCATGTTAAATTAACTGACCGGAATCAGCAGTACTCTTGTCCCCAGGCGGAAAACCGCCGAATACTTGCCTCACTTCAGATAATGGACATTTGATTCCACGAAAGAGAAAAAATAATCACTGTTTTTCATTCGGAATCAGTAAAGGCCGTAGGAAATACATTAGAGTTTTTTTTCTACTCGTCATGCCCCAACGTTTGTATCTGGAAAATACTCTCCTGAATATTCGCGATAAATACGGTTCAATTGACAATTTGGCAACGACGCGCACTCATAGGGTGATTTCATACCGTTTATTCTCATGAGAAAGTTCATTTAGTATTTCTTGCACGGAATTTAAAATGTATTCGATAGATATCGTTGAATAATATTCGCATGCATCTGTTATCTCGGTAATTTATGAATTGTATCTAGTTTGCGAGATTAGCTCAATTCGGGTCACTCAGTGTTTTAACGGCATATCAACCGGGTCATGTTATTAATTTTTATCTTATACTTTTTACTTATATTCACCCGAAACAAGTAACAGTGCCACTATTACGTAAGAGCTACTGTAAATTAAAGGTCAGATTTATAGGCGCATGCTAAGTGCAGAGTTGTGCAGTGAGATGCTTGTTCAGATTACGTTCAAATTTCATCACGGTGATACAGTCAGCGCAAAAAGAAAGCAAGGAGAGAATTGTAACATAAAAGCAGTTCGTCAAAATAACCTATTAGAGTAGAAATGCATCCGCTATCTGGAGCCCTCCACAGTATTTATTTTGTTTCGTTATTCAGCGTTATTTACGTTGACGGAATATATGTGCAGCGAGTTCGTCTAAGCACATTCATTGTAAGTACTTGTAAGACAAGCACAGGGATGCAACATTACTGCAATATGGCAACTGCTGGAGTTTAGTAGACAGTGTGGGATTTTTTAGATTAGAGAGTTCTTTCAAAACCTTTCTAAAATGGAGATAATAGTGGCTGGTGCATCAGCCCAGATGTAGCAACTATACACAATGAATGAGCGAATGGAAGCTTTGTAGAAGTATAGTATAATGCCATGCCAGAGAAGTTTTCAAGCCCGGTAAAGGGAATACACATTTCTATTAGCAAACTTGGCAGTATCTTCTATGTATTTGTTCTTATCTATGTTAACTGTGGAGTTTTGACTGAAGAGTTTGAACGTGAGACGCTCAAGTAGGGTGAACTTAGCTATGAAAATCGTTGGTTTAAAAAGTTCCTTATAATTGTAAAATTCAGTTATAATAGTAGTATTAGTCGTGACATTTTTATTATTTACTTACTATCAGTTTTCACACAAGTAATTATCAGTGATCGCTCACTGCTAATAACATGGGATTCCCCCTGGAGTCTGAATGACTATGGGTTGTTTCACATTTATATCACTCCACCTTTTTATAACAATTTCAAAACATGTTACGTTATTTCAAAGCTGGTTTACTATGCATTCTTTGGTGGCAACAACCATAAGTATTATCTGGAACGGCAATAAAACTCCACACGGTTCTAGTGCTAACTGCATCGTTCTAGTGTAGGTCTAAATAGTTCTCTACTTCCTCATCTCTATGTCCCCATTCACGGTCATTATGTATAGTATTTGTCTAAGCTTGTGTTAGCACATGCATATGTGTATATGTGTGCTTTTTTGTTCGCGGAGGTCAGTTCATTGAATTCCCTCCTTTGGGCTTGTGTTTTGTATTTCAATAATATTTATTTATTTTTCTATTTCAAATTATCTGTCACGTGTTAGCGTGTGTTAGTTATGTTTGCTTATTTTTGAATCCAATGCTTTTTTAGTTGTCAGATGTTTTCTTGAT
>OY744515.1:195565233-195600233 GCA_963556195.1 Sepiola atlantica
AATATAACTGCAACCCCCTTACTCAAGTTAACACATCTTCAGGCATTATTACTCACAACATGACCACACACAGAAATAAAAAGTGTAACTCATCAGCACCTAAGATAATCAAAACACACTCTAATAAGCCCATAGGAACTAAAGATATTGATAATCGGGTAGACCCACATTCGCATAAACAAAGAAAAAAACTTAGAAGAAAGAATAACATTTGGTTTAACCGCCTTTCAGCAATAATGTTAAAACCAATATACCTAAAGAATTTTTCCAAATCTTAGACAGATCTTTTAAGCATCCCCACAGATATAGCACTATCCTTAACAAAAATTCTATTAAAATATCATACTCTACTATGCCCAATATTGAACAAACTATCATAACCTCTAACAATAGGAAAATCAAACATATCCAACAGCAACCACCCACCACATCCCGCACCACTTGTAACTGCCGTAAACCTAGAGATTGTCCCCTTAACAACAACTGTGTACAGAAGCACGTAATATACGCTTGTACTGTTAAACAATTCCCTCGCTCCACCAATGTTGTGAGTAATCACAGTTCCCATACTCCACCCGAACTCCGGATCTCCCCGCAACCCTAATCCGCTTCTACTCTAAACTCCCGCTTATACAGCCATACCTCTAACCAAGCACCCCCAATAATAAATAGTGCTCATGGGCCAACTCACATTTCCCCCATATCCGCTCCACCCCACTTCTCCAAACAACTTTCCTCGCATAACTTGGATCTCCAAACCCAAATCTCTTCTAATACCATTAGTAATCTCAATGCAACTATAGCACCACCCTTCAAGATACACACATATATTGGGGCGTCCTCTTTCCCCATAAAGACCCGGATCTCTAACCATATATATTCCTTTAAAAATAGCAGATATAACAGCACAGGCACTTCACTTTCCAATCTAATTAGAAACCTCAATCTCAAAAATACTCCCTATTCACTTCACTGGTCAATACTTAAAAAGTCCAAATCATATACCCCTGGAGCATCCCATTGCCAACTTTGTACTCTGGAAACCTTTATGATAGCTACTGCAACTAAATCTAAAAATATTATTAATTCTAAGAATGAACTTATCTCCAGTTGCAGGCATAAACGTAAATTCAGGTATAGCAACCATAATAATCCCCCAGACACCTCTCCCCCATTTGATTAAATACCCTCCCTTCATCTCGGATTTTCCCTCCTTACATCTCGAAACCCCTTTCTGATAGTTCTAATTCCTGTTGTTCTTTAATCTCTACTTATATCTCCCTCATCCCTTTAACCTTCTCTTAACTTAATAAAATTACCCATAAACTTCGTTAGCTTCGCATTTCCCCTAGTTTTAACACCTTTCTTCCATTACCCCCTAAATCTTTCCACTTAACCTCCTTAACTGTATAACTTTATTTGGCTTTCCATTTTCTTTCCTGTTTAACTTCTTTTAATGCATTTGTCCGCTTCCCTTCAACACTTCCATTCTTCATTCTTTTCCCTTTCAACGTGGTAACTAACCCACTCTATTCATATTATCCTAGCCCTTTTATTTTTTTTATTTACTTGTTGATTAGCCCTATCTACTCCATATCCCATTTGCACACCTCGATATCGAACTCCTTACTGCTTCCACTGGGCACTCTAATTATTCTTCCCCTCCTGTTTTTAATTCTTCTCACTTTTTTAATAGCCTCGATTATTCCCCCCTTGTTTTACCTCGCCCTTCGCACATCTCTCTCAAACTACTCAACCCCCAACCCGCCCTAGCTCTACATCTTTTAACCCCTATAGTATTTACTTGTAACTGCGATCTCCACTCTCCTTCTGGCTTAATCCTTTGTCACTTTTTTAACCTTGTATATCTCTTACTTCTTCCGGCCTTCACTAACCTATTTAACAATTTTCTTAATTAACCTCCATATAACTTTTTTTAAATAAAATTTCAAAGTTTATATTTTCCCATATCTATTTGAACTAGCATCCCGTAACTGTTTATTTACTAACCCATAATATTTTCCACCTTGGAGACTCCCATTCCGGATATCCTCTCTAGGTCTTGTTTTCCTTTTTCTTTTTTCATTATTCTAATTTTCATTCTTGAGCTCCAATCTTATCGACTTTTCCCTCATTCTATTATTAGTATCTTATTTTTTAATTTTTTAATTTTTTAATTTTTTAATTTTTTTATTTTTATTCTTTCGGTCAATCCTCAATTTTCCCTGCGAGCTTAAGACTAATCTTATTATCTATTTTTCATTCTTTATTCTTTTATTTTCTTATTTCTACTTTTTATACTATTTTTATCTTTATTTTTTATCTTTACTCTTTTAATTTTTAACTCATTTTCCTAGTCCTACCCTTCATATATATTTTGCCTCATTGTTTATATCTAAGGTCATTTGATTAAACTTCTAAACCCCCGAACTCTGTTCTTATACATATTCTGATATTTTAACCCCTTATCCTAACATTCGTTAACTTACCCCCACTCCTTTCTTCCCCTTTTCTAGTTGAATCCTTATTCGCGCTAACCTCCAATTTCAACTTTATGTTTCACCCCCCCACTTTCACACTCTTAGTTTTATCCGCATTCCTTCACCGCATCGCTCCCTTTCTCCTCCCCCTCTCTTTCCTCGTACCCGTCCCTTTCTCTTCCCACACACCACTTACCCGTTTCCTCCCTTGCCCACTGGTCGCATATTATACTCTTGTTTTCACTGTCTTTGCTTTTCTTCATTTATAGCCGGCTTTCTCAACTGGGCAGACTTTAAATATTTCCACTTTAAAACACTTTCCTTTGTCACCTGTGCCCGGGAAGTTTCTTTAATGGCGAATATTTTACATCTTAATCTCCTCTGACGCCTGCCTGCATCATCGAATGTACCTCTTATTGGACTTTTTACCCTTCCTGGATTTTCTATTTTCGCCGTACCTGAAGTTGTGGCTTCTTGGAATTTCACTTTGAAACTTCTCTCATTACTTCTCGTGCCTCTAACGACCTACCTATCTACATCGTATCCTCTCCGCTGGACTCTTCGACACCGGACTTTTTGGCAATCGGACATTTGCTTGCACCCTGGCACAGTTTTGCCCTACGTTTCCTTCCCTACAACTTTTATTTTATTTCATTTTTTCAAATTTTAAATCTTGGCCATTGCCAACTTATCTATCCCAGCGACTTCCTCTGATGATAAGATTTTAATCTTTGAAAAGCCTGGCTTAAGGAAAATTTAACTTGAATAAATTGCTTTTTTTGCGGTATATACCTTGCTTTGAACTTTTGAATTGAATTTTGATTTGGCTTTTGCTTTCTCTAATTCCTTTCCACTCTCCTTCATTATATTAATAAATATATATATACATATATATATAAACATATATATATATATAGATAAATATATATATATATACAAATATGAATATATCTATACATATAAATATATTTATATATATAAATATATATATATATAAATAAATATATATATATAATTATATATACATATATATATAAACATATATATATATATATTTGTAAATATATATATACAAATATGAATATATCTATACATATATATATAGTTATATATATATATATACATATATATACATATATATGTATAAATAAATATATATATATATATAATTATATATACGTATATATGTATATATACATATATGTGTAATTATATATACATATATATATATGTATATATATATACATATATATACATATTAATAACATTGTACACACATTTATTATAAGCTGTTTCAAAATAGTTTAGAAAATAAGGTAAAGAAATCGCTGTGTAATTATATTTGTCCTCATATATGTATATATATATGTATATATATATATATATATATATATATATATATATATATATATATATATATATATATATAAACATATATATATATTAATCAAGTATTGCACATTTTCTACATATTCAAAGGAATTAAATTTCTTGTCCTGGGATAACATATTGAATACATGGTAATTGAATCGGCAATCATTAGTTATATCTAAGTACAATTAAATATATATGCATATCAATATGGAATAATCAGGCTGGCCAACGTCTTCCCGTTAGAACACTGAAGGTAAGCAATGCTTATTCTACTCAGTATTTACTTGGTGATTATTTAAGAATACGAGGTACTGAATGTGGAAGGGGCTTCTGTCACCAGTCGATCTGCCTTAGTCTATCTACTGAATTCAGGCAAGGTTGATTCAGGATAGGTAGAGTGATTGCTCAACTCTTGCTTCACAATACATTCGCGGACATCGATTTTGCAAGGAATACCTATTTTATCTCAATACTTAAAAAGGCTCATGTATCCATACATTGACAAGCCACTCTTGTCCGCGGATGTCTTAGATGATGGTTTAAGCGAAGGAGTTGGGAAAGGACGGACTTATCAGTGAACTATCTCCTAGCATTCATTCAGACATCAATTAAAACGACGAGGTATAATCTGACAAGGCGACTCTAAAAATAATTACGGAATTGAAAGGATCGTCGATAGAAACTGGCAGTTGGCTGAGCTTCTACCAAGATTCAATGCGCTAACACTTAAATGAACGCTTCCAGATATGACACAATATTGATGCTTTTTCTCCCCCGGCTCCTTCTCTCTCTCTTTCCTCCTCCTTCCTCTCTTACTTTCTCTTTTACTCGTTCTTCCTTTCTCTCTTTCTTTATTTCTCTCTGCTTCAGTCTCTCTCTCACACTTATTAAATGTGGTCCGATTGATTTTTCTTCACGTTTCGTTTATGTTTTCC
Organism: Sepiola atlantica; assembly: GCA_963556195.1. NCBI lineage: Eukaryota > Metazoa > Mollusca > Cephalopoda > Sepiida > Sepiolidae > Sepiola > Sepiola atlantica. The sequence goes on from OY744515.1 coordinate 195,570,023, forward strand.
GATACATTTCACCTCTTCGTATTCCTACGTTTATTATACTTATCGTTGTTACTTTAAACGTCTTGCGTGCGTGTCTCTATAGAAATAGTCAACTCTACTTTTCCCTCTTCCTTCTCTCGCTATCTTTTTTTTTCCAAGCTTTCTCACTCTCTCCTTCTCCTTATAATGACATATTTTAATAACTAATAACTTGCATACGTGTCTGTATTCTTACATGTGTACTATTACATATTACTCGTGTCCATCATATTACAATGTGCATTTGTACACATTTGAGAGTTTAGAGCTTAATTTACTCGTTTAAGATTTATTTATTTTCCGTTCATAAACTTGACAATACATAGCTCATAACTTATGGAATGTCGTACAAAAAAAAGATGAACACAAATGTGCTGCACTACTAGTACTACTTCTATTACTACTGTTTATAGCACTACTAATATTACTACAACTACTATTTCAAAGAAAACTTACCTTGATCCTGTATATGGAAAATACATTGAACTATTTTTTTAAAGATTATTTTTTACTTATGCCATTATTTGGAATTTCTGACTACTGGTCTTATCTGATGTTATTTACACACCGTTCCGGTTCATGTTATCTCCGACCCTATTCAGATGCTTCCTGATGAATTCGATAATCTTTATGTCAAGCTCAAGCCTATTAAGGCGATTGCGAACGGCAAAATTTATTTAATATGCGCAGTTGGATTGTTATCGTTTTGTTTGCCATGACGTGTACAAGACATACACTAATTCGTTGTTGTATTCTTTGTACTGGTAATTGAAGCGTCAACATCTAGATGAGTGTCGTATAGAACTGATCATAATTTATCGCTTTTATCCATAGCAGCTAATACAATTCATCAATTATTATTTAAATCATTCCAAAAATTAACTTGTTGTCCAAAAGTCGACCCATCCTTCTCCAGGTGAACAACTATCCGGGAAAAATCGACAAATATTGTTTGTACATGTACTCTCACTGCTAGGCTTAATAGCTATATACAATAAAACCGTCTATACTCCAGCAATAATCTTTTTGAGAGATAATATAAACTTGGAAGAAGGTCAGTAAAACCGTGTTTATAGCCTGTATGAACTATTCGAATAGTATCTTGCATTTATAGTAATGTGTCTTCTATTATCAAATGAGTTTGAGAAGTATACTTTTTTTAAAAACAAAACAAAAAAAACGTACATATTTCTTACTGTCCTGTTAGTTGTTTCGTTGTCGATGTGCCGTTTTGATTATGTCATAGATTTGCGATACCATCATTTTAAGCATATTAAGCGATAAGGGTCAGAATGGATGACGTAACTAAAGTATGAGGTAATCAATTGAAACATATATGCGGGGATAAATGTTCACAGTCGATGCCGTATTCATTAGGCAAAGGATTTAATATACTAAACTAGAGAGAGAGAGAGAGAGAGAGAGAGAGAGAGAGAGAGAGCAGGATAGTGTGGCATTTTATCTAGACTTTACCTGTCGTCAACTGAACAACCTCCCTATATTCCTGCAATTATGTGTTATATAAGCTATGTAATCAGCTCAGACTGATATGGCAGTGTTTGCTGCCTTTATACTTGAAATTTACATCCTTAATCTATTAATACACTGCATAAAATAAACACAACAAACAATAAACTAACGACTTCAAAAAGATCGAATGGTGAAGTTATAGAGGTTAGACCTCCTTAAACTGCACAGAAAAAGGTCACATAAATAAAATGGCGCAAACACTTGTTGCACTGATTGTAGATGCCGTCGCCTCGAATGTGTACGAAAAACAGAACGTTAACTTTAAAAGGTTAATATATATATATATATATATATATATATATATATATATATATATATATACACTATATATACATATATGTATATATATTGTGTGTGTATTTAGGCAGCATGTTCTCCTTTATGCAAGCATTTTTAAGAATAACAGAAAATAGACAATCAGAAAAATTGAAAAATAACAAAAGGTTTAATAAAATAGACGAATTCTGTTTTTTTTTTAAGTGTTAGCATGTATATGTATATATATATAGTTTACGTGAGCCCCCCCCCCCCACCCTTTAAAATTAAAAAAAAAGCTATATTAAAAGTGTTTAGAAATAATAATTGCTCCACATCAAATGTTGTATCATGTAATACAATTTGGTGGCGCGTATGTGTCAATAATATGTATGCTCGTGGTAAATTATTTAAATCCTGAACGTAACATTATGGATTATAGGATACGTATTCTAAGCAACACGGTGAGTAATTGGGCTTATTATGTTTACATACACTGGGACGTGTTATTCTTAATTGGAAGTATATAACACTTTTTGGAAATACGATGCACTATCGTTTCTTGTGGCTTTTAAATAAGTGTTTTTGAACTAAACTCATATATTTATGCTTTTAAATTATTTCTGCTGATCTACTTTTCGTAGCAATTCAATTACATTTTATTCCCTTTACTTGTTGGCGATGATTACATTAATAAGCTTTTCGTACGTGTACCTACCCTTCAATTAGCGCTTGTACAATTTATTAATTATAAATTCTCGTGGCACATCCCTAAACATATAGCCAATGTATTCAGTTGATGTGGATTATTCGATGTGCATTTAAGTAGCTAAACGTTCTGAATACATTCTCCTCTTGAATACACACACTGAATTTGATCTGTTAATGATGAAAACTACTTCGAAAAAAAAAATGGTAACACAGACATTTTAACTTGGTTTTAATTAATTTTCTTCCAGCATAGAATCTAGTTAGTTAAAGGATCAGAACATTTAATATAAAATATAAAAAAAGGAAATTACTTCTAGGGAGAATTAGAAATGCGAATAGAGTAATTGCAGATCGGTTAATACGGAATTGATTAACTAAAAAGGAAATAAACATAATCCGATTTAATCTCTTGAAAGGAAGGAAAAGCAATACGAAGAAAAGCGATCAGAATAAATCAGAAAACACACGCGAGCATTACTCATCAACTTGTTCAGCCAGTATACAACTCAAAATACTTTAATTGGCAAAAAATATCACATGTTCATATATTATAGTGTAATGGCGTGTTAGCTTTCTATTGCAGTTACATGTTCTCGCTTGCATAAGGCGCATGGATTTAAAATGAAATTTATATTACACGTATCTACCTAGGAGGGGTATATATATATATATATATATATATATATATATATATATATATATATATATATATACATACACATTTCTGGTAGGACAACATTTTATTAAGGCAAGGAATATAAATGTTTGTGACATGTTTTGGAGGGGGTGGGATGACATATTTTGTATTTTTCTTCTAGTTTTTACACTTTTCAATTCCATTCCACCCCCTCCAAAATGTCACAAACGTCTATATTCCTTGCTTTAAGTATATATATGTATATATATATATATATATATATATATATTTACCATAGTTCACCACAAACAAGGCAGGTCGCCACTGTAGACGTAAGGGGCTACTGAGAAAAAGGGTGAAAGTTTGGGGGGGGGGACCTAAATTGGGAGCTGTGCAGCGAGATGTCTGTTTACATTAGTTTTAAATTTCTGCATGTTATTACCGTCAGAAAAAAAACTGGGAGCATTGATGGAGTTCTACAGCGCAGCAGCACGAGGAAAGAAGCTTTTGGAGTAGAAAGCTCTTCGGTATCTGAGGACCTCCACAGTGGATGGATGAGATTTGGCATATTGTCGCGTTGGTCTAGTGAATTAACGTCGTAGGGGGAACCAGAGTTGCCAGTTCATCAAAGCACACTCCATTGAAGTACTTGTACAACAGGCACAAGGAAGCAACATTGCGGCGATGGGATAGGGACTGGAGCTTGGTGGATAGTGAGGGACCTATTAAGTTATCGACTCTTTTCTGGACCTTGTCTAAGAGGGAGAGACCAGTTGATCATGCCCCACTCAAGGTGTGACAACAATACTCCATGCATGGGCGGATGGTGGCTTTGTAGAGATACAGGATAATGTCATGTGAGAGGAGTTTACTCGCACGGTAGAGGGAGCCCACCTTCTTAACTGCAGCCTTGGCAATGTCTTCAATGTATATGTTCCTATTCATGTTACCTGTAAAGGTTAGACCGAGGAGTTTGAATTATGAACTCTCAGGTAGGGTGTTATTTGCCATGACAATTGGTGGTTTGAGAGGTTTCGTGTAGTGATTGAAGGAAACCATATTTGTCTTAACGGCTTTAAAAGTTATCGACCATTTATGACCCCAATCCACTAGAGCCTGGATGTAATTTTCTAAGAATTCAGCAATTGCTTCCAATATGATCACGTCCGTGTCGCCCACATGACGAGAGTAAAGCGTGGTGTCGTCAGCGAATATACTAATCTCAGACACAATGTCATCAGGAAGGTCGTTTATGAAGAGCACGAACAATAGTAGGGTCTGATTATATTAAGTAAGTGCCCAGTAATACCGTATGAGCGTATTTTATGAGAAGCCTTTCATGCAATACCTTGCCAAAAGCCTTGGATATATCAAGTATTATCGCCCTAGGTTCACTTGCCTTGTCAAGTTCTGACATGCCTGCAGTAGATCGTGCCTGTCTAAATCCATACTGGCGGCCAGAAAGGAGTTTACCATTAACTAAGTGCTGGACTATCGCTAGATTGATTAAGGATTCACAGATGTTAGCAAAGATCGAGAGTAGACTGATTGGGCGGTTGTTCTGAGGATCGGTTATATCCCGAGAATTCTTGTAGTTTTGTAACACAGAGGCAATTTTCCAGCTATCAAGGAAGCAAGATTCAGCTAGGCATTTGGTGTAGAGTTTAGAGAGGACAGAGACGAGTTCAGCAGAGACTTTTTTTTTATTACTATTACAGGTATAAGATCAGGTCCACAAGCTTTGAGGTGTCAACGTTTTTTATGATTTCTCTGACATGGGATGGGGTGATGACCAAGGTAAGCAAGTGTGGCTTCAGTCTGCAAGAGGACTACAAAAAGTGAGTGGTTTCCTGGGTCCAAAGTTGAGTTTAAGGCGAAACGCTGTGCTAGTAGTTCAGCCTTACCAGTTACTGTGCAAACGATATTATTGTGGTTTGATAGTAGGGTAATCGTTTATTGGGCATTGTTCACCACACTATTGTAGATTTTCCAGAAGTCGCAAGTAGCTAATTTCTGTAAGTGAATGTGTATTCTTTTACTGAGTATACCTTCTCTTTACTTCACCCATCACTACCGTACAATTATTTCTTGACTCTATACTTATTTTAAATTCGAGTATTAGTGAGAATCCGCTATCTTTAACCTCCAGCTAATAGTGTTCTGGTGATGTTTCAATTCATTGTTCTTTGGTTTTAAATGTGCTGTTGTGGTTGTAATATATGGTTTTAAAATATAGGGAGGTCATACCCACGTAGTACTACTTGTTATTTGGGATTTCTTTGGCAAATATTGTGGCTTGGTAAGAAATACTTTTAGTTAGGCATTTATTTCATGTGGACAAAGTGTACGATTGATTCAGTTTCTCTTCATTACTAACTTTTGCATTTCTATTTGGGTAATTGTTATTAGGGTTTGGGTTATGTCTATTTGTAGTGCTAATATTTTTGGTTTTCGTTAGTGTTATGTTTGCTATATTGGCCACTGTTTTCACGCACTTTGTTATTTTATATTCTCTACTGTTCTATGTTAGTATTTAGTTTTGTTGTGCCTTAATTATCATTTCTACGTTTTCGCAGCAGCTGTAGGACAGTGTTAGGTTATTTATATTGAATTGTTTATGTATGGGATTGGTTACGGGGATATCTTTTCAATGAGATTTAGAAATTTTTTGCCCAGTTTATTTTTTAAGTATCTGATTATAGCGCGATTTGTACCAGATTATATATCTTTGTCTTTTATTTTTAATGTTATTATTTTATGTGGTCCCGTGTTTCTTATATTTAATTTCGATATAATAGTACCGACTATGTTTAGAGCTTTATTCTTTATGTCGTTTATTTTTTCAAATACATGTTCGTTGCTACATTTATTGATAAGCCTACTTTCGATAGAATTAGGAATCTATTTTATGATTTATGAGAGGTGATTGTACTTTGTTTTTATGTATATTGGATTAGCGTTATCTTGTATATATTGCTCGTATGTATTTCCATTTGAGTTTAAGGTGACATCTAAAAAGTCAGTTATTTTGTGTTAGCCAGTACTTCTACCCGTAGGTCTAATTTTAAATGTTCATCTGTATAATTTTCTGTAAATTCTCTGCCTTGACGTTGTTGGAAGAACTTATTATAGCTAATCCATTATCTCAATATAGGCCGATATCTGTATCATCACATGTATTTGTGAATATATATTAAATAAATAGCCCCATAAGATCTGATGCCTCGCAGAGTTAAGTGCAACCATGGCCAAATCAAAGGGGTTAGCGATTTTTGTTCCTGTTCATTTATCATTATTCCTGACTAAAACATATCTTCTACATGTTTTTATGATGTTGATTTCATCCTTGGATATATCGATATACCTTTCGGCAAATACCCCAATTGACACACATATCTATACCCAGTATCTAATGATAAGCAGAGGTAGTAAGTTGGGTTTCAGTCTCTCTCAGAGAAGTGCGTCTCTGGTCAAGCTTAAAACCCTGCTTGTGTGAGATGGACTTGTGTTTTGCTTTGGTCGGGCTGCGAGTTTTGATTGCAAGTCTGTCGATCGATAGAAAATGAGTTTCATTGTAAGTTTTCAAAATAAATAGCTTGGCTAAGTGACGATTTTATTTTGTAAGATGAATGTGTGTTTTTATTACCTCGTCGACCAAGACAGCATTATTGCTTAGAACAAGCACCAACTCCAGACGAAGATAGTGGACGACTACACCCACGCAGGTTAACACTGGCGAAACAGTTTTTTCTTCACATTTTGAACGGAAGGTGCACGAGAGTATAATAATAATTCACGGTGTATGGAAACAAAAAGAATTCTACACGTATTATACATATATAATGAACAAACAAATACTTTATTTCTTTATAAAACTGTGTATTTTCTGTTCTCCGTCACGAAAATACTCGGTGTATAGCATAATAATTAGTATTTCGATCATAAATAAAATTCAAATAATCACTTGGTTATAATTTTACGTATAAAAAGACACATTTATGGTAAATATATTTAAGGCTTTCATGTCAACATTATAAATATTTCAAAGAATCGCATGAATTATTCAAAAGATTTTGCATTTACATTGTATAGACAAACATTTACATATTTCCTATGATTGCAGCGACATTTAAATGAAAAATGTACATATATTTTCAAATATATACATATAAATATAAATAGATCGTTATTATGACCTTTAAAGTTATGCATGTATTAAAACAGTGTATACTAAACAAATAGCAAAGTAATGTAGCTGTTTATATTGATAAGATGTCAGTGTTATCAGGAAAACTCATGCATGAAACATGAGGAAACATTCAATGAATTATTGAACTATAAGGGATGTTTCAATAGGCGTATACATTAAGTGATTACTATTCTGTTTAATTAGCAATGCTTACTACCCTTTCTTGTTTATTGTGTAAAAAGTGAAAATATATATCTATATATTTGAGTAAAATGATAGTAGCGTACGAAAGAGCGTTTGGATGATGAGTGTGTAATAGAAACCTGGAATAAATACTACCAACACAATAACTATAGCTACTCATATTATAAAAGTTATTGGCCTTTTAGCAAAGATCCAAGTGTAGTATCTGTTCCGATGGATACTTCACCCCATGGACTGGTATTGTCTTGGCCTTCGGGGCTTGATTTACGCCTGTCTATGGGTCTGTCCTGTGCAGTTCTAGAAGGTCCACCCTCCCAGGCTCGCCTCCCCTCTTTGGGGAGGATTAAGTGTATTGCTTACTGCTTGAGGTGCCCCTACCGGGGAATGCCGACGGGCCTGCGAGGCAATTTTTAAACCCCACTTTCCCGACCCGACGTTGGGTCATCTGTTACTTGTGGGAGTAAAATAAAAACTGGCCTTGTGCCTAACTCCTGGAGAGGAGTAAATCAATACTCATATGAATTAGTTGTATGTTTCTTTTTAGTTGAAATTATGTAACTACTTACATTAGCATTGCAACCGGGTTAAATCTAAATAACAGTAATTTTCTTTATGTTTTATAATGTTTAACTATCAGGAAATGGTACTATATTATTGGCAATTAACTTGTGTAGGTGTGGATTCGGTACACACCCACACACACATACATACATATATATATATATATATATATATATATATATATATATATATATATATATATGTATATAAGGTTGCGTGTGTAAAATGCACTATATATCATAGAATAGCATGTCGTTGAGACCGGATGCATTAGAAGGAAACATTAGATACAGGAAGACATCATAAAAACCAGAGATTTATTAGTTTCGTACGGAACGTCTTCAGGAAAGTAAAACATTGAAATGTATAAAAATAATTTTAAATCTTCACTCATTCGGAAGACGCTCATTGATCTGAACGAAACCGGTGTATTTCTGGTGTTTGTTATTTTTTCCTGTTTTAATTGGTTTTCTTATGGTATAGTTAATATATATATATATATATATATATATATATATATATACACCTACATTTTTAATTTAACCAATTTACGTACTATTCTACGAAGAAATATATATTTCAAATACATTCAAGTTTATCTTCCAGAAAATATTAATATTTACTTAAATAATATTAAAATATAAATAATCAATTCAATTACCGTGTTATGGATTTCAGTGGTCGGACTTGCTTCCTCATCTTGGCTGCCATGATCACAACGTGTTGGTCGTTCTGACCTCCTGCCTTCATCAGATGGCCTGTATCGAACTCCATCCCTTTATTGTCACGGGGGTACCACGCTCGAATTCCCTTTTTTTGGCTCTGGGACATACTCGTTAATTCTCCGTTGCTTTCAGTTCTGCTGCTCTTGTCGCTCAATGGTACTTTTACTGCCTTCGCCCAGGATTGAACATAGCGCCTTCAGATAACTTGCAACTATAAAACCTCACCGACATGTGTCACTAGGACAATTACGAAATCAATTTGTTGGTACTGTGCAACCTATGGTTGTTATTCAAGGTTCTGTTTTCTTTATTTGAGGTCTCAAAATCGTATTCAGCTCTATGATTGGTTTGCGCAGTAGGTTGTCATGACCGAGCATGCGAGCTGTTTCCTTAAGTTTCCTTACTTTCCAGAAGAACTCACTGTTTATTATTTTTACTTCTTCCCATAGTGTGTGATGGTCACCCTACTCCTCCCATACATGGTGGGCTATACCCAATTGTTTGGTCTACAACATCAATAGAATAACATATAGAAAATATTGCCAAGTGTCTTGGAGAGAAGGTGAGATCTCTCTACCGGGCTGGAACATTTATCACACCTGCTTGTATCCTATAATTTTATAAAGTTTGCCCATGCATGTAGCATTGTTTTCACATCTTGGCTGCTGCACCATCAATATGGCACAAAATATTTTCCAACCTAATGTGTCTCGCACTGTCGCCAAATCACCAGCCCCTGTCTTATCGCCGCCATGTTGCATCCCTGTTCTTTCTTACAAATACCTCAACAGAATGTGATATGACAAACTTACTGGACTTTTACCCCTCTCAACGTAACTACCCCGGCCAACCCGATTAGCAGGTAAATCCGCGCGTAACTTATGAGTTTTCCAGATGCCGGTAAGTTTTATAATCTAATGCTCGTTTCCTCGGATCACTTGCGTTTTGAAATCCTTCCCCGCACAATTTTCTGACTGTACAACTATTCAACAAGTTAAATGTAATGTGAACACACATTTTGCTTCACAACACCCCAGTTAAGAAGCTCCCTATAGATATGGCTCATAATCACAGGGGCAATATGACCTTTGGAGGCAGAATATAAGTGACATAAAACTTAAATTCAATTAATAAGGAATCATTGAAAGTTTTAATACACTTGTTCATGTGTAAGCCGTCATTACACTGTTATTCGCCACACAATTCGATACGCATGATGTTTCTTTTTTTTTATTTGTGTTTAATTGCATTCGGACCCGCACTAAATGTGCCTCGGCATCGGTACTTTCCGGATGTTTATGTAAATCACCGGAGAGTGCCGAATGAAAAATCCGTTGACTTACCTGCGTCCCCAAACAAACACAAACGAGACAGGATTTACAAGTGCGAAAAAACAAGCACAAACTTATAGATGAACATTTCGTATGAAATAAATATTTATTTTTAACAAAGAATAAAGTGATTAAAATAAGTGTTTAAATTAAAAAGTTTATCAAGAAAGCGATTTTTTTTATTTCACAAAAAATATTTTTTATTTGTTTATTCTTCATTGATAATCATAGTTGCTTTCGTTAGGGTTTGAAGTTAGGGTTTGGGCAGGGTTAGGAATAAGGTTTAGGTGAGGGTTAGGGTTAGGGTTAGGGCAGGGTTAGAAATGAGAGTTAGGGCAGGGTTAAGGGTTGGTTAATGTTAGGAATTAGGGTTAAGGCTGGTTTAGAGTCTGGGCAGGGTTAGAGATTATGGCAAACAGACGGTAAGTGTTGGCCAGGGTTTGGAATTAGTGTTTGGGGTTGGGCAGGCCCGTTTGCAGACGTCGACAATTGAATTATCAAGTTTAGATATCGTCTACTTATTTATTGTATTCAGTTATTGATTTTCTCGGCGTTTTATTTACTAACTACTTTGGGGATTCCGGCGTTTTTTGTAAAACGCCGGGAAGCATCGACGCCGAGTAACTTTTAGCGCGGGTCCCAATCTAATAAAGATACCTTTTATTTATATTTAGTATCTTATAATAGCATATTTACAATGAAAAGAATAAGAACAGAATTGTTATAAATAGACCGCTGCTGCTTATTATGACTAGAGTTTACTGGAATTATTATGAGATGTTTATTTATATTCAGGCGGATTAAAAGCACTGTTATTATCAGTGTAAATTGGTGACAATAGTCCAACAACCATTTTTACGTTATATTGAAATATAATGAATGGTTATTGTTCGAGTAGCTGGAATTAGGATCGGTCAATGACACTTTGGAAAGAGTTGTCTGGTAGTTTTTAAAGGTTGGATTAGTATACACATTGAAATGGGAAAAATAATGTGGAATTATGTCAACTTACTTGGAAGACAAAACATTCTAAGTTTCTGATTTTTATAGATGAGAAATTTTAGATGATAATTTTTATAATTATCATTATTCGCACTACTGTTCTCATGTTAAGTGTTGTTCTCAAAATGTTTTGGTCGATATAACCCAAGTTCGGCAAAAAGCTTGCCAAGTTCGACAACATGCAACTGAATAAAGTGGGTGGTCACATCGGCCGAAACGTTGTGAGAACAGAACTCAATATGAGAACAGTATTTCGACTAATTTAAATCATACAATAAATTCTAAGTTATCACTTTATGTATAGTCAGCGAGTTGAAAATATCTACGAATATGTGTTCATAAAAAATGATTAATTGAAGTTTCTCTTTTTTCTCTTCTCGTCGTGTAGACTTTATAGACGAATTAAACTGTCAGTATCAATCGACTAACGATGGTTTCTTTTTAATTTTATGTACAGTTAGGTTCTATTTAGTCAAAAATGTAAGTTTCTTCAAATGATTGAAGATTTCAGCTTTCATACCAAGTTAACATCGCAAGGTTTCCAGTGCTCAGTTGACGATGAAGCTGACATCCTATATTAAGATGAATACATGAAGGTATTACGTATTCGATCGATCAAATGATACATTATATATCAGTTTTAATGAAAAGAACATAAGTCCAAATAATATTTAGATCGTCCACGTTACCATTATTTATGAAAAGGCTAGTTTTTAGCCTCAACAATGCATTCTAGAAAAACGATCAACATCCATAAGAACAGGTGAAGTTTGAACACAACATTTTTCTTGTGTTTCAAACTTGTGGTGAATTGAGATGCGATTCGATCAAACACTAATAAGCGAACGGCTTAAATAGCTACCCTATTTCTTTCTCCGGCTCGTTTGGATACGCTTTCCTCTTCACTTTTTGAAACAATTAATTGATTTCATAGGAACGTGTTAACTCACTATTTTTTAACCAATAAAAATCGTTTCAAACCCCACATCTAGACAGGATATGTAAATTAACAAAGCTTATAAAACACGTGATCTGGTCTACAAAATCGGATTTCTCCAGAAACCTAACCCAGAACAGCTCGAAAGACCAAGACGTACGCTCAACAATCCCGAGGGAGGCGAGAAGGTAACAAGAAAGGAACACTTCGAAACCCAGGTACAAGCCCCCTCACTTCGCGCACATCTGCACGCGCACTAACCGAACAAGGTAAACCGACACATACTTACTCAGTACAAAATTATCTAATACTTACAGACGCATATTAGTTACACATTCATATTTACACTAACAAATGTATATAGACATACACATCCTTCGACCTCGTGTCTGATATTTACTGAACATTTTCTTATCAAAAACACGAGCGGTATACACTTTCAAAAATACATACTTATTCACTTCATATGACTTTTTATCCTCTTGTAAACTTATAGTTAAATGAATGTTATAGTTAAATGAATGTTTTATTAATTAATATAGTTTTCCTTGATTTTCCAATCTACAAAACTATGTTCCTGTTAAGTTTGCCCTTGCTCGCTTGTGACTAATATTCGTCAATCACCATTTAACGTTCTTCGCCATTTACAACGCCCATTTCCAGTAATCATTTTGTAGCAGTTTCTTACTCATTGAATTGTTTTTTTCACAACATTAGCCTGCAAAGACGACCATGCACTTTGTGGAAACGCCCCGCCACTAATGGAAAATTAGTTTTGCAAAAGAAAATAACACTGCCACCTCTGCTCAGTGTGCGCATACGTCCTTGAGCTACTTTTGTGAGACGAATCTAAACATGTATCGAGTTAGGGCCCCCGAGTACGTTGATGGTTAAGTTTAGAGTTAGGCAAAACACAAAACAGTAAACTGCCAATTTGGAACGCATTGCGGAATTGTGGAGAGCTATCTACATGACGTTCGTGTGGAGGCAGATATTATGAACAAAGCTATACTACCTACCATGCTCACGTATAAAATGTATTTCAAACATTCTGCTAAACGTTAGCATCAACACAAAATATTGTTTTCAATGATTAGTTATTCTGTTTTATCATGCATCATTTCGTTATTTATTTAAACATTTTTCATGTCATTCTATATTTTCTTTTCCAATATTTTTCTCTGAAAAAAACATCTCCTTGAGACAGTTTTGTCTCGACGAAATACCTTAATCTGACGAGTCAAGTATTTTTTTCTTGTCGATAATTACCCAAACCGAAAGAAGAACTCATTTTTAGAGCTCGCCATTTTTTTTCCAAGCGGACGAAATCACGCATGCGCAGTTCTATCAATTTACGTAGAAAAATATGTGCACAAAACATACGCATATATAAACAACACTAAGAGAAGAATATATAGATATATTGCATACGTTACTGTGCACGAATCAGTCTCTTTCCTAATGTGGTGTTTATTAATAAGAGTACTAGGCGTTGCCCGAGAATGAATAAAGAGCAATGTGTATTATGGTTCTTAAATTTACACTCAATTTTTAATCTTTATTTTCATTTTTTGTAATTGTCTATTTAACTATACTACAATGCAGAGACACAACATGATTAAATCGTCACCTTATTAAGTATAAAAACTTCTCTCAGTTTCTTGATAGACTTAGTACATATATTATTGAGTATTTCGTCTCGCTTATTATTTAGATGATGATTCCGTTGTCATTGGAAAAGGTAATCCGAAAGTTATCGTCGAATTTACGTTGATTAAGTGCACCTCTATATTCACCTTTAATATGGCTTGTGTGGCATTCTGATGATTCTGAAGCTTTTTCGACCGGTGCCATACTTAACTGGTGATATATGTGAAACAGAAATGTGAATTACTATGAAATATCGGTAGTGTAAATGTGTAATGTTAGCCGCCATTAAAAAAAGCTAAGACTGATAACATAAAAAAATATTCGAGCTATCAATGATTTTTGAGAGCCGTCTGTTTCCTTTATCATATCAGTTCATCAAACTGCATCACAACACCAATTTGGCTAATTTTCAATGTAAGATACATATTTTCGATGTACAACCTAACAGATATCCAGATATATTCCTTTTCATACTTGAATGGATTTTTGAATAATGAAATTGGTATACATGGGAAAACTGTTGATGACAAAAATCTGAAGTAAGGGTTACGTGGCAAATATGCAAGCATAGTGCTGTCACATAGCGCTCTGTTAAAATAATAGTCAGTTGTTTAACGGTTGTTTTATATATATTTTCAGTGACGAACAAACTCAAAGCATTGATATTGTCGTCAACATATGTGGTAGATATGTATATATATATATATATATATATATATATATATATATATATATATGTGTGTGTGTATGTGCGTGTGTGTGCGTGTGTGTGTGTGTGTATGTATGTATGTATGTATTTATACTATAAAAATATCCTTATGTCAATTTAGCTAGACGGAATCATTGGTTACCCCCAGAGAAAATGAAACGCGCACAATTCTCTGAAGTTTTCTGGTATAAGTATATATTAGCACATAATAAATTACTTCAAAATATAAAAACACATATAGCTATGATATATATATATATATATATATATATATATATATGTATATATATATATATATATATATATATATATATATATATATATATATATATATATGTATATGGACTTGTTGCGCCGCGTTTGTGTATTCCTGTCACTTATAAATGCATAGTAGCAGTAGGTGTATGCGCAACTCACGATTCGGAATATACATATGTTTGACGTGTCTTATGATGATAATTATATATACAATAAGACATGGTGTTATATCGATAAAAAAACGGCGCATTATTGCAATATATCCCTAAAACCCACATTAGTTGGAAATTAATTGAGTTTTATTTTATTTATAACTGATAGTTTTGTGGTTTAAGAAGTTTGTTTATTCTACGAAGTGATTTATTTAATTATTTATTTATATTAAACTCAATTAATTCTCAACTAATATATGTTTTTCCAGAGAGACATTTAAAAAATGCTCCGTTTTTTTATCGATATAACGCCAATTCATTGTGTTGACCTCATTGCATACGCTGATTAGTCACTTAATTATAGACTCTTATAATGTAAAAAGTCAACCCATCTGGATGAAACCGTAGATAACACCAAATATGTAGCAAATAAAGTATTTGTTTAGCTTTTCTGCGATCGATCACTTTATTTATCTTCTTTTTCAATATAAATTGACACACACACATTATATATATATATATATATAGTATTTATATATAATTATTTAATGATAACTATTACATAGTCAACATGTGTATGAGTTTTATCCTTACGAGATCATCAGTGTAGTAATTACTATTCAAACTAGTTGCACGATTCGAATCCCAGAACAAGAGTTAGCGTTCACTTCAAACCCCGACACCCAGCCAATGAGTCTACTCTGAATAGCTATACAGAATGATAGTAAATATTATATATATATATATATATATAGATATATATATATATATATATATATATATATATATATATATATATATATATACAGAGAGAGAGAGAGAGAGAGAGAGAGAGGGGAGACAAGGAGATAGATATAAATGTATTTATAAAGTATACAAAGACAGAGAATGAAAGATGTATTAACTATAGAGAGAATCAGAGTAGGGAGAATAGTTTTATATATAATTAGCACTTTGTAAAATATTATTTGGGTATATTACTGTATGTCTGTATTCAGATGACGCATGCATTTTGTGTCGGCAGCAAGTCGAACATGTTTTTTTTCTATTTGTATTTTGTGAGCATTTTACTTGCGTACAATTTATACCCACAATAAGCTCTAGATCCCCAGAAAAACACCAGGATATTTACGCACATATGCATGCGATTTGAAAGCATGAACATCCGTGTAATATAATTGCTGAACATGTGTCATGTTGCATCTTGATTAAAGACAGCCGTCGGAAGAATTAGCCAGTATTTGATCCACTTTTGGAAATCGTCCGACATGCTTTTGCAATCAAATGTGATATTATCTTCAAGCGGGCAAGAATATAAATCATTTTCAAAGTGCAATTAACCTAGAGCTTGAACGTCTATGTCAGACTTAGAAATATATTTCTTTTTATTCGATGTCGAAATGTATTTACTCAATATCTATTGAATGTGATAAATATATAAGCTTGAGTTTATTGAGTATAACCTTTTCCTTCGCTACTTTCTTCTTTAATCAATACTTTTGTATATGTCTTTGACTCTGGCTTTTTTCAATATTGGGTACTAGCATCTTTTTGTATCAGCTCTGTCTGCCAATGGGGGCTAAATGTTAATAGGAAGCTTAAGTTTTAAACATTATAGGAATATGTTTATCACCGTTATGATCTCAATATTATCTCAGCTGTGTTGCAATGTTTATGTTTTAAATATTACATAATGTTAAGGGTTAACAATTCAGATGGATTGACTATCTGGTATATATAGTCAATCCATCTCGCTCTCTTTTTTTTCTCTCTCTCGTTACTTTATATAATTAGGTATGTTTATAATTGTATGTCTAGAATACCCTCCTACACTAATTCACCGATCAGTTTGCATTTTGGAACGCAACTGAAAGGTGTAAGTTGTCGAACAGTGGTTTATATTTATTTTCATTTAGTTGTATTCAAAGGGTCCAAAAAAAGTGCAGAATCCTTTATTGAAAAATTAAATACTTTCGATTTGGGAAAAATTAAACAATATCTATAAGGCATCGATTCCATTTCCTTTGGGATCATTTAAAGGGTTTCAAGGGAACTAGTATAGGTGCAACTTACCATTCAGAAATAACCAATATTTCAAAGTTGCATGGAATTGTGTTTACGCATAATTAAATGAATTTAAAAGTGTTCTTAAGAGCAAAGGAAATTAAGCGTTTTGTTTCATAGGTTTTCTAGTTTTGAAAATGTAATGGATTTTGATCATAACTAGAATAATCACATACGATTTAATAACATAATGTGTTTATTTTAGTGCTCGTAAATGAACATACAATTGCAGTAAAACTATCTGTTCGCTGAATAAATTTTACCCAGGCGTATTCTTCTAATATGTAGACATATTTAAACATCATCACAAACTGAGATTGTGTTAGACTCTTTAAATGAAAAAATAGTATTGCAAAGACAGTCAAATTAAATTAAAATACCATATATAATGTTTATAATAAAATATTCCAATACTTAAGTTTTGATTCCCTCATATATAATTACCATTAAATATGTATAAATAAATAGACATATATAGATAAATAGATCGAGAGAGAGAGAGAGAGAGAGATAGAGAGAGAGAGAAGGGGGAATAGAGAGAGAAGGGTCGGTATGTGATTTGCAGAAAGAGATATAAGCGGACGACAGCCAAAATACAATGGCGAGTGTGAAAATGGGAGAAGCTAAACAAGAGATGAGTACATTGTAAAGTTAAATGAAAAGTGCGGCCTTTTAACACAAGTAAAATGGAAGTTTCGTATTTTCAAATATAACATTATCCTTAATCAGATAAATATTTTAGCATGTATTTTGTGTGATTCAAATATATATGAAACCCTCATAAGCAAACAAGATTCAATTAACTCATAATTAATATTATAATGGATGAATATGGTCAATTCCTACTCTTTACTCTTTGTGATGATTCTGTTGCTTATCAGGTAATCGATCTGGACAAGATTTCGCCATGCCATGTATGATGTCAATAAAAAAGGCTCCGAGTTGAAGAAATGCCCTTTGCTTCAAAAGTCATCATTTCAAATACGAAAATAAATATGCGTATAGCTAAGATATTCAAATAAAACACCTGAGCGGTTGGCCATGAAAATATTATTGTAAAATGAAGTATGACTGGTACAAGTCGTATATGAAACTTTACTGGGGCAGACACACGGAGGTTGTACACGAAATCAAGCATAGCTTACAAGAGAAAATCGCATTTTACAAAATGTAAATAACTCAAAACTCTTGAATCAATCGAACCTCACATATCACTGTATTACGTCAGATTTTTTTTATCGAAATCGCTGTAGACAATACATGACACCACTTGATGTGAGGAGCAAATAATACTACTTACAGGGTTAAAAAAACAAGCAAACAATAAGTGTTAGATGGATAGATTCAGACTCAGAAAACAGCAATTGTCCCCATTAGTCAGAAAAATCGCTCATGGAATGTGAGGACTAAAGGAGAAACTAAGGGAAGCGAAACTCATGTGGCTTCCGAAAGTATACCAAAAATAAACATTCTACTCCCCTCTGTTTACGCAGATTAGTCTAACATTGTTTTTAATTGAAACTAATTTAAAAGTAAAAACAAAGAAAGGAATGAACTCATTTATTTGTTTATACATAAAAACTGCTTTTTTTTGGCAACTATCAAATTTCATTTTGAAAGCAAATACCACATGGGTTTAAACAAAAAATAACAAAACAATAAATTACACGCGCGTTTCCTGATTTTACATTCCAACACTTGTCAGCTCTGCTTATTGTAATACTTTAATTTTACAGGATCAACATGTAAATATATAGACAATTCGCTTATTATAATAAATAAATATATACGTACCGTCCAAAAGTTTAGGTCCGATAATTTTTTCTGTAAGGAAATAAAAAATAAATAATGAATAGAAAAATAAAAAAAAACAATATTTAACATTGTATAACACTGTACAACCAATGAGTATAATTACACAAAAATGCTATATATAATAATAGTAGATACATGTAAAATACATTTATAATTATTACCTCCCCAAAAGGGTGATGTATTCAGGCGTGTTAGTAATTTTTATTGTAGTTTGTTCATGTACATCCGAGTGTCCGCATCGCTTGGCGAGTCGTCACACAATTTGTGAATATATTGGTCATGGTCTAACTCAGAAGTGACTTAATTTTACGCGAAGCGCGCGGTATTTGAAGCGAAGGGCGCGGTATTTGAAAACGTAACAAACAGCCGTTTGAGATAACTTTTGGTATCACAATCGTTGGAAGTCGCTTCTGGCCTCGTATTTTTTTTTAACGAAGTTCACACCAAACAAGGCAGGTCGCCACTGTAGACGTAAAGGGCTACTGAGAAGAAAGAAAAGGGGAGAAAAATGGGAGCGAGATGTCTATTTACATTGATTTTACATTCCTGCATGTCAGTACTGTCACAGAAACAGGCGGCAGAGAGGGAGTTCCAGAGGCCAGCAGCACGAGGAAAGAAGCTATTTAAGTAGAAAGCTCTCCGGCATCTGGGGACCTCCACAGTGAATGGATGAGATTTAGTTGCTTGTCGAGTTGATCTAGTCAATTTTCGTCGAGGGGGCACTAGAGTAGCCAATTCATCGGAGCATAATCCATTGAAGTATTTGTAAACCAAGCACACGAATGCTACATTGCGGCGATGGGACAGGAACTGGAGCTTGGTTGACAGTGAGGGACCTATTAGGTTGGCGACTCTCTTTTGAACCTTGTCAAGGACGGAGAGAGTAGTAAATGATGCACCAGCCAAGATGTGGCAACACAACTTATTGCATTGTAGCTAATGAGACCCACTGCCTTCTATGGTCTGCTGCCTTACATATACATTTTCAGTTAAGTTTTTAAATTTTTACTGAATTTCAACTTAGGTACTCAGGTGGATGTATGCTATCTAATAACTAACTAATATAAATGTGTTTTAATGAGAAACACCTCTGTCTGTGTACATCCCTCTAAAGCACCCCTTTCAATAATATATAACATTATAATCACTTTGAACTAGGTGATTTCTTTTTTAATTATTGTCCCCATACTTGCCAAATACACACATTTTTCCGCAGATATTTTTCGAAGGAAAATTACAATATCTGTGAAACTTTTATCATGTAAAAAAATAATAAGCTAAATGAACTGTAATTTGCATTTCATGGAATGTTTTGTAAATGGTATTATCATGGTTATTCTCTGTTTTTTGTGTCAGAGAAAATATGTCACCTTTTTGGACAAAAAATTTCCCATATTAAGAAAGGAAATATTCTGAAATATTTACAATAACTGTCTAAACAGATAGTATGTCTGCATCTGTGTTATATCTCTAGTCAGCATACACTGTGTAGTAGGAACGCGCAATATTTACTATGCATTGATATATACTGTTTTATATATCTATTTTTCTTTGCTTGTCATATATATATATATATATATATATATATATATATATATATATATATATATGCATATCAATTCGCATATATCAAGGAAATAAAATAAAACTTTAGTCCAGCTGATGAAACATACATATAATGGAAAGGAAGATTTTAATGCCACAAACATGAAACAGTGTATATTTATTTGCATATCTATACAGTACACACACAATATATATGTATATATAAATATATATGTATATATATATACACACACATTATATATATACACACATTATATATATATATACACACATTATATATATATATATATATATATATATATATATATATATATATATATATATATATATATATATATATATATATATATATATGGGGGGGGTGTGTGTTACATGGTAATTACAACTCCGTAGAACCGGCAGAGAGCCGAATCAATACAGCATAACTTGCACACAAGAAGACGGCGATACTTTATATCTATATATATATATATATATATATATATATCTATATATATATATATATATATATATATATGTGTGTGTGTGTGTCATTTACGTTATGTTTTAAGGGATTTTAATTTTTTTATTTCATCTTCTTTTTCTTATTAATCATCGTTGTTATAAGCTGCAAAATGAAGTGTTATATATTTTAAATTAATCGTTATTAATTAATTAAAAACTAAATTAATTGCAATTATATATATATATAATCGTTATTTATTTATTAAAAGTCTAAATTCATTTCAATTATATATATATATATATATATATATATATATAATCGTTATTTATTCATTAAATATCTAAATTAATTGCAATTATATATATATATAATTGTTATTTATTTATTAAAAATCTTAATTATTTGCAATTATATATATATATATATATATATATATATATATATATATATATATATATATATATATATATATATACATATATATACAATTAAGCTGAATATATTGAATTCACCATAGCGGGTCTCTGTATTAACGCAAATCCTAAGTTAGTTAATGTGATCGAGATAAATACTTATACTTATTAGAATAAATGAATGTCATATATGAAAGAAGACTGAAGTAACTATAACATTAACACACTGCCCAACATATGCCGACAGTGCTCCGGACATATTTATTAATACATAGAAACTTTATATTCGCTTGTTAGGAGTGTCTCCCCATCGTTAAGAATCTTTATACATTATCACCCGTCAGTGTATTTATAGATATAAGCATAGGCTTTAACGCACGAATGGTTGGCACAGACTTGAACTAGTTTAGTATATATATATATATATATATATATATATATATATATATATATATATATATATATACATAATCACCGTATTTGATTCCCAAACGACGAACTGAAGCGCGATGAAATGTTGAGTATTTCTGTCTAATCCGAAACCTGTATCAGAGCGGAACTATATTTATCTTAGAATAACCTCAGAGAGGATGTCGTATATCCGAAAATAACAGTTTCGATTTTTATTATTCCGTAAGCAAATATGTGTTTGTTTTCGGAATACTTACTTTGCTTTAGAATAAAATACATATTTTATATACATACTAGCTTTCTCAATCTAGCGTCGTCATGGATAGGTTCCCCAATGCCCGTTAGATTGAGTAACAATAATAGTTATATACTTAAAATATTTGACTAAATGTTACTAGGTAAATCATATACTTTAAATTATATAAAATGCTAAGGCGATGGCGGTTTTCTTCGTTTTTATTAAAATGTAGACAGCTTGGATAGGTGACCATAACATCTACACGTTTCGAAGTGTATGTCCTAATTCAAAGAAGTGAAAGTTTGAAAAATGTGTACAAATGTAAAATGAAATGAATATATTCAAAGTTTAAATGAAATTAAGAAAGAAAAAGATATAACCTAATTAGTGACCTTTGTCTCTCTTTGAAGAGATATAGTTTCATAATATCCACCGCATAATGTAACGATTTATAACTTTTAGTTTGATTAGATAAACATTCTCCCAAAAGTAAACCCATGCAGTGCTAGCCATTAAAACCAAACACGTAAACAAAAAATGATGATACAAAACTACATCCTGTTGGTTTTATGAATAATATGAATTACTCGAAAATATATTGAACACAAACAACATGAAACTTATATACACATATTTGCTTGCAATATGGCACGGACTATTATACACATTGAAAATAAAAATAAAACGTCTCATCGAACAAAAACAAATACTCTCATTAAATAAGATGTCTTAATTAAAACATGCTGTTAAAATACACATACACACATTATATATATATATATTCATATATATATATATATATATATATATATATATATATATATATTCATATATATATATATATTCATATATATATATATTAATATATATATATATATTCATATATATATTTATATATATATATATATTCATATATATATATTCATATATATATATTCATATATATATATTCATATATATATACATATATATATATATTCATATATATATATATATATACATATATATTCACATATATATACATATATATTAATATATATATATATTCATATATATATATATATTCATATGTATATATATATATATATATATTCACACATATATATATATATATATTCACATATATATATATATATATATATATATAGTCATATATATATATATATTCATACATATATATATATATATATATATTCATATATATGAAGATGAATGGAATGGAATTAGAGAAGCAAAAGCCAAATCATAATTCAATTCAATTGCTCAGAGCAAGGTATATTCCGCAAAAAAGGCAATTTATTCAAGTTAAATTTTCCTTAAGCAAGGCTTTTCAAAGATCAAAATCTTATCATCAGAGGAAGTCGCTGGGGTAGATAAGTTGGCTAAGGCGAAGATTTAAAATTTGAAAAAAATAAAATAAAAGTTGTAGGGGAAGAAACACAGGGCAAAAGTCAGCCCGAATGCAAGCAAATATCCGATTGTAAAAAGTCCGGTGTCGAAAAGTCCAGCGGAGAGAATGAGATGTAGATAGGTAGGTCGTTAAAAGGCCCGAAAGGTTTTGAGAGAGGATTCAAAGTTGAATTCCAAGAAGCCACAACTTCAGGTGCGGCGAAAATAGAAAATCCAAAGGGTAAAATGTCCAATAAGAGGTACGCTCGTGGATGCAGGCTCAGAAGAGAGTGAGGTGGAAAATATTCGCCATTAACAATACTTCCTGGGTAGAGATGTCAGAGAAAATGCTTTAAAATAGGAAAAAATGCAGCGAAAATATTTTAAAGTTAGCCTGTCAAAGTCATATATATATATTCATATATATATTCATATATATATATATATATATATTCATATATATATATATATATATTCATATATATATATTCATATATATATATATATATATATATATTCATATATATATATATATATATATATATTCATATATATATATATTCATATATATATATAGTCATATATATATATTCATATATATTCACATAAATATATATATTCACATATATATATATATTCATATATTTTTATATATGCATATATATATATATATATATTCATATATATATATATATATATATATATATATATATATATATATATATATATATATATTAGCCTGACGATTCCCCCCGGGGATGATACGCAGGAGCCTATGTGTATCTTAATTACTATAAACATATGTTCATAACTTACTACCTAGCTCTACTTACTTATCGAGCATTGTTCAAGTAAATACTGAAAATTGCACATAAAAATGATATCTCCTTATAACATGTAATATGGATTCATAAAATATATATATATATATATATATATATATATATATATATATATATATAAGTTTCTATACGAATTGATACTAATGTCAATCATACATAGGCGAATTCCCCTAGAATTAAGTATTACAGATTTGAATGTTAGATCAACAGATGTATATTTTATTTTAGACTGGGGTAATAAATGCTACTGGAATAACGGATCGGTCAGGCGAAAAGTAAAATTAGGTAAACATGCTGACCCAGCTGAAATCAGCAGAACTATTGAATATATCATCTTACGGATAGTACATAGCTCTGAGTCAGAGAGCGTAATAGAAACAAAGACATTCCAGGGAAACGCGCGGCTTCTTCTGACCAGTGAAGAACATTTTCTGACAACGTGTGATAAATAAAATAATTGTCGATCTCTCCATTTATGGCATATACCCACTTGTCGATTATTTTGAACGAAGATCCTGTTCAATACATGTCCACTGTATTATGTCATTCGTATCGCAGGTAAGTCCTGTTGAATGTATAAATTAAAAGCTACAAAGAGAGCAACGTATATAAATATATAAATAATAATTCGTGAACGTGATTTTTTGGCAGTGAACTCGGAAAATTGATTCATGTGTGTATTACGCAAGTGTGAGAACGCAACAAAATGCGATCTTATGAAAACCTACACTGCTTTCAACTTACTGCGTTACAACTTGTTTGGCTTTGCTTCGAAACGATAATTGGTGTAAATGATACACAATAACGACTAACAGTATGTTTTTTGTACATTTGTATGCATTTTAATTCTTAGCCATTTACGATATAATTATACTAACAATTATCAGCATGCACGCATTTCCCCACTGCAAAACGAAAAGCCTTCAGCTATGTTATGATTATCGACGAGGTATTCGGTTCATTTCCCTCGCTCTAATAAAGAAATCTTAGAATTCCATTGTTACAACTACGTGGGAAACGTTCACTATAGAATCAACCATTCTATGTTTTTATTTTGTTTTTGAAGGTTTATTTCAGGATAGTTCACAGCCCGTATATAAACCTAAAAGAATACGGGAAACATGAAGCTAGAATGA
Source organism: Sepiola atlantica (assembly GCA_963556195.1). Taxonomy (NCBI): domain Eukaryota; kingdom Metazoa; phylum Mollusca; class Cephalopoda; order Sepiida; family Sepiolidae; genus Sepiola; species Sepiola atlantica. Next base: position 195,595,211 of record OY744515.1, read on the forward strand.
GAAACCGCGAGAGAAAAGAAAAAGATACAGAGAGAATGGGAGAGGGGGGGTAAGGTACGGTAACGGACAGATGCATTTAATAAGGAATAGCGTAAAGATTAAAGACAAAAATAAAACGTACCCTGGAAAAAAATCGGCGCGAGAGAGACGGATATATATATATATATATATATATATATATATATATATATATATATATATAGAGAGAGAGAGAGAGAGAGAGAGAGAGAGAGAGTACAGATGAGAAAAGGAGAACAATACGGACAGAGTAAACTAAAACGAGTGAGAAAGGGTTGCATAGATACAGTTGGAAGCGACGTGAACATGAACAATGTTTTCATACGAAAAATAAGGCCTACGATAAAGTAAAGAAAAGTTAAGAGGACAAGAAGAAGAAATAGTAGAGAAGCAGTAAACTATGAAGAAAAACATTCTAAGTAAAATGAGAAAGAACATTACTGCGTACAATTGATTTTATGCGGTGCAAGAACGACGGATGTCGAAGTGTTGTAATTCTGAGTCGCTTCCTGCATTATTTGTTCAAAAAGGACTTCATGTAGCCAGGTGACTGCGTGCAAGATTAAATAGACTTAAATGGGATTCCATTGAAACAGCTAAAGAACCGTGCGTTTTCTCTGTGTGGATTTTATAAAATACTATTTAATGACACAATAACGCATGCCCCATCACACCGTTTTCTCATGATTTAAAATGTATACCGATGTTTTGATTTAGCGTTTTTGTTTATTTCACAGTAAAGATAATCAACTTAACTTGTAAGACGAAAAACATATACAAACATTAATATTAGGCTGCTCTGTGGATTACTCTATGACCCTGTAAGTATTCTATCGTGCATTTATACTCTACTTAAATCAGACTATTTTGACTTACACTTTTATTTAATATATAGTGAGATAAAAAGAGATCTAGAGATCTAGAGATATTGATATACAATCATACAAACAATAACATTTTGCTGTATCAGCGCACTTTCGTTTTGTTGAAGAGGCAGGTTACTTCGAATATTAAACGAAAATCAAAAACGTAAAAAAAAAATGTGATTCACTATTTTTCTAAAATTGTCAAACCCACTCAGACCGAAATAGTGAGTTAGATTTTTTTTAAAAAACTTAGTTCACCCCAAACAAGGCAAGTAGCCACTGTATATGTAAGGAGCTACTGAGAATGAGAGTGACTCTTTAGGGGATCCTCTTTTATTGCGACCTGTTCCGCGAGAGCTTGTTCATATTAGTTTAAAATGTCTGCGTGACGGTACAGTCAAGGAAATATAGAGCAGGGAGGATGTTCCACAGGCCAGCAGCTCGGAGAAAGAAGCTATTGGAGTAGGCAGCTCTCCGGCATCTGGGGACCTCCACAGTGAGTAGATGGGATTTAGCTGATTGTCGGGTTGGTCGAGTGTATTTACGTCGAGGTGGCACCAGAGCAGCATATTAATAGAAACACATTCCACTAAAGTACTTGTAAAAAAGCACAAGGATGCAACATTTAGGCCATGGGACAAAAGCTGGAGGAACCTATTAGATTAACGACTCTTTTTGGATCTTGTCTAACAAGGAGAGACTAGTGAATGCGGCACCAGCCCAGGTGTGACAACAATAATTAGCTTAGGGTTTATTGATGGCGGAAAATAGGTATAATAAGTTTGGGGGGGATGGGAGAAAAATAACCTTTTCAACTTAAAAGCGAGACAATTTTTCGCCACATGCCTATCTCCTTCATATTTACGTGCATACATATATACACAATATACACGATGCTAGAGCATCCAGTTCATGGGCATGACGGTAAAGAGTTATAGACTGTGTTAGTGGGAAAGGATGGGAAAAAGAAGAGGACATATTAAGTTTTTTTTAAAGTCGATTGAAATGAATTTGGAAGGAACACCTCAATTTCACGTGATATGTACACTAACGTAATATAGATGAACACCCTTATGTATACACAATGTATACGCAATGTATACGCTGACATAAATAGAGTTCCATTCATAACATACTAAATATAACACGATATTTGTTTCATCTTCGCAAGTTATATGAACAACGAATAATAAGATTACAGAAAGTAATACTACAAGCGAACAAAGATTATACTTGTAATAATCAAATAACAACACTACTTTTAGTAACGATAAGATCATCATATTAGTAATAATATAAACAATAATGATATAAGAATAAAATAAACAATGCTAAAAGCATAACATAAGCTCTGAAATATTTAGACCAAACACCAAAGCACGCGACTCGAAAACTCACAACAGTTTGTGTTCCATATATGAAGAGCTTGTCGAAAGAAAATCAAATGAATATGTAATCAATATTAAATCAGGGCATTATTCAAGAGCGACTCAACTCTCTGAAAACATATTGTGATAGTCAAACCGACTAAGGAAAATTGTCTGACTAAGAACTGCGTGTATATAGTCCCATGTAAGTGTTGGAATATACACAAAGCTTGGACATGTCGCTCCAAAAAAGTAAGGCTAGAAAAACACCGGAAAGCCGTAATGCGTACAGATATCGACAAAGTTGGTATAGCTGACCACATATGTAAAAGAAAAGGGAAACCATCAACACTTATGGGACGAAGTAAACATTATAGATGGAGAAGAACGATGAAGACTAATACGACTCAAAGAAGCCGTGGTTTTGTTGAGCAATGATGCCTTACTAAGAATTTAATATAATATGCGTTATAGCGGCCGGAACGTGGAGATGATGACACTCAAAATGAGAAATGTAGCTCGAATAACCGAAAGTATACAAATTATCAATCCTCAACTCAAAAATTTATTAATATTTATATATATATATACATATATATATATATATATATATATATATATATATATAATATATATATATATATATATATATATATTCATCCATGTGTGTAGCGTACTGTTTCTAAATTTGCTTATTCTCCTGTTCCGCATTTATTCCAATCTCAATCCCCCTGTTCATTGTAAATAGGCTCGAGAACATTCCACTTTTTGCATGTGTCTTTCGTCGTTGGATTTTGCGTAAACCGGGTTTGAATTGCTTTCCGCTTCAGTGCAAAGAACAGAAATAAATCTGAACAGTGTCCTGACAACAACTGGAAAGAAGTTCTCTCTCTCTCTCTCTCTCTCTCTCTCTCGATATATATATATATATATATATATATTTATATATATATATATATATATATATCCGTTCATCTGTGTCTGTTGCTATATTTAAGAGGGTAGAGTTTACCATAATGCTGAGAGATACTATACATACTGTATAGGTAACGTATTTGAGGACATTTCTTTCTATTTTCTTAGTAGTACTATTACTTAACTATTATATATCTATAGTTCAATATTATCAATGTCAAGCCCTAGAATTGCTCAATGTAATTTTCTTTATCATATAAATTTACGAATATATCAATATCCAGGCATATATTATATATATATATATATATATATATATATATATATATATATATATATAAATATGTATATATATATATATGATCAAATATAAACCAAAGTGAAATGCTCAATTTCTTCTTCTATCTATCTCTATCTCTCTCTCTCTCTCTCTCTCTCTCTCTCTCTATATATATATATATATATATATATATATATATATATATATATATATATATATATATAAACAAGTAGAAGATGAGAATCAAGATTTATAAAAGATAATATTATGTTATGCATCAGTTGTTCAATACAAGAGCGTTTAAATAAGAGATGTATTCTTATTTCCTCCTTAACCCAGGGACATTTACAGAATAATATTTTATCGTAAGACGAGTGTTTGTATTCTGATATTTCGCATGATTGTGAACAATATATTTCTGCTGAGTTCAAGTAGTGGCATAACTGTATGTGTATAACTGGTGGCCTCATCAATAATAACGTCGAGCCTTGAATTAGATTACTGTGTAGTTTGTTTAATCTTCCGAACAGCAACATTATACACAGTTGATAACTACTTTTTAATTTCAGCTTCGAGGGTGTGTTCTCCAGCTGCTCCAAAATAAATGTTTATAGTATTACGTATAATTAACAGTAAACTTCGTGGGGGAGAATGTGTTAAACACTTTATATAGCATTGTGTAAACACTTTAATTGGAATCGAATTTGAAAAAAAGTAAAATTAATATATATATATATATCATAACATGAAATGAAATAATAAAATAAGGGGCCAATCAAATTTTATTAGAATTCAAAGTACAAGCAAAGTATCTTAACGTCCTTAACTCATGAGTGTTCAAAGATAATTCTACTCCCCCTTTATTTGACTTGGTTTATTTATCGTTGTAATAATTAACATAAACATTGGATGCATTTTTCACTGCATTGATTGCGGACGCATCTCACGACTGGACAACTTTTTCAATTTTTCAATTTTTCATTTTTGGACTGTCACTCATTACCTGGATTAATCTTCGGTCAACCTCCCGGATATATTTCCTCAATATGTGTTTTAAATTGTATTACTTGATGGATTGTATAGATTTAACAAAAAAGTATGTTTTGGGGTTCATATATTTGATGTTATATATTTTATGTATTTTTGTATATATTTTTATATATCTTCAAAGTTTAATGTTATTACATGCAGTAATGTTACTGCGGTAATGACCCTCTGAGGAGAAGAATTATCTCTGAAAACTCATGAGTTAAGGACGTTTATATACTTTGCTTGAACTTTGAATTCTAATAACATTTGATTGGCACCTTATTTTATCATTTCATTTCATATCATGATATAAATGCTCTATCCAGTATATTGGGCTTCAGTTTTTATCCGGATGTTTCACTAATTATGAGATATAAGTTGACTTTTATATCTTTTGTTGGATTACTTATATATATATATATATATATATATATATATATATATATATATATATATATATATATATATATATATATATGTAAATAACAGAAAAATAAATATATGATGTATACTTTTAAAGTAGAACTAATCATGAAATGTTATGCTCT
>OY744515.1:195605233-195615233 GCA_963556195.1 Sepiola atlantica
CACGAGGTCGCCATTTTGCAGTTATATGTGATTATTATACGCATGGGAGTTCAAAGACTAAGGAATGGTTTACATTATTGGCTATACAGTTATAGCGACCACGTATTCGAGTATCTTTCTTAAACACAAGGTTGCCATTTTTATTTTCCATGTCATTTATTGCAATATTATTTATTGTATGTTATTAATTTGATACATTGTGTTCGTCTTAAAATTTGTAACTATTTACACAACGCATTTTATCTCTTTATTACGATGTGTGACAAAAATAAACGAACATATTACTCATCATTGAATAAATAAATATAATTCATAACAATCGTTATAAAACAATGGTTTTAGATGAGTTGATATGAATTTTTAATATTTTCAAATCTGGATTGTTTTAGGGTACATACTTATCTGTATAATAATAAGATCAATGCGCGTACGAAATGTGTATAATACGCAAATGCAGACATTTCTGCGAAGTTAAACACACGATGAAAACACAATTTGGTTACTGATAATAGAAAAAAAGAAATATGTGTTAAACATCAATTGCGTGGCAAGCTTCTAAAAGAAACAGAATGTAAGCAAAATCGCTTAATAGAAGAAACACGAACAAACACAAATAAGCGTATTAAAGAATATCTCACTGCGAAAATAAGTAAGAAGAAAAGTTATTTACAGCTTGTGGCCGTTGGCAAGTATAAGAAAAGAGAGATTGGAAAATAGAAAATAAGGAATGATGGAGGAACGCGAGATAAGAAGAAACAAAAGGACATGGAAATCGGACAAGTTCGACTGAACTTAGTTATCAGGAATCGAAGAAAAGATTACGCGCGGAAAATCATTAAGTGAACAGGAAAAACTATCGAATGGAAAAGACATACAGAAAACAAAAATCAAGACGTTATTTTATTGAAGTTATGCACCGTGAAGTACTTTGTATGCTTGTTCACAGGTAACAAGGCATATTGAACTAGAATGGAAGGAGCTACTATTATAGGGGTCAGATATATAGACATAAACCTGGCTTAGGCGTTGAACAGCAATACGTTAGCTCACATTACATTTAAATGTATGCGTTTTGGTACTATCAGGAAAAAACGAGACAAGGAAAGAAATTGCAATCAGTCCGAAAAAAAAATCGATTGCAGTAGAACTTTTTCTGTTATCAACGTACCTTTACTATGAGAGTGTAACATTTTTTCTGCTAGTTGTGTGGGTCCGGATATTTATAAAAAAATGTTCACCAAGACATATTGCTACTGGAGCGTAATGTGATTGAGTGATAGAGGCATAGGTGTATAGGGTAACCTAGGGGTTGAGTTAACGAGCACGATGGTTGTTTACACTACATTGACATTTCTGCATGTTGATACTGTCCGGTAAAGAGATAAACTGAAGGGGATGCCAAATACAAGTGGCCCAATGAAAGACGCTGTTTCCCGGCTATTAGAGTAGAAATGAAAACCCGCTTCTTGGTATCTGTACTGTGATAGAGTTGAACGCTGCTGGTAGTTTTGTGAGTCTGGTGGATTAACGTTGACTAACACCAACACCAAAGTGATTGTTTCGCGGGTTTGATGTTTCCCACATTCAAACTCGATCTAGTGTCAAACTCAGCTTTCGCGGAGAAAACCAATCTTAGCTGAACGGTCCAAAACATGTGAATTTTTTTTTTTAAATATTAGTCCTCAACAATGACATCACGTCTCAAACGATGTTAACGTAAAAAGTTGAAGATAATTTTAACAAACAAGTATCTCAACGTATTTTAAATAGTATGGTTGCCTTTTTCTTATAGATATGATGACGTATCTGTCTATAGGTGTGAGTTTCCGCTACCGACTTCGAATCTAGTGAACTGATTTTATTCAAAGTTGGCAAAGAGACAGGATTTGATCCGATGACTGTTATAAATGAGTTAATGTTGACCAAGGTCAAATCTAAAAGTCAAGAAAGTTGGGAATAAGGTCATACCAGCCATTTCTCAGAGAATTGGGCATTTTATCAAAAAGTTATCTTACAATATAAGCATAAGCATGTTGACCTACACAGAAGACGGAGGGAATATTCGTGATTCGTCGAGATAATTAAATGGGGGTTTTATCTAGAATTAAAAATAACATAATGTATCTCTTATTTTTTCACGTAATACATGATATATATACATATATATATATATATATATATATATATATATATATATATATATATATGTATATATATCATGTATATATATATTATGTATTAAAATACTTTTAGGGTTCAAGCTAATACATAGTAATCATTCATTGCATATCATGTATAAACAACATAATACACATTTAATGATTATATATTTATTCATCAGCAAATACGTTTACGTTTACGGTCTTTTCAACATCTATACAGGCAACCAAGGTGTATAGGCATATCTTTAATATTCAAGATGTAGTATTCCTAAGGTAAAAAAGACCAGAACAGCATCCGATATAGCCACGAAGAAAAAAACATCACATTTGCAAATATGGCCATGGTATACGATTTTCAAAACAAATTTGGTTTTTATAAAGTAATCGTAATTTCTTCGAGTTTTTATTTTTTATGAATCATCATTCTGAATAATCCAATAGACATTTTTATAGCTTTTTTTTGGATATTTAATGAAAAGAACCGTAATTAATATTCAGCTTCACTAATGAGCAAATGTATATGCGTTAAAATCTGCATTGTATTGCTTATATATGTTATATTACTTTAAAACGTTGTGTATGTACGTAAAATAATGTAATAGTATTTACTTAAAAATAATATTGTTATAAGCCATTTTAATAAGATTGATGTTGGGCTTTCTTCGGGGAAGTTTAAATAAGCTGACACGCAGCTATGAGACATAGAAGGCAATAAGGTATATTCCGACAACGTTCGTAAGATCACTAGCCAGTCCTTCAATATATGCCGCCCTTCTCATGAATAAAACTAAAATTCTCTTCTTGAATGTGTTAATGTCTTGTGACCTAATGGTTATGCCGCTTGCTTTCGGAGGATAGGTTGATTCTGTGACAGGTGTTCGAACTGTACGACTGTCTAATATTATAATCTCTACATTGATGCGAGCGAAAACTTTAAACGTTGGCGTATATAGGTAAAAATGATTTAATATTATTTACTTAAAATGTATATATCTATATATATATATGTATATATATATATATATATATATATGTATATATAATAAATTGGACAATTTTTGTCATTGAGCATGTTGTAGAATCAGAAAGCCGAATAAGTTTGCAAAATGGCTTATTTAAAAAATAGATAAAAAGAAAACATCAAACAGTTTTCTTTATGTTCTCAATACATTTACTTTTGTTACTAGTTAAATAATAGTAATACGCATCTTTATATTCAAGAATGTGTACAATAAATTATATCAATGGTCTAATGCACAGTTAGACTTATTAGCGAGAGGGAGAAAGAGAGAGATAGACAGATTAGAGAGAAGAAGAGAGAAATAGAGAGAGAAAATGGAGAGAGAGAGAGAGAGAGAAAATGAACGGAAATAAATCGAAGCTGGTTTAAAATGCACGACAGGACAATTCTGACATTGGCAAAATTTTATTTGTACCAAATATGATTGTTGTGCATAAAGAATTGTGAATTTTATTCACGATGCTACGGGTACTATTTATGTATGTGTCGGTGTGTGTGTTCTTTCTAATGGTCGTGTGTGTTTAGTTATTGTATGAAGTCTGGGCGGTGCCTTATATTTTTCTAATAAAACGAATTCAATGATGACCCTATCTCGCCTGTCGTATATCTTTTCTCAGTTAAAAGCAATGTAATTACAAGTGTACTACGTACCATCAGAAACGAGTAATTATACGTCATTAATTGCGCTTCTTATATCTGAACTCATAGATTGTGTTTTATATTTAGGACGACATATACATATGATGGGCATCGTTACATCACGACAATAAAGTGAATCTAACCTTATTTTTAAAATTAACCAATATGACGTAATCCGACATTGAATGAAACATACAGTATTCACTAGTAACTAATAATGCCATCGTTATATCATTACATTTAAATATGTTCACAGGAACACTATATAATTAACTCATTAAGTTCAGCCCAATAATAAACAAAACAATTATTTTATCAGTAAATTGTTGTTTATTCCTTTCAAAGCAGTTTCATCAACATTTCAGTGTGGGTGTTATTCTTCTAAAAAGTGTTTTCGGCAGGGACACAATATGTTTGTAAATAACGATAGTCATTCTTTTAGTACATTTGGCTGATATGTTTTTATTAGGTTTACATGGTCTAAATAAAACGACACAATTTAACGAGAATGGGGCGCAAATGCATTTTTTTTCCAAAGTTTAAACTGAAACAACTGCACGAATACCTAGTCAAAACAATGGGAGTACAGTACATTACGTGGGTGCAACGTTTTAAGTAAGTGATACAATTAAGCAATTGATTAAATCACATAACAAAACAAGTGAGGCTACGTATGTTTGACCATATAAGAAGTAGAAACATTGAAATGTTTACTAAAATGACTGAAGTTAACATTGAGTGATCACAAAAAGGTCGATATGCCGTAAAGCAAACGAAATCAGTTTGCATTAATAGACAGTAACGTATTGCCTTCTCCAATGTTTACACTGAAGCACCTGGCACGAATACGTAGTTTAACATCAATATTAGAGAACACTAAATGGTTTGTCGAGAACGTGTTTGGTAAATGATACGTTATAGTCGTCGATAAAATTCCATTTGAAAACAAAAGATAACGCTTTAGTTTACTCACTAAAAACAAATACATTTCTGGGTCATATTCTCCTTAGGATTTCCTAAAAACAAACTACAAAAAGCAATTACTAAGCATCGCTTTTTCAGGTTTTCAGTACCCTTCTTGAAGTAAAGATGAATAACAACGTTCAAACACGACGTAGTTAACACAACCCACCTGGAATCGCGAAGAAACAAAGTATGAGAGACTTAGGTTTCATAAATAAATACTTAAACTACAACAAAATACACCCAGGCGCATGTATATCATGCTTTATATCATTATTTTTCTATAGATGAAATATCTATCCATAGACACGTGTTTCGGGTTTACTGTTGCTCATCAGCCTGCCCGACTATGACAACATTCAAACACTTCTACAGACACTTTAATCAAGTGCGTTATTTAACACGCAGCGAGGGCCTGTCGGAAATTACGTAAAATATATGTTATATTATATACTGATAAAATCATTTTTTATTTTGTACATATTTTTTTATATAGGGTGGGCCAAAATAAGTGTCCTATCTTTAAATTTGAATAACTTGAATTTGAATAACTTCCACAAAATAAAAGTTAAACTCACCAAACTTTATGTGTGTGTAGACTGACCCTTCCGAGATTTTTTGAAATAAACAAAACAAATTTTAGCCGAAAAACACTTCTTAAAACTTACAAAAACTAAAGTATTGTTTTTTACACTGTTTTGAGTTTTTTAAGCAAAAATAATGTTTTCTAAATGAGGGTGCGTTCCTTAGGGCTAATACGGCTCATGCTTGCTTCGGAAGGGGTCCTTTACTTATTCTAAAAAAATTTTTTTTTTTAAATCAATAAATAAAAAAGTTATGAATTTTTAAAAATAGGACCCTTATTTTTGCCCACCCTATACTTACTTTAACATCAGCACAACTTTTTTTTACGTATAGTATAACATTTTTTTACAGCGATGTAAATATATAATAACTGAGAGGAATTCTAATTTATTACATATTAATTATTTTGCAATGATCAATTGATTGTACGTATATATGTTTCCAACACTTCCTTTTTATTATAATACACATATGAGTAGAATATTGACACTCATATTGATCTCGTCATAAGCGCAAGCTCTGTTTTACTCTGAAGATTAAACAGTGAGTTTAACATTATCTACAGTATTTATTAGTATCCTAAGCCTTTTTAGCATTCATTTTATTTTAATTAAAAAAAGTTGTTTATTTTATTCTTGTGATGCAAGTTAAGTTTTAGTTTTTTAATTAAAAGTTTCATTAAATATATGATGAATTTAAATGTTATTAAATATAGCTGTATGAATAAATATAGCAACTGATGCACAATCTTACGATGTTTTTACTTATTTTACCTTTTTTATCACGCTCTGTATGTCTCTCTATCGTTCATATATATATATATATATATATATATATATATATGTATATAAGATTTATTTTCATGTATACGCACCCTTACGGTTACTAACTCAATGAATTAACACTGAAATAACGGTGGCGCAATAGCAAACAGCACATCTGAAATGACATTATTCGTGTTGACTTGCAAAGCCAAGTCCAAGACAACTGGAAAAATTCATGACAACCTGAGTAAGACTGGTGTGATTTCGGAGTTTTCCTTCTTCTTCAGTAGTTGCGCGAACGGGACATTAACGTTAAGTTACACATTTAATACATAGCTAAAACGAGGGTGCATGCATTCATATCTTCTGTAATAGTATTATTGAAAGTTATACACGAATCCGACAGGAAGCGAACCAGCTACGCTGATCCAATAATCATCGCCTCTAGCTACTTCAGTACATCATTTAATTATATATATATATATGTACACAAACAATTAAAGTATGTTAATATAAAATTTGAATGATAACATGATACAAACAGTGCATTATACTTATCGCTAACCGTAAGTCATGATCGTAACACCAAAAGATAAAAACACAGCGGTTTTGTGTTTAAAAGAGACGAAAATTGGGTCACTGCACAAGGAAACGGGAACAATAAATTCCCACTCTTGTGGATCACAACAATCGAGATGCAATATACCTAAATCTACACTTAGAAAAATGTTAATTATGAGTAAGGTGAGCTCCCGTTAACCTTGTTTTATTTTATGAATTCAAAATAACAGAAAATATGTTTGTAGTAACCCTAATCTCCGGTGGCAATACACATATACAAATGAAAAAAATGCTGAAAACGCTGTGAACCGCAAAAGTTAAAGGCAAAATACAACCAATGCACTACCGTTGAATTGATGTCGTAATGTCTACGAATATCTTATGTAATCTTCGAAGTGTTGATGAATGTTTAATAACACAAAAACGATGTCTTTATTTATCTCACAACCTGGAACTTTATTTCGGCTTGCAAGAATACAAAAGTAAAATAATTATAGAAATGTGTAAAGGTGAATAGAAAGTCTAATATACTGTTAAAAGACAATTTCGGCCCGTAAATAATCGAAATGTAATCTATTAAACCGAGAATGTAAAACTGAGTACGTAGAAAGCTGTCGGTGTTTTCTTATTATAACTCACTTTATGCACGTAATTCAAACTAAACATTTGCAACTTTTATCGTGAACTGTGTCCGCGTTTCCTGCTAACGGATTAAAGCGGGCAAATGCGACAACAGGTGAAAAACAAATGAGTCAATATGTTCTGTTAAATTGAATATGTAAAAAGTATTTTATTGGAATTACGCGTTACACCACGATGATTTTTTAAAACCTTTACAGATAAATTGATGCAACCGGCACTGACTGAGAAGTAAAAAAAATAGTTGCAAAAATATCATATAGTATGTAAAGAAATAGTCCAAAAGAATTTAGTAATTTTTAGGAAGAATAAGTAGCGTTTGTGCTGAGTTACTTACGTTCCGACTATCTCAATTGTTCTACTGGGTGTAGCTCTTCAGGATGTATGCCTAGAATAGTATGTTCCATCACCGTTGATGTAAGACCATGAACATCGATATTTAAAAAGGGAAAATTATAAGTAAAATAAGTAATTTATTTTGGCCCGTGAAACAATTGTAATATTAAACCTACGACTTAAAAGCTATTATCGTAAATGCAATAAGAAAGTAAAGAATTAAAAGTAAAAATAATTGTAACGAATTGTATTAATCGATTAGCTTATTGATTCCGGAAACCGCTCTGTAATCGTGAAAATGAATATATATATATATAGAGAGAGAGAGAGATGTGTTTCATTACGATAATGTACATAATACAATGTATGATATACAATAAACTATGGCCAATAAAATGCAAACTTCAGTCAGAAATTTTTTTTGCTATTTTATTTTTTCACATGAAATATTATTCTATACGAAACTCTCATTTTTAATTAAATAAAGTTGTAAGAACACGCGATTATTACACGAATAGCTGTTGTATTTGCTTCACAGCAGAACTTTATCAAATTGCAAAATTTCATATAATTCCAGTCGCAATAATTCAATAAATCTGCAATTGGAGACACCGCCGACTTACATGAATTACTGCATGAACTGTCGCACGTTCTTACTCGGAATTATATTGTTATTCTCGCGTCTATACGTTTCAAATAGAACACATTTCTGAGAAACAAATGCGTATTGTATATATAACTGCTACTTGTAAGCAGCCATAATGTGTGTAGTTATATGTGTCGGTGTATAGAGGTGTCATATTTAATGTATTCATGCACATTGTCCATGTAAGTCTGTCATGCGGAAATTTCAGTATGCATTCAAGAACACATTATTGTGAATTCTAGATCATCTCAAATAGAAATAAAAAAACAATCTGAAAATATATTTTAAAAAATCGTACTTTAACGTAGATATGTTCTTACTGAAGTAAGGATTCGTGCGAGTTTATTCGCCATGCATTGACGAGGTGAATACGATAAAGGGCTAGCGTTGTATATATCAGCCAGTGTTCGTTTCGTAAATAATTGCAACAACCTAGGTATTTGAATCCTTCGTCGAGGTTAGGTATGCTACGTAGTCGCCCTATTCAGATAACTTTCCTAGGCAAAACATACTTCTTCGAAACTTCAAGTTAGTTAATTGTAGATCACCTTGGGTACCCTGCCATTTGAAAGCAGACGGGTATGTTCACGAAAACATGTTGCATCCAATCATAGGGATGTTTTCCCCGAATTCTGATTTTCGTTCGCGTCCTGCTGCGATCGTTATTAGCCTAATGCATCAATATTCCAGATAAGACAACTAATCCTCGAACAGAATAGTAATAACTAATATATATATATATATATATATATATATATATATATATATATATATATATATATATATGATTTTCAAGTCAAACATCTTGAGAAAGTGTTTAAATAAAGACGAAACGTTGATGTATTTATGAATGATTTTGATCTTTCATTTCCTGTCACGCATGAATATTATTTCGATATAAATAATCTTATATATATATATATATATATATATATATATATATATATATATATATATATATATATATAAACATATGATGTGTGTATATATAAACAAATAAATAAAGAATTGCATAAAGGACATAGCATGCTAGTAAGATAGTTTCAATTTAGAAAAATAATTTTACTCGTGTTTTTTAAAGAGTCGATAGAAATCATGAGTATACAAAGCAGTTATAACCGGCTCCGTTATTTATTAAACAACACGAAGAGCCACAAGAGTATAGTCAGTTGCATTTTATAGATGTTTGATTGGAGACGAATAACCAATACTATTGTTTTTAGTAAAAATCGCAGGTGTTATGATGATGTATTTAAATGCATTTATTTTTCGATGTTTGGTAGAAAACTGTGCGTTTTGTTTTACATTTAAATATAGTGAAAAAGTAAAAGCGTTGTGTTATACAAAAAGCACGAGAAGTTAGCGTGAGGCCACACTCGCATGAAAAGTAAAACGTACAATTCAAGCATAGAGAAAATGTTATGGAAATCATTTTGTCTGTTCAACGGTAGTCTTTTTTTTCTACTGATAAAAATAAAATATCATGCAACAGCTATGTATGTATTATTGATTAATATATACTGTATTATTACTATTTACAATTAATAATTTATTTAGAAGAAAAAAGATGGTGGCCATATGAATTAACATTTTCTGTAGGTAACTAATTTTGCTTCCCTATGGAAATATTCCGAACAGGACAGAGTATATTTAGGAAGAATAAGCGGAAAAAACACTTTTATCA
>OY744515.1:195617733-195625233 GCA_963556195.1 Sepiola atlantica
GCTTGGTTATTATCTGCAGCAAATCCAATTACTTCATAGTCATGTGAGCTCTCCTCGTCTGTTGCCATGGATATACACACCTTACCTTGACGTATAACCCATAACATACAGTTGAACGTAGAATCAGGTTAACATATCCCTTGTCTGTTGTTTGATTTCTTCATTCTGAATACATGTAATTCGCTGAATTTCCTTTCTCAATATCATTCAAGTAATATGTATATGATTCAAATAATGTCCTTAGTTTTCGCGCGTTTCCATGTCTGTTTGAGGTGACATGTTGTCATTAACTATATCCGAACTATTTACTAAAATCAAGAACGCAATGGATTAAACTTAAATTAGTGTTTCAAAATAATATATATAAATAATATACATGTATTTACTATTAATTAGTATTACAAATATGTCTAGTCTAGATAATATGTATCTGTGTTTCATACGCAATTTATACAATTCTTAAACGTACAGTTATCCACAGTATGATAAACTAAATGAAAACAGATGTTTAACTATTTGTTCCAATATCAATTCATATTAATAGGTTGCAAAAAACTAAATCTACCCCTGACAAAGCTAATTAGAAATTGAGGAGTATATATGGTGTAACTAGTAAATGCATGTATTGTAAATTATATTTGTTTGCTAATCAAACGCCTATGCATATGACGATTGATATTTTCCAAACTCTACAAAATGTGTATTTCTTTAATTCAAATCTTAATTTATACGAACTAATGTGAACGTAATTCGAAAAAATACACTGTTTAAAGTTCCAATTATATAATGAATTTGTGTTTAACAACATCCACTTCTGATAATGTCTAAAAAGAAACATTTATTGATGCCAGTAGTTGCAAAGTTTCAAAATGAATTAAATCTTTCTTAGATATATGCAATTTTAAATAAATTCATATCCCAAAATATCAATAGTGCCATACGAGAAGGAAACGTCCGGTAAATTCAGTAAATATTTAATAATAAACGTTTATATTAATATTAGATGATATGCACGTTTAAAGGCGACTTCTGAAACCATAATGTTTGCCATTTTTTAAAAAATTAGTGTGATTACAAAAAACATAGTATTATTAAATATAAGGTCATCATAAAATACGCATTTCATTTTTCATAGCCTAATTGTTTGCACGATGAATCCACTTGAATATCGAACACATCCTATATTGTTTTTAAATGATTATTTTACTGCATATTGCCATATTTAAGTAAAGTTTCTGCTTCGAATACTATCTAAGATATTGCCCAACTTTCAATAATATCATTAAGAAATGTATGAAATGTATGAATGTGTATATATACTCGCTCTTGCTATAAAGTAATTATAAAACGAGAATAAACTCTAGAACTGTCAGTGTGCAGGTAATGGAGAAGGAACAAACACTCTAAAATAATATCTGTATTCGTATTCACGAAATCGTTCCAGATTATCCTGAATTGGCATAAACAATATTGCTTCAGTAAAAGACTTATTGAGATTGGGGCACACTTTCTTCTATATGGACAATTCACAGTGAGTAACCATTGTTTATCGAAAAATACACAGCTATATATATATATATATATATATATATATATATATATATATATATATATATATACGGCTTGAACTCAACATCTCACTGCTGGATTTACTTCATTCTGTAACATTTTTCAATGCTTCCTTCACGAAAACCATCATTTTCCATCTGTAAATCTCCTTTGATTAGACACCTCATCAACGGGCAATTACCAACTGGACATACCCCATATTTTGTGTACATTAATTGTTCACTCTCCATTACTTAATTTTTTTTCAAATTTTGAATGTTGGCTTTTACACTGCCAACTTATCTATCTATGTAATTCCTCTGATAAGACGTTGATTTTTGTAAGCCTTTGCTTAAGGAACGAATAATAAACATAATTTTATTGCCAAGTATACCTTGCATTAAACAATCGAAGTTGAAATAACTTTGTCATTCGTACATATGTATCCCTCTTCTTTCATAGAATATATATATATATATATATATATATATATATATATATATATATACAGATTTTGAAAATATATGTTAGTGTAAACATATATTTTTCGCAAGTAAGATACATATAAACGTTAGACATACCTGGTGGTTATTTATGAGATTATAAAATAAACATTTCTGTAGAGCTTACTTGTTTTATATATATATATATATATATATATATATATATATATATATATATATATATATATATATATATATATATAAGAAATATATTGTAATACAACTACTAAATCCTGTTAACGTCTTGAGCAATGTTGAAATAAATACTTTCCAAATATGATATGAAGTTAAGGTCGGATTCTAAATCTGCCTGATGAGATGTCAGTTTATAATAGCTGTGTATCGATAGCATCGACATGCCGGTGTCGCAGAATTTGTACCTATATATATATATATATATATATATATATATATATATTCAACATTTGTATTAAAATTTAAACCAAATAAAATCAATGTATAAAGTAAATACAAAATAAACGGCATCTACAGAAAGAGACCACACTGTTAACAAAATAGAAATATTCTCTCTACTGTATTCTTTGTTAGAGCGGTAGTATAAAAATACTACTACACAGCATCGGGGTTTAACCATCTAAGTATATTAACTAAACACACATAACTGTGACTTAGCACTTATATACACCGAATATAAACCGAATGTGCTTTAAAAAGTATTATCACTTAGGACCGGAACTCCATAAAATTAAGTACGGGCTTTAAGAAATGTACATTAAAATATTAAAAAGCATTACCCTAATAACATAACACTTGCATCTATTGTATTATTGTTTTTCTCATATCGAAATACTGTAAATGATGCTAGACCCATACGGCAGTATACATTTATCAGAAAATGTTATTCTAATATCGAAATGAAATTCTTCATTTGTTTCACCAACATATAAATTTAAACTCTAAAACTTTTGAAACCAATGATAGTGATGAAGTAATAAATAATACGAACTGTTCGGATCGGACAATGATGCATAATAAAGAAAACCATTGAACATTAATCTATGTATTCAGCTTGATAAACTTCCTCGGAAATAACATAAATGAATAAATACGGTTCTGTGTAGCTAACTTGCTATACGTATATGTGTATACTACTACTAAGTGTTATAAATGTAAGGATCAATTTTGAAGTACATACTAAATAATGTGCATATCTATGTTTATATATATATATATATATATATATATATATATATACATATACATATATATATATATATATATATATATATATATATATATATATATATATATATATATATATATATATAGTAGAATACACAGACATTTAGCTTCATATAGCGAAGGATAGAAAAGGTCAAAAAGCGAGATAACGCCTTGGAAGCATGCGTCTCCGTATGAAAATTGTATGTTTTAGCCATAGAGAGCTATACTTAAAAAATGAATTAAAACATTCAATTTAGAGACGACAGAGGGCGTAATAACATTTCAAGGGTACTCCTCCTCTCACTGAAAAAAAGTGACCGAAATGCACTTCATCTCCACACACGAATATGACCGCAGAAATAAAAGCCAGAAAAACACATAGCTTGGACACAGAAGTAAAATATATGAAAGCGCATTCACACAAACGCACGCGCATGAACAGACCCGCCCATCTGTTAAAAAGAAACCCATATTTTCTAAATGGAAAAACAATTCTGAAGAGAGTCAAGTTGCTCGAAACGCGTTATAAAATTATGAAAGAATAAACAATATTAAAAAAAAAACTGTTTATCAAATTTACAAATGTTGGTAACCTCACTTCTTAAAATTATATATATATATATATATATATATATATATATATATATATATATATATATATATATATATAATATAAACGGCATTTAAAACGAGTAATAATCTATCAGTACAGAAGGTGAAACACTCGTAAACACCACATACTCATATTTTGCATCAGATAATACCGGCACGATTGCTATTTGCTTTAAATTAAATAAGCTTTTAGTCAAAGTCTAGATTTTAATATATTTGTCCCTTTATACTTTAAAGTATATATTTAAACAAATAGGATTTATCGTGTTTGCAATTCAAACAATTCATATATATATATATATATATATATATATATATATATATATATATATATATACATACACACACATATATATATATATATATATATATATATATACGTAATATAATACTTTCTAATATTATATATATGAACACATATACAAGCATGTACCTTTAAATATACGTAGAGAAAAGATGATGGTGACAGCGCGAAAGAACATGAGCGAGATATGCGTCTCCGTTCGACATTTTATTTTATTAATCATATTGTTTAATTTTATTTGTTTTTTTTATTATTATTATTTTCGATTTTTACACAATATTCATGTCTCTTCCTCCGCCCCAACCTAATCTATATTCTTCCTTTTTTATCATTAGGTATTTATTTGTTTTGACTTTATTGCTTTTCATATTTTAAACGAAAATATGTTTTTCATGAAACAGACGCAAGAAAGAATCGATTTTGACAAAGGCTTACAGCGTATGAGAAACATTTCCTATGTTTCCACCCCCTCCTGTCTTCTGATTGGCTTTCTCTTTTCTTTCGCCTCATTTTATTGTGCCCTCTATCAAACACTGTCATATCAAACACGAATATATAATCTGGTTGGCTGCAATAAGCGTGTAGGTGTTTTACTCAGTTTAGCATTGCATCTATTACAAGATAAATATATGAGAAATAAATAGTTCAATCACAAATGATTATTGATTAGGTGTGTATTATACGTTCCAAGAGGAGTAACCGCAAACCCTACATAGAAGTTACCCATTACAATCTATCTAATATATAAAGTAGAGACGTTTTTTCCCCTGTACCTTCTCGGACTATAGGAAAATAACCATACACAAAGCAGGCTAAACTCACCCCTATACTACACTTATTCACTCGAGCGTGTTTTAGTAAAGTTTTTATTATTTTTCCCAACCTAACACTCAATATTACATTTGGCCCACCATCAACATCTCTCCGAAAAACCAACTCCATATAGGTGGTAGCAAAGACTTTTCCCCCTAACATTTGCGTACTGTGACTACACTCATCGACACCGGGAAGTAATAACACAGTTTACTTTTCACAAAACAGTCCGTCCTTATTTAGTATTTGCCTGGTATTAATTTACTACATAATATAAAACAATACGCAAACAAATAATGACCGCTCCCGTTGAATCCTATGATATTCCGCGAATATCAGATTACGTTATATTTCCACATTTACATTCATTCCGGAATCAAGCGAATGACATTAACGAACACAGTTCCTGCAACATTTATTCTTCAAATATGGCGGCTACAATTTCTTCATTGAATCGACTTCCTACTTAATTCAATAGCCGCCAAGATGCTGTTAGACCCCGACACATTTATATTTTCAAAATCATATACCTTTAACCCTTCACAAATAAATGACATAAACCGTGTCATTGTTGAACTTTACTTTTCGCTGCCAGAAGCTGCCAGTAAACAAGCTTACGTTAAGTGGCATATTTTCACATGCATTTTTCAAGTAGTATCTGCAGCGCAACTGTTAACAAGGAGGGTTTAATTGTCGCCAGTATCTGCGTTCGATCCCATTCTGCTCTAAACCATTTTCTTTTCTTTTTTTTAAATTTAAAACATTTACCAACACGGTAGAGGGGGGGGGAGAACAATAGGCGGTTTCTTTTTCATTTTTTATGTAGTGCTTTCTCCCGCGATACGCCGGGCGACGGGTTCCGCTAGTCTTTAATAAAAGAACCTTGACTTCGTTTTTACTTTCGGGAGTCTCTTGTATCTTTATGCTCCTTATTTTGTCACAAACGAACGTGGGCACTGGCTGTTTCTGAGTCGGCTGTTGTTTTAGTATAGGAGATCTAGAGCTTAGTAATAATCTCATAGTATTCATCGTCAGTCAATCCATCTCGTTGAACATAATTTACATGTTTATGTTGGCCTTGATAATTTGTGAGTCATTAGTTAACAAACAAAAACAATATTGTAATCAACACTGAAATCAATTTATGTATATGTATAAAATGTATGTAAATCAACATCCGGTTTACTTGTGTAAACCATTCCACGATGCATAAGGGTTAATATTTTCGCTTATAGGGAAGGACACCGGGGTTAGAATCTATGTCGAGTAATCACAAAGACTAAAAACTAAAAAATGCGACAAGGTGCTATGTTTGTTATCCTAAAAAAGTGCTGTTATCCTAAAAAAACAGCTTAAATTATAATCCCTAATAGTACAATACTGGCTGTGAGTTTTTTTAATACACATTTATGATATTAATAACGGATAAAGCATCGTAATCTAATATTTGCATATAAAAAGATTTGATATTCAGCGCTACGTAGTTAATATGCACTGGATATTTTGGTATGACTTTACTCACAGTGATATAGATTTGATCAAGTGAAAAAGATGCAATCTTTTTCAGCGCAGTTCGGTTTGTCTCACCATCTTCAAGCTGATAAAGATTCTCTAATAAGAATAAATACTCGGCTCTAAGAAATCTTAATTTGAAATTTAACTTGATATTTCTGAATATAGAAAAGTAGATATTTTTCACGCAACTGTCACCGAGTAAGTTGATTTTCATGACAATTGATATCCTACAACTTCATGTACGTGGTTTTGAATGATACAATGTGCGTTTCGAGTAATTTATTTCACAATTAATATATAAAAACGCGCAAACAATTCATACGATTGACACAATCTTCAACATTAATAATATATTGTGTGCCCCTGTTATCGAACACTCCTTATCTCATGCTTCAAAGTATGTTTTACAGACACGCATGTATATATATATATATATATATATATACACAGACAATACATATATATATATCTATTTTTATTTTATTTATTTTATTCCATTAGTTGCGACAAAACAGGTTTTGTTTCATTGGTGCGAATAGCGACCAACTCATCGGGCCGGCGAAAGGAATTCAAATATATATATATATATATATACACACAATACATATATATATATATATATATATAGATATATATATATACACAAAATGTATATATACACACAATATATATATACACACAATAAATATATATACAATATATACATATATATATATATATACACAACATATATATATACACACACTATATATACAAATATATATATATACAATATATATATATATACATATATAACAATATATATACACATATATACACACAATATATATACATATATACACAATATATATATATACATGTATAACAATATATAAATACATATATACACACAATATGTATATACATATATACACAATATATATATATATATACACAATATATATATATATACATATATGCACACATTATACATATATATACAATCATATATACATACAATATATATATACATATCTACAC
>OY744515.1:195630233-195635233 GCA_963556195.1 Sepiola atlantica
CAATGTGACCTATGGATTGAAAATATTGTATCTCTTTGTCTATGTCTTATTCTGCTGTATAGTGGCTACCCTCTCTCTTTCTCTCTCTCTCTTTCTCTCTTACTCTCTCTATCCATCTCGATCTATCTCCCCCATATCTGTCCTGATAATCATAGCGAAGGAGGTAGAAATAGTTTCGATTTCGACGTTATGCGCGTCTGTCGCTCAGAAACTGCATCCGATTTTCGGGTTTCTGTTGTGATGTTTCTTCTGAAATAAATTATGACATATAAAGTAATGTCTACTTCCCTCATTACAAGGCTTCAATTTCGAGTAGGTGTAATCAGCTAGATAACTAATTCCCAGGAGACAATTAATGAAGCTAAACTTCATAACGATGCTTAGAACCCTCAAGCAAGACGACGAATACACCGGAATGGCGTTTCTACTGAGCGGACAGTCGAGTTTACACTTCGCTTGAAAGCGAAATTGCACAAGCCTATATTTAAAGACTGACCCGAAATATACCTCATTCCAACAAATAATGCTTCGAGGGTTACAGTTGACCTCCATGTGCCGGAATGATGTCAAAGCGATCCGTGTCGTGTATGAAAACTGGTGAATATGGTTCAAGAAAATCCATGACAAAACGAAACTTGTCTTCCACATTTACTCTTAGAAGAAACATGCATGTTCTTACAACAACTATTATGATGAGTAATGTTTAAGGGCGACGATGAAGCACTACAACAAAGAACGTTTAATGACACTCAACTCTTACGATGATTTTAAATGAAACCCATCTTTCGTATTTCGACGTTATGTGTATCATATATATATATATATATATATATATATATATATATATATATATATATATATATATGTATATATATATATATAAATATGCAGATATATGTTTTATTCTCTCACACATATATATATATATAATATGCATGTAATATATATATATAATATGCATATATATGTGTTACTCTCTCACACGTATATATATATAATATGCATGTAATATATATATATATATATAATATGCATGTAATATATATATATATATATAATATGCATGTAATATATATTTATAATATGCATGTAATATATATATATATATATATATATATATATATATATATATATATATATATATATATATTTAAGGACGAAACGTATATGTACATAGATAATAAACAATAAAAAATATTTATATGTGCCGCTACTCGTAAAAAAGTAAAGCACTGTAATGGTAGAACTAACACATATGACGTCACTTGCTTTATAATGCATCACTCGTGGAAGTAGAATACCTGGACGTCATGCTGCTTTAAAAAGTGTTTAAATTATCATTGTTTATCAGCTATTCAGAATTGGCTGAGCGGTTAGCGACGTTGGATTTTAGTTGAAAAGTACTTGTAATCCAGTGTTTCGAATCGCATGAGTCCCGGTTTAAGGACGAAACGTATACATACATAGATAATAAACAACAACAATGTTTATATGTATAATATAATATTATTTTGTAATATTTATATATATATATATATATATATATATATATATATATAAATAAATACATTGCTTATTTAATTACTGTTCGTGGTATTGTGAAGTGTGTCATGTGCATTTCTTTCTTTCGTAATCTTTTAAATCACCATGTTTATTTGCCTGCACGTTTGTGTGAATGTTCATTTATTTTGCATATTACCTTGCGGTGATAACGGTAAAAACAAGTTTGTGTTACCTTTCCCTGAAACGTTGAAGGCACATTTTATAAACAGTGATTCTAACAGAGAATTGAGTTAACCGCAGCCATTCATTTTTTTTCTGTAATTCTTACATGTTTTGTTTGGATTTAATGATATTAGCTGTAGTTTTATTTTGCCCTTTTTTTCTCTATTACCTTGGTGAAATTTAAATAATACAACGATGTTTTACATTTCTAAAAATGGAGAAATAAAGGAAATTTCCTTTGCCATTAGCGAGTAACAGAACATATTGAGTTTCGTTTTTTCGTTGAGCAAGAACAAAATAAACAAAAAAGCTACGCACACACACACACCCACACACATATATATATATATATATATATATATATATATATCATCATTTGTTGTATTTATAAACTCTTTATTGGCTTCATATGTGCATACATGTTTCAACTTTGACTTTATTCCAAGTCCCGCATCTTGCGGCTGAGTAAATTACACGTAAAAATGAACAACATTATATTCTTTCATAGAGTTTTGTTTTAATGTAAGATAGGGGGGACTATTAAAGGGAGTAAGGCATATATACTAACAATAACAGTTACGTATCTACATATGCATACACTTTATATGTTTGTGTAAACTATTTGTATAAATGAAAATATATACTAGAATACAGCTATACCTGTTATGGTGCACTATCTTATACACACCTTTGTGTCATTGTATTAACATTTGTTAAACAACACCTATACCACTACTCTATCTTTCTTGTTTTCTTGCTTTCTCTCTCTAAGGTCAGAAATTAAAAAATTCAACACCTCTGAAAGTTTAATTTTGAAATGGAGTTGAACTCCGCCGTCGCGTTAGATTCAGCATGTGTTTGGATAAGATGCGATGTGTAACACCAATAAAGGAGTGCTTCAGCCGATTTTAAAATGGCCGCCCACCAGCGGAGAGTGACCACCATTTTGGCAAGCCCCCAAACTCTTCAGAGTGCAGCTGTTGTTGAGAGGGTGCAAACAACAGATAATGCAGAACGCAACAGCGCAGATGAAACACCATTTTAAAAGAAGAATCCCAGAGGTATTTCCGTCAGTGGATGGATCCGTGAGCAAAGCGTGTGCAAGGAGCAGAGACCTACTTTTAAGGGAATTACAGTCCAAACCCCGTCCTTTATTTGAAATATTTTTCTGGTATCGTATATATATATATATGCATACATATTCCTTTTCTTTTCATTTTACTTCAGTAAAGTCTCATAAATCAAGGACCACTTCCTGTTGCTAACACTTGATCTTTATATGAGATACATATCTATTTCTCCTTTACATCTTAAATATTGAGGTAGTAAAGAAGTGCAGAACATTTATTTTCCATCCTAATAATCGACAAGTAAACTATATCATATTATATCTTTCTTTTGGTCTTTTTATATTCGAGGAATCCATGGCAATAATTAATCAAGTCTAGTGGAGTATCTAGCTAAGTGATATTAGTGTAGGTAACACCCCTAGTAGAACACTCACCATTCCTCGTACAGCCAGTTTATAGCACTGTCTAGAGAATCTTATTTGGGCTCTGAATTCTATGTGATTTTAATAATTGATCAGGTTACTTGTAAGGTGACGTATTTTCATGTCACATTGTCTTGACAACCCCTCGTACAGAGAACCAAAAGACTGAAGAACGGTTTCTAGTACGTAATGATTGATTGTGTATTTGCCTAAAGAAAAGAAAATAAACGCGTACAATGTATCGAACTTATACGCATAGCGGCTCCCATGAAATGCTCGATATCCCTTGGCCAGTAGTGTTACGAAATAAGACACAATTCTGATATAAGATATAAGACAGGCGATCTATCGTACACCTCGGAGTGATTCAGAATTTCCAGATATTTATTAAACGCTCTTTTGATGCAATAGAGCCCGTCTCTTCTATATAGCTCTTTCCCTCTTTTACCCGTATCTATCTTTAGTTTAATTTTAATTTTAATTAATTACGTCATCTGCCTCCTGCCACTATGTTACTTACTATTGACCTGTTCTTTCTTTTAGACGCCTTACCCCACACCATCTATAAAATTCAAGTAATGATTAAAAGTTTTACAAGATCACGACATAATTTTAGTTATATAAAGAGAGAAAGGGAGAGCGAAAGAGAGAGATAGAGTGCGAGAGAAAGAGATAGGAAGAAAGAAAGTGATAGAGAGACGGGGAAAAGAAAGCCGCATATGTGTGAAGATGTGAGAGAAAAGGCAAAAGAAAGAATAAAATGCATTGACCCGATTTAGTATAATATATGCACTGCTTATTTGTAGTTCGTTGTCCTGCTTAGAAGTGGTAACTCATGTAATTATTGGCCGGACTGAACGTCGCGTAAACTTCGGTGATCTTACGGAAACCAGTGTACCAACGTGATTATGGTCATACCTAACAATATGTATGCACGCCATAAATGTACCGTAAATATTAAGATGTTTTTTTTTAATTGAGTCGAATATTATACTTACAACCACAAACACGTAAGTGTTAGTCCGCAGCTAGATCATGTGCAGATAGATGACTGTCGATCATAAGTATTATCTTCACGCCTCCGAAAACATATTTAAATTAAGATGAGTAAAACGTCAGGTATATAAAAAGATATCATTAAAAATGTACAAAAATAATTCGGATTCCTTTATAGAAATAATTGTGTAATTCAAAGTTAAACGCACCTGGACCGAAAATAGTTATAAAAAACAAACTTGTGATTCCTGTTCACTGAGTAGAGACAGTTCAACCGTAAATAGAATCCTAAAATGATGTTGATGTATGTAAAGTAACGAATCAAACGTGATCTCGTCTCATATACACTTCCTATAACAGAATTTATTTGAATATTTATGTCAATAGTTCATCGCGGTTTACTGCATAAACGTAAAAGAGTGCGCTCACATCTGCATGTCGCGTAATTATGTTTAATTATTGCTACTAATATATGTTGGCGCGACAATTCGCAAGTGAAATGCGTTATACGGTATGGTTTCAAGTAAGGGTCATTGCAATTGCTTTGACACGAAATTATGAGGAGATCGTTGATTTGTTCGGTATATAATTTGGCATTAAATATATTTATTTAAAATTCATGTCTTCTATTATTTTAGTGAAGCTTGGTTTCATGTAGGTTTCGTATTAAATGAAAGGGGCTGAGAGATACCGCATCTCTATGAAGAATAGTTTATCAAGTCAGTCTTATATATATATATATATATATATATATATATATATATATATATATATACATATATATATA
>OY744515.1:195640233-195650233 GCA_963556195.1 Sepiola atlantica
CACACTCAAATATACCCCCACACACATATATACACATATATATATATATATATATATATATATATATATACATACCTTGTAAGTATATATATACATATATATATATATATACATTGTAAGTATATATATACATATATATATATACATTGTAAGTATATATATATATACATTGTAAGTATATATATATATATATATATATGTGTGTGTGTGGGTGTGTGTGTGTGTGCGCACATATATCAGACGTTTAGAGTCTTATTAAAAACATAGTTTTGGTACATGTCATATAGCCTCATTCATAAGACGGAGAATAACATGCTATGAGTGCTGCAGTAAAATCAAAATATATAAGACCACGTAAGCTTAGATTCCTTCGGCGAAAATACACTAGTCAACTCATTTAATTACATTCAGTAAAATAAGCAAGTACTTATCATTACGAAATTATTATTAATTAGTCAGTGTATATTCGGATTTTTTAGTTATATAAATTATTATGAAAGTTTGTATTTTAGGGCGCCTTTTTTATGTTCAAACACTTCACCCCAGTCCTAACAGTATTTCTAGAGGTTGCCATACATTTCCGTACACATTCCGAAGGATATAGTCAATTACATGTCGTTCTTGCTACCGTATTCAAGGGTATACTCATATTTTTTTAGAAGGTAAACATAGAACTCTATAAAGTAATTTCGATGTTAGAGCTTTTGACCAGGACTATTTTCAGTGTTTTAAAAAGAATACAATTATTGTAAAAATGAAATAATATCGACCACAATGGTTGGTGACTAACCATTTGAGATATAATGAATATTCGATTTAAATGCGACTAAACATATAAATAGTTTTACGTGGCATACTGAGAAAAAGAAAAAAATAGGCAGGCCAAGCAAATGAATAAGCACCCAACCAAATATATATATATATATATATATAAATATATATATATATACATATATATATATGTGTGTGTGTGTGTGTGTGATTGTATAGGTGTGTATTTCCTTTGAAGGATAAATCTCCGACAAAATGTATAGATGTAAATGAAAATATATAAAAGCAAATAAATGAGTGTAATAATAGAACAATATAAATTAACATGAGTGCATGCTGATTTAATTTTAGTATTTTATTTCTCTCACGAAACTGTCAAAAAATATATTTTCTTGAACACATTTAAGAATATATTCAATTACCTAGTAAACACAATCCCCGAGTGTTGTCGGTGTCTCTGTAACAAGGTTTGCCAGGAAAACATAACATGAATATACTTAACCGTACACGTAGACCATGATCAAATATTTCAAATAACATAGTATTCGCGGCCCAAATAAGACCTCTTCGTTTTAGCCACATGCCTATACGAGCAATGGTGCGCCTTCTCCTAGTCATGTGACCTAGACTAACATCATTTAGCTGGATACCTCACCAGACCAGAGGAAGCATCGTCCTGGAATACGGTAAGACCAAGACACAAACATAAATATATGTTATAACATAATCAACTGGTCATTTTATGGGAAGATATTCACTGTTCTTAACTCAACGCTTTAAAGGTATATGAGTACTTTAATGGAACACACGAATAGATGTGTGTATCATATAGACATCAAGTGTTCGTCCCAGGTGTGGGACCCCTTCATTTTTGAGACCATCGACTGAAAGAAAATGAAACCACCACGCCAGAAATGTTGGTAGAAGTAATGTCAAGCCAAACTACTGTAATGTCGACCAAAAAGTAAGGATTACTATACGCGTATAAGGGAGTAGACTCAACGGTACAACACACGCTGGGTGTTTGATTTAAGAAGATTAGTCGGCGGTTGTATTCTGGTGGTGAATATGTATGCACACAAAGGAGGTGTATGCTGAACAGTGATCGTATATGAAGTAAGGTAGGATATTATTGGAAATGGTAGGGTAGATTGTGAAATACATGATTGTTAGCAAAACAATTAGGAACGAGTATTGATATGTATATATATATTTAACTCTGTTTATATGAAGGATTTATTGGCGAAGTTTCGTGAATGAAACAACATATCGAATTGAGATAAGTCTTATTTCTGTTTGTTCAATATAGTTATTATTGTACTATTAAAAGTAACCCCTTCATATAGACACATACAGAGGCATGCATATATACCCACATATATAAGCATGTATATATATATATATATATATATGTATATATATGTATGTATATATATATATATATGTATATATATATATATATCTCAATTGAAAATTGTTAAAAGAACAACATGTAATTAAGCAAAATCAGTATGAAGCATATTGCCAGTCACACCAAGTTTATTCTCGGAAATTAAACCAATCTCTGCTTTGTTTGTTCAATATAGTAATCTGTATACTAATAAAAGTAACCCCTTTGTATACAGACATACAACAGCATGTATATATATATATATATATATATATATATATATATATATATATATATATATATATATATATATATATATATATATATATGAGAGAGAGATAAAGAGGGAGAGCGAGAGAAAGTAAGCTGCAGAGAAGCGTACATATTTTATTTCTGCATCAGGCTAAACACACATATATATATATATATATATATATATATATATATATATATATATATATATAGATATTGTCTTGCATAAATATAGAGATATATAGAACTATCGGAATTATTTAGAAGGATATATATGACGAAAAAATGTCAATATATAAATATCTGAATATAATTAGGCTAAGATATATAGATTGATATACATACATACCTGAACTTGAACGTATCTCTCTATTTAAAGCAACATTATATGTATATATGTATACATGTAATTGTTTCGTGGCATTCGTGTCAAACGGTTTATCTAAGAGCCCATCTAACTGCAGCTCTAAAATCAGCAGCCTTGATCCGATTATTTTATCAGCCCGAAGAGTATATATTAATTATAATTTGAATATTTTAACTACCAGTGAGATGGATAACTAAATAAATGAATAAATAAATAAATAAACATAACATATGTAATGTTTTTTATTCCAATAATAGTCCGTATTTTATTAACATTAAACATGTTTCTACATATCTTCCATTGTTTTGGATAAGTTAGTACTATTTTAGATCAATGGGAGAGCTAAAAATGTGTTACCTTACGCTGACCTCATATCTTCTTAAGCGTTCGCCTTCAGTGGCAATATGTTATTCCATCGTACAGTGTCTGCATCAAGCATTGTCTTTTATTCATCTCTAGTGTTCTAGTAAATTTCTAGCCGATATCGATTATTCTCATGACTTTTAATTATATTATTTTTAATTATTTGATGGTGATTTGAAGTAAACAAAACACAACTTTGTTTTTTATCTGGAAAGATATGTAAAAGAAAAAGGTATGAGAAACCCGATGACGTTCGATACTTCAACTAGTTTGTAAATTAGGAAAACTAGAAAATAACAATTTATTGTAAAGTGTGTACGCATTAGAGCGCTTTGTATTAATTATTTTAAGCGAAGAAAGAAAGGAGCAGCAATTACTTGAATGAATAAAAATAAGCGACATCGACAAGAAAAAATGGCCGATCTACCTTCCTTCCCTATCCGTCTGATCCGATGCTGATTCTGGTCGTACCTGGAAGCCTCACCTCTCGCTAGCGACAAAATAAGAAGAAACATCCAAGTTGAAACAAACATGATCTATAACAAAACAGACGGTAACTTTCAATAAAGACAACATGCACAAGACAACACGAAAACAAGATATAAAAGAACAAAGAATAACATGTTATTATTGACACATTAATTATCTAGAAATATTTATATTAACTTAGTTATTTTCGCGTATATTTGTGTGTACAGAAATTACTCTTAACTCATTAACCGACCATCATAGATTTTGGAACACATCGGCATGGCGTGGAATAGCAACGTGAGCTATATTCAATTTAATTATGTTTAATGCAAACACTGTAAAAAGAGAGGTTAAATTAATGAAGTGAATATTCATATGCGACTCATATCTTTAAAGAGTCAACTATAGGTATACAAATCTTCATGAAAGTATATATATATATATATATATATATATATATATATACTGACACATTTTCAAAATATTTACTTTCCTCATCCTATGTATATTTATGCATTTATATACATACGCACATCTCTCTCATATATAATATATGTATATATATATATATATATATATACATATATACATATATACATATACATATTGTATATATATATATATATATACATATATACACATATATATATACATATTGTATATATATATATATACATACACATATATATATAAATATATACACATCGATATACATATGGTATATATATATATATACATATATACACATATATACACATTATATATATATACACATACATACATACACATATATATACATATTATACATATATATATATATATACATATATATATATACAGATTATATATACATACATATATACACATATATACATATTATATATATATATATATACATCCATGTATACATATATATATATACATATTATATATATATACATACATATATACACATATATATATATATATACATACATATTATATATATATATATACATACATACACATATATATATGCATATTATATATATATATATATATATATGTATACATACATATATACGCAGATATATACATATTATATATATATATACATACATATATACACATATATATACATATTATATATATATATACATCCATGTATACATATATATATACATATTATATATATACATACATATATACACATATATATACATATTATATATATATACATACATATATACACATATATATACATATTAAATATATATATATATTATATATATATATAATTAAATAAACATTAGTTAGACAGTGTACACTAATTGATTAGTTTCAACGATTATACATATTATCAAGACTCTGTAAAAACCGCCTCCACATTGATCGAAGCATTGTGAAAAAAACATCCCAGATAAGTAATTCCGAGTTATTAAAATATTGTAGACTATTTATCGTGTTAAAATAATAACCTTGTAATATGAAATAAATATGTAATGGCTCTAAGTTAGATTAAAATATTGTACTGAGAAAGTCAGTTATTTTATAATAAATACATTTAATTTTAATATTCTTAACTTTGACAGTCATTACTTATTTAAAGATAATTTTTATTATTTAGTAACAGTAACATATAGCAATGGTTAATAAAGTAACCGTGTATTGTTTACTGCGCTCGCTCGTCTCAAAGATAATGAAGAAGGAGTGAGCATGTAAATCTTATCAAAAAAAAGAGACAAACAGAAAACAGATTAGAATGCAGGAGAAACACAAAAACAAGAGATTTGACCGGTTTTCTTCGTATTAATTGAAGATTTGGATACCATTTTATTTTGAAAGCACACACATGGGAGAGAAAAAAGAGGATCCAATTTGACCATATGAGAAGACTTTTAGCTACATTAAAATATGATTTGACAAGTAGGTGACATATTCTTTTTTTATATTTTTATTTATTTTATTTTCCATTTTCGCACCTACCAAGCAAGTATAGGGGAGGCTGTAATCAGAGGGTGTTAACACGATAAGAGGGAAGAAGACAGACAACCTTCCCACTTATCGCTTTTACTCCCTAACCGCCTACCGCCATTTCATTCGCAGAAAACGGCCCGCTGACTTACGTACTTTTTTTCTGGCTAGATTGTAGCGACCCCCCATATATATATATATATATATATATATATATATATATATATATATATATATATATATATATATATATATATATATATATGCTTGCTGGATCTAGGTTGGTTCTGTGGCAGGGATTCGAACCGTGTAGCCGTCTGACAGTGGCATCCCAATACTGATGAGAACGAAAGCTTGAAACGCTGGCGTATGTAGGTCAAAATGATTTTATATTATGTACGTAAAATTAATATTGTTATAAGCCCTTTTAATAAGATGAAAATTGAGCCCTGTTCGGGAAAGTTAAAAATAGACTGGCACATAGCTATAAGACATATTCCGACAACGTTCGTAGAATCTTTAGTCAGTCTTTTTAGATATGGCGCCCTTCACATTAATAGCACTTAAATTTTATTCTTGAGAGTAGTAATGTATCGTGGCCTAATGGATATGACGCTTGTTACCAGAGTATAGGATGATTCTGTAGCAGGGGTTCGAACTGTGCGAACATCTGAGATGTTTATTCCTACCCTAATGAGAGAGAAAGCTTTAAACATTATTTACGTAAAATTAATATGATATACCGGTAAAAAATATTATTTTAGTATTTATTCATGTATTTAAATTTGTTTATTTCCCTCTGTTTTTGTTTTCACACATCTTGGTCTTCATTGAATTGTATTTGTAAGATATATCGTTAATTTTATCTTCATATATATATATATATATATATATATATATATATATATAATTCAGGGTAGACATTTTAATTAATGAAACGGATAGGTAGAAAATAAGAAAATTGTTAAAGAATGTGTTTCCTCTGAAAGTTGTCTTACCATTTTGTTGTACGCGAAATTTACGTACATATTTTCGAGGTCGATACAACCCCCAATTTATCAAAACGCTACATTGGGCTATTCTTTGTAAGGAATGTTCATTCTTTGACCAGCTTCGCTTTTCAAAGTTTTTGTCAAATGGTGACATTTGTACCCTTACTAAAACCAACATTTTCTTATAACAAATATCTGCAGAATTTGAATACCAAGACGTTAAGCACTGGAACATATTCAGATTAACATATTTTGAATTATTCGTCACATGCTCTATCTAATACTAACACCTTTGTCTTGTCTGCCGGCTTAGTATTTAGTATTTCTATCGTTCGCGTTGATAAAATCAACAGATTTAGTGAGATTGAACTATTGAACTATTATATTCTCAACTAAAAATACATTCGCCTATTTCCATTGATGAATTAACTAGCGTTAAAATCCAGTTGGGTGAATTAGGTTGGGGGTTTTACCCTTCGCACGAAATCAAGCGATTGTATATGGCAGAAAAATCATTTTGAAACTGCGAAATTACTTAAGTCGAACTGTGATAATTATATCACTCGTCCAAACAAAGGAGCAGGCGTTGTTATCCTAAACTATGCAGAAGATTTTAGATGATAACAATACATTTTTCAAGATGGCGGCTTTAAGCTATGAATACACATTTTTATCGAAAAAAACCTAAAAAAGGATGCTAACACTTTAAAAATTCAAGTTTATTTTAGCAGAGATTTACCAGAGAATACGACCTATCGACTATCGAAGTCCTAGAATGTACGGCTTAGACAAGGTTCATAAACTCTACATTCGTTTACGCCCTATTCCATCAATGTTAGGTATTGCACAACATGACCTTGGAAAATTGTTTGTTGATATATTTAAGCCCGTACTTACTTTTAATTCGGATTATTGTATATTTGATTCCTTTCAGTTTGTGATTTAAGTACACAGATGATCTCTCTCAAAGGATACCGAGTTTTTGTTGAACTGATGGATGTTGCTACTAAATCAGTTTACTGCAGTTTTAACAATTATGTGTATCGGCAAATTGATGGGATATTAATGTGTAGCCCTCTTGGTCCATCGTTAGCAAACATTTTCGTGTGATTTTTAGAAAAAAAACTTTCCAAAACGGCCGAACCGGCTTTTTACAAAGGTTACGTTGATGTCACTTTTACTTGCTTTCCTACACGGAGTGATCCCGAAAAGTTTATTCGTCTTCTTAGTGACTTGCATCCATCGTTGATGTGCACTATGGAGGTCGGGATTGTGGTTCAATCCCATTCCTTGATGTTTTAGTGCCTAAAGCTGGTTTAACGTGTTAAACCTCTGTTCATAGAAAACCAACAATTGCAGGTCTTTATTTGAATTGGTTTTCCTTCGCTCGTCAACCAAGAAAAAATAAATCTTGTTGGCACTCTTACTCATCGAGAACTAATGCTTTGTACACTAACCCGACTCGATGCGACACTTCTTGCCAATGGATAGCCCATCAATATCATAAAATAGCTCCATTGCACACAACGTTGCTATATTTAATGGTGGTAAATGTATTGGCCCGTCACGATGGCTTATTTCTTTAAAACTTCCATGGTTACGTTCTGACTGCCTTGACATTGTCAAACACGTGTCTTCTTCTACTCAACGTTGTTTTCCAGCAACCATGATGGGAGTAGTTAACACTACTTGAACCTCTTTCTTTTCTTTTCGTAAGGATGGGTTGCCAGCCATTCTAAATAATTATGTTGTTTACGTCTTCGGGTGTAAGTGTTGAGCTGACTTTGTTTACAAGACACCCAAAAAGAAGAAAATAGAATATCCCAACACATACCACGTGATATTCGTTTACACCAGGTTTCAAGTTCATCCGGAAACTTTCAAGACCATGAATCTGCCATCGGTGACCACCGGGTTAGTACAAATAGTTATTCTGACCAGTATTCTGAACAGTGTTTTTTGTTTTACAAATTGATAAGTCGGACAACCATCTCCATATGATTAAGGCGTTAGTTATTTACAATTCTCGACCTAGCCTGTGTCGGCACACCATTTTGCAACATCAGTTGGAGAGCTTTAATGATTAAAATCACCTATAAGTTTGAGAGAGTTAACGTGTTTAACTCTCTCAATCGTTTTTCCAACTAAAACAATGTCCCACTCATATCTCAATCGATTTTATTAGTTTTTAATTTATCATTTTGATATTTCCTCTTAGAGGGTCAGACAATAAGGCCTTAAGGACAATTTTAGCAATTTTCTTTTTTCCATCTGCCCGTTTTATTAGTTAAAAGTTTCCTCTGAAATATTTCTACTATTTTTTTGTACGCGAAATCTCTCTCTCTCTCGCATATGTGTATATATATATATATATATATATATATATATATATATATATATATATGTATAAATATATATATATATATATATATATGTATAAATATATATATATATATATATAATGTGTGTGTATTTTCCTACGTCCATAAACTTAGCGTTTACATGTGTCAGAATTTGTATTATTCCTTAAAAATATCTATATAGAGAAATTGCTATTATTTTCTCGAAATTGAAAAGATCAATTGAACTCTGGCGATATATTTCTTTTTCACCGTCCAATATCAGATTAGTGTTTCATTCCAAATTTTCTAAAGTCTTTTTTTATATTTGATTTACATTCACCGTAGAGAATAGCTAGAACTTTGCTCGAGAAGTGATATAATCCCACAACTGCTTCCTAATCTGATTAAGACGCGACCAAAACTTATAAAGCATTTTCTATATCGAAGACTGTCAAACATAAGTAAATAACCACACAATTGTCTTCTTTTTCTTATTAATTTTCAATTTGATCAGATGAAAATATATTTAGGTGTGCCCAACAATTTCTATGATAGTTTTGTTGTGGTGTGCATCGGTCGAAGCGTTTGTTGGTCACGCATTTGAATAACTAGTTAATAAATAAACGTGCCGATTTCATGTACACATCTTATGGTTTTCCATATTCAAGCAGTTCTTTCTGGCAGTGCACCTTAGCCTTTTTGTTAAGTGCAAAGTGTCGTCTATTTTCTGATAGTACACTTCACCTTCTTTGTCCTATGTTAGTTATATATAAACAAGTTAAGATTTAGATATCTTATTTAATTTTTGGCCGACTCCCTAATTCCTAGTTTTTTTTAGTAGTTTGATTTTCCGAACATTAAAACCTTACTTTTTTTCTTACTTAGTCCCTGTGGGAGGATTGTAAACTGGGAATGTATGTCAGACATCCACGCTTCAATTTTAAGAAAAAAATGTCGTTGTGTAACATTAAGGTTTAAATAGTATGGTTGTCTCTTTCTCACACTTTATTTTGCGTCACCCCTTTCAGGGGGTTTCCATTGATTTATTGGGAAGTAAGTGGGTCACACGAAACGGTACTATAATCATTACACGCGTAAG
>OY744515.1:195662733-195672733 GCA_963556195.1 Sepiola atlantica
TTGTGGAAGATACTTACTCTTCTCAACAAGGGGTGTAGATCCAAGGCCAATGTCTCACAAGTAGGAGTTTATACTCGCTAAGACGAGGTCATCTATCAAGCTAACCAAGCGAGCAAATAAATATTATTGAATGTCAGATTATATATATATATAATTATTTCAACGATCATACAATTTGTGTAAATTAATAAGCACTCATGTATGTGGTGAGGTAGCTAAGTGGCAGAGTACTCGCTTGGCATGGACGTGCCTTTTCGAATCCTGAGTTCTACTGATGAGGCCAAAGGAGGGCGAAACTCGAGTCTAGGACTTCCGGTTTGTTTCTTGCATAGGTTGTGGGTTGCGGCGTTGTGTGATTGTGGAAATAATGTATATATATATATATATATATATATATATATATATATATATATATATATATATATATATGTATATATATATATATATATATATAATGATCCAACACGAGTACTTATTTTCTTAGATAAAATGGACGTTGAAAGGTATTTCTTGTTATTTTATGGCTATGAAATTTGAAACGAACAGAGTGATTTTTGAACATATTTCCCCCGACTTGTTCTCTTTGCTTGCCACACTTGCAATTCTAGATAAACTGATTATGGCCCGATGTAAGCAAACTAGTTGAAAGATTATATCGATCTTGTTGCTATCGTTTCTCCCTGATTCGGCTTGGGTGAATGTCGATTTTCTTTCAAGATAAAAAGTGCCACGAAAAGGAGAAAGTCATTAATCACCATTTTCCGACCAAATCTCGTTGTATCTTGATAACGCGTTTATAGAGAATAAAAGAAACGAACATAATCCAATGCTTTACTTTATGTTGTATAGATTTTACGTATCGGAAACGCATTCATTATATTTACATTATATATATATATATATATATATATATATATATATATATATATATATATATATATGTATATGTGTGTGTGCAGTGTGGTTGTAAAGTAACCTCTTATTATTAAGTGCTCGTAATTTATTACTAAAGTGTAATTTTTACAAGAAATTAATATTGTAAGAAAGTTTATTACATGGGCTACTAATCTAAAATTCGATACGGGTTCTAGCAATCGCCACCGCCTTTACAGCTGGCTGGAAACCGCATCTACTGATTTCACAAGGGACTGTTGTTCCTTATTTTTTTGTTTTTTTTTTTGCTAATAAATCAACCCTTATCAAGGCCAACCACCTACTAGAAGATTTGGGTCAACAAGATTGATAGATTGGCAGATGAATATGAGAGTATCGAAAACAGCAATATTTCTCTATTGTCAAAAACATCGCTCGTGGAATGGTAGTACTAAAGAAAAAAATCACGCATAATTCCTAACTTTTGCTCGCCACAGTTTTTTATTGTAAGAATTGTATTTCAGTAATAATGACAAGTAACATTTTCAAGTATCGAGCGTTACTTTTCAATCAACATATATCAACACTTTTTTAGCTGTTTTGCTAGGAGCAGAGTTTGATGTCTGTTCTGATTCTGGAAGTTGTCTCTTTTGTTACAATAAATGAGAGGGAATATTTTCTAGACTGACACAATTGTTTTTTTTTCTCCTTCAATGCAGAGTGCACCTTATTGTGTAGATGGACTCGCTCACATTCAAACCTACTTTGTGTCTAATGGTGTCCTGGTGGGGGGGGGGGGGCAAGTAAATAAGACCATGTATAGCAAATCATTAAACAAACAAATTAAATTTTAGTGTCGGATTATATATGTTAAATCATATTTTTATATAGAAATTAAAAATGAGTGTATGTGTTAACTATTCTTAATCTCATGTTCGGCTATATCTAATGTTTACAACATGATCAGCAATGTTTAAATAAGTTTTACTTTATGTCTCAATCGGTCAGTTGGTCTTTCAGATGTAATTTCGAAGACACATTTTACAAGTTTACATATTTTTCGATTTTCTCCAACGATTATGATTGAAATATCATTTTGCTTTAAGTGTAAGGCTTACATATTTTGTATGGTACGCTGACATACATAATCTTCCACTTTTATAATAAAAAGCAACGTGTATATATATATATATATATATATATATATATATATGTGTGTGTGTGTGTGTGTGTGTTTTGGTACAGAGACATGAGTAGAACATTAGTACCGTCGGTTTCAAGCTCAGAATGACCCAACCATCCGGCTCATTTCAGCTTATGTTGTCACATGTTTCAGAAATGTTAAGTCACGTGTCACTCTCGTTTGGATGCGTTATTTGCTTAGAATGTGATGTATATTTGTTTAAAAATTGGTGTTAGGGAGGTATAATATGGTTTGAAAAAAATTGAGAAGTAAAATGTAACAGTTGAGATTTACACATGGAACATATTTAAAAATATAAAGAATAGGTATAGTGAAGGCTATTAAATGACTATACATTTGTTATTATGTTAAATCCCGAATACAAACTCATTAAAGAACCCCGGCAGAGTTAGTGCCCTTAGACCTATTGACAAGCTTCTAGGACAGGACCAGGGTTGAATCGTAAGTTAAACCCCTTTTGGGTTGATTTAAAGTCCTTTACTTCAGGCCTTGAATTTTAATTTAATGTGTTTTTTAACTTTTTTATTTTTTCATTAACATTCTCTAGAAGACACATAATAAACCCTCAACACAGTAACGGCGAAATATACGCTTTTCATAAACACTTACTCACGGGATTTGTATAGATTTTAGTTAGAAATATCTATTTCTCAAGAAATACGTAGATCGGCTGAACGCACCGAATACTTTTATAGTCCTGTTTTTATAAGAACTCGTGGCTTTGCTATCTTTGATAATTTCTGAAACCTAAATGTTTATTGTTATTACATTATAGTATTATATACGTTGTTGGCATTCATTTACTTTTTCAAAATGACAAAATCATTTTCTGTAATCATGTAAGGTTCGCTTAATTTATATTGGTCAAATTGTGATCGCTTCGTTTAATTTAGATCAATTTTGCTTGAATTGTGTATCGATCGTTTCTGACACAGTACAAGCTAATAGAAAAGGATACGAGATTGGCGTAACTGGTTTTCTCTCGTCTTAAATAAAATCACTTTGCGACGATACAACATTTGATGGTAGCATTCAGCATATATTCTACTGCTTTGAGATTGGTATATTTGTCTTTGAAAGCCATCCTCTCTATAAAATTCCTTCGATACATTTAATTTGTCACAATTACATTTAAACGAAATATGTTTATATAAAAATTAGATACCAAAAATGGTAAATAGAAGAAACAGCAATATTATTTCGTTCACCTAACTACATTCTCAGATGCCGAAATCAAACTAAGTCGGAATGTTTCACACATTTTACCGTATTTAATAATCGATATAAATTATTTCATACAAATTATTTGAAACTGAGTTTGATTTTTGTGAAAA
The DNA here is from genome assembly GCA_963556195.1 of Sepiola atlantica. Lineage (NCBI taxonomy): Eukaryota > Metazoa > Mollusca > Cephalopoda > Sepiida > Sepiolidae > Sepiola > Sepiola atlantica. The sequence goes on from OY744515.1 coordinate 195,666,145, forward strand.
ATTACTAATGAGCAATAAAGTCCTTAAGTAGGGAAATACTACATATAGATAGTAAAGGGAAAAATACAATTGCAAGAACACTTTCATATATGTTCAGCTCAATAACAATAATTAGAAAATAAAATAATAAAATAATAACATTACTAATAAAAGCAATAAAATACTAAAGATGCTTATAGAATTCATAGTGATTACAACAAATGTAAAAAGTAATAAACACTTGTAGCTGTTAATTATAGAGGAATTTTCTTTTATTCTACTGAATATAGGAATATAAAAGACGAACAGAAACAAGAGAGAAGAAAAGAAAATATTACGAAGAAAGGAAAGTGTACATAAAGGAAAAAAAACATCTCAATAATAAGAGTAAGACATTTTCTTATCGGGTAGATATCAGTATTTATAGTGTTTTCTTGTCTGCGCTATTCGACTTTCTCTCTGTGGGTTACACATTTTAATAACAATTTCCTTCCTATTTAAATATGATACTTTTTGATTACAGGCATAGGACGTTCGTCAGTTGATTTAAATACTTAGAAAGCATTAAGGCAAACTAATGACAAACACTCGAGTATATACGAACACCACGTCGTAGTTATAGAAATATCAACGCTGAAGGAACCAATACTACGAAGGGAACTCATTGTTTTAATAGAAGACTTGAACAAAGAACAACTGTACCAAAAGAAACATTAAGCTAATATAAGCTATATAAAGAAAATACTTGAACATAGAAACATAGTAAGAAAAGACCGAAGAGAAATAAACGAAGAAGGGAACAAAGGTAATCTCTATATTCAAAAATGTATGTGAAAAATTATATATAATATGTGTCTGTATTTTTCGTGGCAACGTTACTTTTTTATAATTAGTTTCTGCATTATTCTTCATTTTTATATTCATCGAATATTTATTGGAATCAAGTATTCAATAGCGAAACATAATTCGACAATTTAAACATTTTATCCACAAAAATAATTTAATTAGAAAATGAAATCAACCAGAATAGGATTTATTCGTAAACATGTCAGCCATTTTAATAGTTTACTAATACGTCTAAAATAGTTTACAACTTCGTGACCTTTCGAAATTTTAATATAATTTGGAATCATTTAAACTGTATAGAAATTATTATCTGTTTTTTTTTTTAATTCTGAAAAATCATTACGTGATAAAATATTGAAGGTTTTCTGAGCTAGTTACACTCACTGATATTATATACACAAATATTAAAGACATTACCTTAAATTATCTAAGTATATTTTATTTATGATTAATTCAGTGGCCAAGTAATTATTTAATTTAACGCTCAAGATGTTATGAACATTTGTTTAAAAAAATAATACGACGTAGTAAAAAAGCGAAAGGAACATGAAAGTAAAAAGAATCCCGGACAACACTGAGTACTTATCGCTAATAAATTATGATATATGGCTGACGAACAATCATGGGAAAATTTGGTGTGTACGAACTAACAAGTAACTAGAACCAGATAAACAATAATAGCGGGTTGCATGAAGTAACTCCCTACATAATCAAGATTAATGGCGAAATTGAGAACGAAAATACAGGAATCGGATGAAATATAGAGAAATAATAAAAACGAAAACTTTGCCAAACAATAATTGAAAGGAAAAATAAGAACAAGAAATGCGAATAAAATACATTTATAAGAACAACCATTTTCAATATGCGTCCATCAAATCAGCGCGGTTATCCATGTGAATGATATTTCTACAGTTACCGTAACAAACACATAGAAAATAATGTGTTAAACAAGAGTAGAAGACTGAAAGCTCTTTATTAAACACTGAAACACAACAAATTAATAGAGACACCATGCTATTCATGCTAAAATCTTGAACTCGGTTGAGGAATTCTATACTCATGTGTGAAGAAGAATAACAGATACTACAGTTTGAAATATCTTTCTTAAAATTATTCATGCGTTTTACAAATGATGCAAACTGTCATCAAAAGCGTGAAGAGCAGTTTAGTTTTCGGTGGTCATGTTTTGTATGGCTATTCTTAACTAGGGTATTTTGACACATTCGTTGAACCATATTACCTTTCATTCTTTGCGCATGTGTGCATCAGTTTCATTTCCGTCGTCACGACAATACAATAGTTATGCTATATACGACGCTGTTAAAATTATTCCTTTTACTCTTGTTACTAGGCCAGGAAATGACGGCCACCGATGGACAGTGTCTCTTCTAGAGAAGGTAGGAAGATGCGACTTTTAATTGCAAAGGGTGATCAAGGCGAACAACTGACAGATTCACGGGCGCAAGGTAATTTCGAGAAGAGCAGGAATACCAAAAATACTGATATGATAAACGTTATCGTGACAGAGCGAACAATGGCAATTCAAAACTTAAGCTTGTCGGACCGATAACAATTAGGTGTGTTAATCGTGACAGCCAGACAGTGACATAAACACTGACATACAAGGTTGGTTTGCTCTATTATAAGATTAACAATACAATTTACGCGTTTACCAATTAGAATGCTATTTTTAAAGAAAACGTGGCAGCTCGACGAGAATAGACAGTCTCTTGAATGAGTTGGAGAAACGTGGCATGATCTTTAAAACAAAGTAAAACGCCGGTCCAAACTGTAGTTACATCGCACAGATGAGCAACCGATGGACAAAGCCTCCCATTGTGATGTGAGAAGCAATCTCGTAGTAAGAGAAATAAAAGGACAAAAAGAAATACAGAGAAAACCAAAATTGAGGAAATAATTAATATTTACAGGGAGAAAAATGATTATCAAAAGACGTGGCTTCAGTTGGGTGTTGGGCATATCAGGTAAGTAGGCGGCACGAACAAAGGAACAATGACATATTCGAGGGCGTCTCGAGGGTCGGCTATAAGACGTAGATATTAATCAATACGCTATTTGAATTACTTATACCGAATCATGCCCAGCAGCTTGGTGAAACCGCAATTAAATGTGATTTCGACACGCACTTATAGATATTAGTGGATATAATATTTCATTTAATGTTCTTAATCACAATGGTGTCAATATATATATATATATATATATAATAATAATATTTATAAATAAATATTTATTAAATATTTTAATACCTACAGACATCGATGTTTCATGCTGACGCAATCTTCAGTGTAGGAACTAATTATCAACGGTCGGCGGGCGCGAACCCCGATCACAAATCGCCACTGATTCATAGTCGAGGGTCTTATCCCATCGGACATAGCCAATTAGTTAGTAAATAGAGAGGAATTTAAATGTAAATAGCGAATCGGCGGCTAGATTTACCCAAGCAGTTTAGAGTGATCTACGAACGGCGTTCGGATCGTGCATGTAGCTATTTGCACTGCTTGTTATTAAAGTCACTCGAGAGTGCCCTGCCTTGTTGGAGGGGGCTGATAAATAATAATAATATTTATAAATAAATATTTATTAAATATTTTAATACCTACAGACATCGATGTTTCATGCTGACGCAATCTTCAGTGTAGGAACTAATTATCAACGGTCGGCGGGCGCGAACCGCGATCACAAATCGCCACTGATTCATAGTCGAGGGTCTTGTGTGTGTATGTGTGTGTGTTTATTTCTATGTATGTATGCATCTAACTCTCTCTCTGTCTCTCTCCTCATATATATATATATATATATATATATATATATATATATATATATATATATATATATAGATAGATAGATAGATAAAAAAGAAATAAAGTGTTCGGTTGTTAGTTCTACAAGAGGTCTTATGACGTATTTTAATTAAAATCATATGAATTATAATTAGTCTGGTTTCTGTAGAGGAAACTGTATTATTGTAAACAGAACTGATCTAAAATATCAGTAAGCGGTCGCATAATTTGAGAAAAAAACGTTTAATAGTTGTTAAGATTGGGCTTGGTAATAATAATAATACGGTTTCTACTCAAGACATTTCATATCTAGACCGATGAAACCTCGGTACACTAGATAGACACTATAAATCATATGTTTTAATTAAATAGTATATATATACATATATATATATATATATATATATATATATATATGAAGCAATCTAACAAAAGATACAAGCGTCAACTAATATCTTATAATTAGTGAAACATCCGGATAAAAAAACTGAAGCTCAATATACTGGATAGAGCATTAATATTATAATATAAACTTTGAATTCTAATAAAATTTGATTGACACCTTATTTTATTACTTCATTTTATATTATAATATATATATATATATATATATATATATATATATATATATATATTCTTTTTGACTAAATGTAAAGTGGCCGTTAATCTAAACAACATTACATATGGTGGTGTGCCCCAAGAGTCAATTCGTCAGCTTTTGTTATTCCTTATTTTAGTGAACGGCCTCCTGTATGCGATCACGTATTTGATGGGTATATTTGTTTTGTCACAACGCTCTATTATCGACATGTGAGCAATTTGATCGCACATATATCTAAGGCAATGGCTGAATTATTAAACATAATTAGAATGAAGACAAATGTATATGGTTACATTAAATGCTACGATTACAACTACAGTTCCTTTAATAATCATTAACATTTTTTCGAACTACACATTGCAATGGCTGACCGCACCATTTCCGAGAATCCAACATTCAAACACCTCGGCATAACATGTACAAATGACATGACCTACAAGAAATAGGAGAAATACAATGACACGTCTGCTGCAACACAGTAGCCTCCCTTTACCGGCTAGAAAACCGATCATACCTGCCAGTATCTCATATCTCTCAAATGAATGGAGTACTGTTGGCAAATTTAGGATGGTACATAGGTTACTAGGCTCTCAGTCTTAGACAGTTCCCCCTTCCCCAAAATACAGCTTCTAAGCTTATATGTCTAAGAATGTGAACCAGCCCCTGCCCTATCACCGCAATGTTGCCTCTCTGTATTTGCTTTACATGTTCTTCAGCGGAATGTTTTCGGATAACTTACTGCAAGTGTGGCCCCTCAACATAAAAACGTCCAACTAACACGAAACCCAGGCCAATCTCACCTCAGTAGACGTTCTGAAATAAGGAACAGCGTTCTACGCTAATCGCTTATTTTTTTCGAACAACTTAATTTCGGGATTCCATCCATGCTCCCTGTGTCTCCGAATATATCAGCAGGAATATATTATCATGTAATGTAGAACAAACACATTTATGCAAAACTCCCTAATAAGATGTCCCTATAAATCTAGCTCCTAATTAACAGTACATCCTTATGTCTCTGCGGCAATGTGTTTTGTTTGGAGTGAAAAATAGTAAGTATGCATATATATATATATATATATATATATATATATATATATATATATATATATATATATATATATATATATATATATATATATATGTGTGTGTGTGTGTGTGTGTATATATTAAGAGTTCAAATGAAAGCACGATATACAGACTATTTTCTTAATTGACACATTAAGCAATTAAAAGATGAATATATTAAATCTTTTTTCCACTTAAAAGATACTTTTAATTGAAAGCAACAAGTAATTATACTGGGCTCATATTATGCCCAACAAATGTTGCGGTATAGTCGAGTGTTGAAATGCAGCACTTTTAAAAGTGGCATTCGTCGCCTTTAACATTCTAACTCTTCAGATATAAGGATATATATTGAGGTAGTGATACACATGGTAGACGAAGCGGTAGTGTGAAAGACGATATAGAGACATTTAGACAAACATATATAGACGAAAAGACAGAGTGAGGGGAAGACTGAAAAATGGCCGAAACACTGTTTTTTCCTAATGCGACTAGTAATCACGACTCGTGTGAGAATGCATACTAAAAATAACAATAACATCAACAAACGTGTACTGATTAAATGACTTTGGCGTTTTCAAAACGAGCTTCTCTGATTAAATCGTCGTGGAACAGTATATCTTTTTTTTTACTTTTACTTATATATTTGTCTTTATAATTTATTTTATACCTGTATTTACGACTGGATCGTGACACTCCAATTTCATGCTTTTATCTAAACTCAACTCGAAGTATATCGCCTATCACCACTCTCCCACTGTTATTTATTCATTTCACTTTTATATATATATACATATATATATATATATATATATATATATATATATATATATATATATATATATATATATATATAGTGCAAGACATTAAATATGAGAATAAAAATGTAAGGATACAATATTTATTAAACCATCAGAAGGTCAAAGGAATAGTTTCATGGATTAAGAATACACAACTGTTTTGCACTGCTGATGTTTTAATACACATTGTATGTTTACAATGTTTTTTACAATGTTTTTTCTTCTGACCTTGCATCTCTTTATTTAATTGCCCCATTCAATATATTGAGCTTTATATTATCACGATAGATTATTATTAAACAATACAACACACATCTTTAATTTAATATTTTAATCTCACTAAATACATAATAAGAATAGTAATATAACCTTTCCCTTTAACACTACAGTATGATATATTAATTTGCATATCAAATAATGATGATAAAAATCATAATAATAATGATACCGATACTATTTAAAAACTACACCCAAGCACCATTCTG
>OY744515.1:195677733-195700233 GCA_963556195.1 Sepiola atlantica
TATTTTGAATGTTTTTTTCACAAAAAAGAGCTCTTTGAATTCTGCTGTGAAAGCAAAATAATAGACACGAATACGCTTTTTGCAGAAGAAAAAACATGGCGAGTTTCTTTTTACGTTTTTTATAGAAATCATACACGTAATCTGCCATATATATATAAAAAAATAACCCACATATATATATATTTACTAATACATGGAGAGTTATTGTACACATGCGTGTATCTGAATCATCTTGCATAGTGTGTACGCCAGTGAACCCCACTGACACATGTTAGTGCTATATATGACATGCAGTATGGCATGAAAAGTTTACAAGCGAACACTGCGTTTGATGGACATTGAAGAAGAAATCGCTTTGCATAACACAGCGATAAAAATGATTGACGTTTGCTGCTTTTCGGTCGGTTTTTAAAGTAAGACAACATATTCAGAAAATAAAATGAAATGAAAAACACATTCACAAAAAGTGTTTTAAAAAAATGTTTTTTTCAAAATGTGTTTTCTACTTTCCAAACCTCACCTCGTTCTTCGACTCATTCTTTTCGAAGTTTTATTTGCTTCCACTTTTTACTCTTCTCATCCGATTTTTTCGGTAGCCGTTCTGTTTTCTTATTTTTGCTGCTCGATTGTTTTTTTTACTTGTGTTTTCTTCCACTCCTTCTTGTAATGTTTACGTCTATTTATCCCTTTTTCATTTTCTTGTTCTCTATTTTCTACTTCATCATCATTCTCATTATAAATATCCTTCCTTACGATCACGCGCACTGTTGTCTTTTACATTCTCTTTCCTCGTCGTCCTCTTCTGTTTTGTAGCCATTATAATGGTTCTGGTTCTGCTTTTTTCTCCTCCTCCCCTTCTGCTCATCTCATTCCTCTTGCTCATCTACCTTCTCATTTGGTTCCATTGAGCGTTTCCTTTTTGTAGGGTTTTCTACGTCATGGTTCTCACATCGCAGTACTCGTTATCGCTCACTATTGAAAACTAGTGCTATTCACTAGAAACTCTGTTACAACACGTGTCTTTCAATCATATTGTACATTGCGGTGTGTGTATCATCATGGCAACTAATTTAACGCATCAGCCGGTTTATGTAAATTTTCGCAGAACTTTCTCTAACTCATGAAAAATGTGATACACACCAGACGTGCATGAGTTAATTCACTATATTCTAATCGTTATTATTGACAAACTGTTTTCTCTCACTCTCATATCTATCTATCTATCTATCTATCTATCTATCTATCTATCTATCTATCTATCTATCTATCTATCTATCTATCAATCTATCTATCTATATATATATATATATATAATGTATATATGTATATATATGTATATATATAATGTATATATGTATATATATGTATATATATAATGTATATATGTATATATATGTATATATGTATATATATATATATATGTATATATATGTATATCTCTGTTTATATATATATATATGTATATACATGTATATATACATATATATGTATATACATATATCTATATACATATATATATATGTACATATATATATGTATATATATGTATATATATGTATATATATATGTGTATATATTTGTATATATATGTATATGTATGTATATATATGTATATATATGTATATATATGTATATATATATGTATATATCTATATACATATATGTATATATATGTATATATATTTATGCATATATATATTTATGCATATATATATATTTATGTATATATATATTTATGTATATATATACATATATATATATGTATATTTATGTATATACACATATATATATATGTATATATATGTATAAGTATGTATATATATGCATATATATGTGGATATATATAAATGTGTGTATATATATGCATATATATATGCATATATATATATATATATGTATATATATGTATATGCATATGTATATATATATATATACATATATATATATATGTATATATATTGCTTCAACCTCGAGAAAAACCGACTTAAACGGAAATATTCTCAACCTCACATCACCAAGAACACTAGTACCACCAGAACCTACAACTCAAACAACCACCTCACTAGCCCCCCCCCCCATGGTCACTGACCTCACCGGCTCCCTTACTACTGCCGAGACTGAGCTTCTCAGCCTTGGCCCCAAATTCATAACCACCCAAAAGCTAAACGACCACACAAAACTTAAGATCGAGACTCAATTCTGTAGAACAGCTTATCACTTCAAATGGCTCACAGCATTTAATCAACCTACTCTAGACATCCCTAATAATACAACCAACGCTACTAATTCCTTCCCTGTCTACCAGCTTGACCACCCACTACACCCACCACCTAGTAACCACCTAATTGATCAAAAACTTTCTAGATTAAAACAGAGGATCCTTGATATACTCCAACAAGAACAACCCCACATCACCTCTAACATCACCAGATCCCAACGCCTTACCCTAGAAAACCTGAAAAATAAAAACCTAGTTTACTTACCCTCTGATAAAGGTAAGGAATTCTGTATCATCTCTCAAGACTCATACAACATACTCGCTCTCGAACATCTTAACAACAACCTATACACCCCCGCCCCCAACATTTCAGCCACATTAGTCCAAAACTCCATTAACAACACCTGGTCCCAAATCTGTCTCACACGTAACCTCCCCAAAAAATACAAAATCAACTTCACCACCAAAAATAGCAGACTTCCCACCTTCTACCACCTCATTAAAACACACAAGACCAACACACACACACAAATTAGACCTATAGTCTCTAGTATTGAAGGACCACTCTATAAAATCTCTTGGATTCTCTCTCAACTACTCAAACCACTACTCTCCACCTTCCCCGCACATGTCAGCAGCTCCGACCAAGTAATTAGCAGACTACACTCACTCCAACACCAACAACTACAAACTAACAACTATATATTTAGCCTAGACGTAATCTCCCTCTACACCTCAATACCCGCACACCCAGCCATAGACCTCATCACCGACCACATATCTTCCTCTGACAACCTAGAGCTCTTCGGACTAACACCTACTGACATTCACAATCTCTTATACATCATCATCGAAAACACATACTTTACCTTTCAGCAGCACACTTTCAAATAAATCTCCGGCCTCCCCATGGGTTCTAGCCTTTCCGGTCTCTTAGCCATCACCTACATGAACCGGTTAGAGCAACGAGCACTTAACTCCTGCCTCTCCTATATATTCTTCTCCAGATATATAGATGACATTCTAATCCTTACATCCTCTCAAGACGAAGCCACACAAATATTCAACACATTCAACAACACCGACCCCCACATACAATTCACCATAGAACACCCAAACGAGTCCGGCTCACTCTCTCTCCTTGATTTCAACCTTAACATCACCGAAGATGGCTCTATACACACTAACTTCTATAGGAAACCTGCCTGCAAAAACCTTTTCATACACTATAAGTCTGCCCTGCCCACAAAAGCCAAATTAAGTTATGCCCATAATGAAATCAACCGAATACAAAATAAATGCTCTTCTGCTGCTGACAAAATATCACACACTAAAAACTTCCACCAAACCCTCCAAAATAATGGCTACCCCGCCCCCACCATAGCCCACCTAAATAAGCCCAAAACACGTAGACACCGCACCATCACTAACACATGCTTCTTAAAACTCCCTTTCTTCAGCGGTAAGATCACCACCTCCATCCGCTAGGCAATACATAAGGAAAACCTTAACATACAACTAACACATACTGGCACCTCCTTACGCCAACATCTATCTAATAAACACACTAACCACACACCCGAACCCTGCTTCCTGGCCAATTGTACTATCCCCAACACAGGTCTGTGCCATCGCACTAACTGTGTTTACAAACTACAGTGCAATAAATGCAAAAAATTTTACATCGGCAACACTACAAGACCGCTACACTTGCGCATAAAGGAGCACTTGAATACCCGTATATCCTCTTTCCACAAACACATAGAGATTTGCTCAAACACTCAGCGCGATATTCACGTCTCCATCTTAGCGTCTGTCAGAAACATTGGTGACCTTCGAATCACAGAATCAATCCTCATCTCCAGATTAAACCCCTCACTCAATCAACGTCACGAGCACTACTCACCTTTCATTCTATAATATCTACCCCCATCCACCAACCAACCCCCATATCTAACACTTAACAGAGTCCGTTTCCACCACTTCACTCATTACTAACCTCCTATAATAAACTCACCACACACCCAAACAATCAAACAGGCCCCTCCCCATATGAACTTCCATCCTGACACACTTTCAACCACAAACCAAAAACCATATTCAACATACTCTTCTAACCCACCAAAATAAGTCACCCCATAACCTAGCATTATTAATTAATAAATCCAAACACATATAGAATGTATACAAATGACATGCAAATATTAAATAAATAATTCATAAAATAAATTAAACAAGTAAATAATAATAATTAAAATAAATAAATAAGTAAATAAATTAAAAAAACAAAACAAAAAACAAACAAATATGTAAAGAAATTGATGAATATATATAGATAAACAATTAAACAAACAATAATACATAGATATGTATATATATATGTATATATGCATTATGTGTATATATGTTGTATATATATACTAATATTGTTATACATATCTCCACCTAAAAAAATTTTTTAAAAAAATAAATAAATAAATGAAAATTAATTATAAAAAAAATATTTTAAAAAATCCAGAGTTACTCCCCTTTATCTTATAGTAAATATATCAAGTTAATAAGTTAATTCGTTAATCTAATTTGACGAAACTCACAATTAGTAATTAATAACACTTCTTTAATAGATGATAATCGAAATCGATAAGTAGATAGATCTAGAATATTTAAAATATGAGACTAATTACTTTACTTTATATTAAAATTCTTAAATTACGATAGAAAGATAAACAAAATAAAAATACGAAGATAAAACAAAGTAAATATTCAAATATAAAAAAAAAAAATGATATATATATATTATCAAAACTAACAGTTTATCGAACACCATACACCTAACCAACATTACACAAATATTCTAAACACCAAATCATATATTTAACATAATATTAAAATAAAACTTAATTTAATTCATATTCCCTGTGAAACTGCTTTATTTACTGCGGTCTATATCTGGCAGCCATTTTGTTTTGTATTATTCTCTACACAGTCGGAGAAGAATAAAATATTCTTCTTCTTCTGGTCTAATTATTTTTGACAAAGGGATGTCATTTCCCGAAATATCAAATAGTGATTTTTAATCACCCGGACATCACACGAACAGCTAAAACACTCTTGCTGTTATGTAAGAAAAAAAAGAAAAAAAGGGAAAAATAAATAGTAAGTCTTATATCGTATTCGATTTATTGTTATTGTTTTTGTTCCTTTCCTTTCAACTTGCATCTTACCCGGAATTGCATTGCCCACAGCCTTTCAAAAACTTACTACTAATATATATATATATATATATATATATATATATATATATATATATATATATATATACCCACTACTAAATCTATGTACATTAATCTCAGTGTATTAGCTATTTTACTCTATATCAATTATAATACGGGCATACCCAATATAATAAGAAACAGAATACACTACAATACTTTTAATACGTTAATCTTGTAGTAACAAATAACGCATTCCCATCCAACAAAAAGTGCAAACACCTATGTTATCTACATATTACACTGTATATTCGAAGAGTGTAACTCATACAAAAAAGAAACTAATAGCTACATAGGTGTTACTACGAAAATGATTTCACGTAGACTTACAATGCATATGTCAAATTGCATCGCTATTTACCAATATTTTTAAAAACACAACTGTGCTCTATTTGCAGTTAGTAAACTTTTAGTTTCGACTACCAGTGTACTGAATAGCAAAACTTATTTTAAATTTAGAAGTAAATTATATACGAATACAACAACAACCACAATCTATAATAATATCTATAAAATATGACAATATTTTTAAGCGTTTCACGTAGATGCTGTTTATTACGGTGAGCAAGGTGTTCTAGCGTTCGCTCGGAATTAAGTGTAAACGTCAAGGTGGTACTGAGCTCCGTTTGTCGACTTAACAGATTCAGTTATGTACTGAATCGGTTGCTTTTATTAGATGTATGTCGGTCGCCCAGCTTATTTTTAATTTGTGTTTCATGTTGCCTATAATTCGTGAACGTATCGAAATAATTCGTAACCACTTTGGGACTGCTATTAATATTTTCGATTACGAAACGAAAACGATTATAAGAAGAATTGAAGGCAGCAAAAAAGGGATAGTTAATAAGAACAATTCTGTAGTATTAAGTAATAACTGTCTAAATCTATCTCAATGTATTAATAGACTATGTTAGTAGAATTAATATAAATACATATTTTCGTTGGAACAGGTTTAATAAGTAACGTAGTAGGTTCTTGTAGTTTGAAGATGTATTTACTCCTGTGTCTAGCAGTTCTGGGAGAGTTTTTACAAAGCAAGTGGTATCATTGTTGACATTTATTTGAGTCAGCTGCTAGATCAACAACGACTGAGAAAAAGTGTTCCATTAAGCGGTGCTGAATAAATATTTAACCAATTGTTATCATATTTGTTCGTGCAAAGACGAAATTGACCTTGAGTCACAAATCAAAAAGCACAACTATATTCAATTGTTCGCTACGGAAATGTCGGAATATTTGTAAACAAAAATGCCGTATTTGCAAATGTAATAACAATTAAAAATAAAGATCGTGATCAAAATATCGTCAAAAAGTCACACAACGCGTGAGCCGCCATTTCCTTGGGAGACATCCATAAACATTCGTTGAAGAGAATTCAGTAAGAGAGATCAATTACAGACCCCCTTTCTTTAGAGTTGACACCGACGGTACTAAAGGTGTTATAACATTCTGTAATATATATATATATATATATATATATATATATTGTACACTTTATATATAAGAGCAATGTATATTTATTTGTATACGAGGCCTGTCTAAAATTATCCACCGTAGGCTCGAAAATATGTCAAATACTTGACAGGTAAAAAAGGTAAAGGTCGCATAGCCTGGACGCGCACGAGTGTCGTTGCCGACATCGCACACTGCCCATGGCCGTAGCGGCGGTGGTTTGTTAAGAATCATCGTGTGTAGCGCACAGCAAATGGAAGGCGGAACTCATCCCTCCCCATTCCGCTGCATTGAACCTTCCCTGAGTTTTAGTCAGGTACCCATTTACTGCTGGGTGGACAGAGGGAGTTTTCAGACCCGAAAATTCGCATGCCGTGAGTGGGATCGAACCCGGGTCGTCCAGCAAAAAGACAAGTGCTATAACCACTCGTCCACAGGGTCTGAGCCCTAATTCTCTTCAAAGTAGGCCGCTCGTGCTTGCACACACTTAGCCCACCGAACCATTTATTGCCGGAAACACCTCTGAAGTCTTCTTTTTGAATGGTGTTTATCTCCGCCGTTGCGTTCCTCATAATCTCTGACTTGGTGTCAAAACGCGAACCTTTCAGTGGCGTCTTCAATTTTAGAAACAACCAGAAGTCTGAAGAGTCGGGATGTTGGCGAACGACGTGACCTCCATGTTTGGGCAAGGAATTTTAGATCAATTGGGGTGAATGTTCGGGGGCGTGGTCGTAATGCAGTGGCCAGTTTTTTTGCGGTCTACATGTCTGGTCTTTTGCGCAGAACTGCGTCACGGAGACGCCGGAGAACATCTTGATAGTAGTTCTTTGTGGCTGATTGCTCTTTCGGTGCGTATTTGTAATGATCAATTGTACGAATATCAAGGAAGACAGTCAACATCACCTCGATTTTACTGTCGCGCTTTTTGGGGCCTTGTATACTTTGGATGCTTTTATTGCGTTTACTGCATTTTTGTTTCTGGGTCGTACCCGTACACCCATGCCTTATCTCCAGCTATCAAGGTGTTCAGAACCAAAGTTGCAGTGTTGGCGATTTCCAGAAGGTCCTGTGCAACTTGAAAACAGATACCCTGTTGTTCCGGCCACAAAAACTTAGGCACAAATTTCGCAGGCATTCTGTTCATATTCAAATCATCACGCGAAATTGCATGTGCTGAAACCTTTACTCACTCCAACTTCTTAGCCGATCTCCTGCACTGTTGAACGATGATCATTTTTACGAGCATCTTTCAATATAGAAAGGAGGTAAGGAAATTTAAGTTTTTACATTCTGGACTATGGCGCTAGTGTCAGATAGATAGATTAATAAACGTTTCAACAGAGTTGCATAGTTTAGTAGAAAAGGCATATGTATATAAATATTATGGTACAAGTCATTAGTAATATTTTAAGAAATAAGACTATAATATTTTCTTTTATAATGGACTATTTTAATCGTTGTCTTCTTTTTCTTTATAACTTTTTGTAGATATTAAAACGACAGAGAACGAGAGCGGGACAAGCTTGCTGTGGGTAGAGGGATAGATAACGTATGAATTAAAAGCAGTTACCAAAAGAAAATACTGTAAGAAAGGATGATACACAGAAACTTAGTAAAAGTTGAACCACTTTATGAGGTATTTGCAAATTTCTGCAATTATACAATTAACTAGAAACATTAAACTGAAGGTTTCATTTTCAAACCTCTTATATCTTAGCATGTTATTTGTGTGAATAACACCTATAGAATACATGACTTATGAAAATAAGCGCTGATTACCTACGATTTACTGTGATGATAGATATAAATCCTAATCAAATGTAAATGAATACTCATTTTCTTAGCCTCAACAGATATGTTAATGTGTGGTGTCAAATAGTTTTAAATAATAAAAAAGTGTATGTTAAAATATTTTCTCATGTTAAATTTCAGACTTTCTATGCTAAAACAGAATAATCATTGTTATGTTGTTTTTGTGTGCTCTCGCTCTCATCTTGATAATCAGCGTAAAACATTGCGTTCAGATTAGCAAGCAATGTGTAAAATATTATTTCTGCCTGAAAGGTTTCTGATTGACATTTTTTTTTTTTGCTGTTGGGCCGGTTTTTAAATATTCAATATGTGTTATTGTAAAACATAGAACTTTCATTATTAATATATTATATCGCATTAATGTACCTGTATATGAAAATTAACATCTAGAAATAAGTATATGCATTAATGTATGCCAGGAAAAACAAACAAACTTAAATATATGTAATTTTGTACAACCATAGACTATGCGTTATTTTACAAATTCATTGTTTTTATTTACCCATATGGCTTTGCTGTTTAAGATGGTCGACTTTTAATGTAAATACTATTGCTCTCCCTTTAAGAAGCACTCTAAATTAGACAAGAAAATAGTAAATATTTCCGCAGCTGAAACAAATTACTATTTCTCTGTCGTAAAACAGAACAGATCCTAGCCGAGAGGCAGGGGAGCAGCAAAAGGTTCGTATAAATTAGTATGTATATTCAGAATAAAATCATGAATGTGTACGCATTCAACATCATAAAATCGGTTAACAATTGAAACTATGTCCTAAAGCTAATATATGAAGATCGAAAGCATATACATGTGAATTGACATAATAAGGTAAATAATTTCGGATTTTCGTTTGGTTCTATGTTTCCAAATAATTTAAATTTTCATGTGCATATTTTTGGAATGTTTCCAGAAATAAGAATGCGGTTAACCATATCAGTTATACACAGACATCTCACCCATATAAATATGTAAAATATAATATCTATACATACACATCACCCACATACAAATATGTAATATATAATATATACACACACATCACTCACATAAAACATATAATATAAAATACTTATACACACATATCCATATATATATATATATATATATATATATATATATATATATATATATATATATATGTATTAGAATATTGAATTCAATTAAATATACTCGGTTTATCGTTAAATAATAATCATCTATCGTGATGATATCGAGCTCAATATATTGAATAGAGTAATCAATTCAAGAGGTGAATGATGAGAATAAAACAAATTGAAAAGCTGCCATATTTTTGAAAACATCAGAAGTTCAAATTAAGAAATCTCAGATTTGGAATCCATGGGTTTCCAAAGACGAACTCATTTCATCGGAAGATAAAAAAAACCTACAACGTAATTGTGAATATTATCGGCAACATTTAACTTTAAATAATGTATACACAAAATAGCAAACATAAACAAAATATACAAAACTTGTTGTTGAGGAGAAAGAGAAGAGTTACGATAATCACCATGAAAACAACATATGTATATATATATATATATCATGCATATATATTTATACAGTATGTATACATTATATATATATATATTATACATATATATTTTACAGTATGTATACATATATATTATACATATATATTTATACAGTATTTATACATATATATTATACATATATATTTGTACAGTATGTATACATATATATTATACATATATATTTATACAGTATGTATACATATATATTATACATATATATTTATACAGTATGTATACATATATATATATATTTATACAGTATGAATATATATATATATATATATATATATATATATAGTTTTAAATATAAGCGGAATTTTGTTAATCTCCGTAAGTGTGGTCTCGAGAGCTCTTTCGTCCAACATCTCATCAGAAGTAATCGTTGGAATAAAACAGGATGAAATTAATAGTGAGAAAAAAACGAAAAAACGACGGTATGGGGAATTTACTGCCAGTGAAAATACACGTTTAAAAGATTTAATTCAATTCAACGAATAAAAACGACTAAAAGGCAAATTTAGAGGCATGAACAAAAAAAACAAAAACAGCGAACTAACTTTCCCCAAATAATGTCAACGTCTTCACAAAATCCTACTGCTTGCAAAGAGAAGGCTTCCGTAAAGCGATCGCGACGGATTCTAATATGTTCAAACGAAAAGTAGAATCCGCCCGATGTAAGATAGTGAACCACCCTATTTTATACTTATTGGCGCAGCATGCATTGTCAGCTAAATGTTGGCCAATAGACGATTCGAAAGCCGAGGTAGAGGTATGGCACAAGAGACCAGATCAACCCTGTCTAATTTTGGATGGGACATGCTGGTTTATTCTGGTGTCTAAATGCTATTTCGTCCGCCCAATATACTCAGCATCACACTGGCATCTAAATTTATAACAATATTACTATTTTTTAAAATTCCGCTTATATTTAAAACTATTTATACATTTTGTACCTCAAAACATAGTTTGTATATTTTCGGAAGATGTACGCTAAAAATAAAATTACAGAATTCAATACTTTTGTGAGATTAAAGGGCAAAATAAGATCCATTACACTTTCTATTTCCTTTCTACATTCATGCTTAGAGCAGATTGTTGTTCCACTCTATATTGCTAAGCGTATCATTGCCTCCAGGGTTAGACCAAGTTTAATCATGGAACCAGCATTTGTCCGTGATCACGGTTTCTGTTACAATATGTCTTGTTTTCGGTCAATATATGTGTACATAAAATTGCATTCTCGGCTGCAAGCTTGTTAGGAAAATTGTATTAAAAAAAACAACAGAAATAGCATGTTGTCATACGAAATTTAAATTGACAGTTTCGATCTTACATCTGAAGCAAAGCAGATGTCTTCATTATTTTGTGATAGCTGTTTTGACAATAACCCGAGGCGTAAAACATACTACTCTTCAAGGAAGTGTATTAAATATTTTGCGCAAAACCCAGATTCATTAGATTAATAAACCTATATAATTCAATCTGCATCTACGACCCTGTTAGCTTCAAACGAAATGGGATCCACAGAGAAAAACACCATTTTTTAATAAGGCGTGACGTGTTATAAAGGCTTAAAGGCCACTCGATGTTTAAGGTTAATAAGTGTCAGGAAGACGGTGAGACAACACCATGATGATTGGTAACGATAATTGAAGTTTGGCAGAATTTGACTATGTCGAAATACGGGTAACAAGAAGTTGTTAACATCGGACTTGAACACGATTATATTATAGTCAGCTGCAAAAAACGGCCAGCGGTAGAGAGTTCTAGTTCTACGAACGAACCTTTACTCGTGGAAGTTTCGTTAAGTTGTAGGCAAAAGCAGAGAAAAAAAGGGGAATTATCTACAGCGGTTGTAGATAGACGAGTTTATTTTGGGAGGGTTTTACAGAGAGGACAATGAATGGAAGCTCAGTCGAGCACTTACCACGAGAGGAACCATAGAGTAGAGAAAGATTAGCAATTTATTTTCTGTGAGAAAGGCTCTATAGGGAGGTGAGGAAGACATCGCCCACGTTATTTCGAAGTCGGTTTTGTAGTCTGCTAAGGTAGAAAAGGATGCTCTGCGTCGCATCTCTATAAATGTGGCAACAGTTTTCCATCTTAGGGCCTATTTTCTTCTTATACAGGTAGAGGAGTGTGTCAAGAGTAAGAACCCTATTGTTGTGGAACAATAATCTAACAATGTTTCTATCGACCGTGGAAACGGATTTCATGTAAGGTTTCCATTTCCACTCAAGAATAAAGGTCAATCCCAAAAGCTTGGCAAAGCAGGGGGCTACCTCAGGAACACAACCATTCATTTCAATTGGGGCCAGGTGTGGATCAGAGCGTTAGTGGTTAAAGGAGAGAAGATTGGATTTAGACGCATTAAAAGTAACAAGCCCCATTTTCCTCACTGCACTATGCGTTGAAGGTCGGAAGAGAGGGGGGTCTTGTTTATTGCTGCTTTTCAGAGTGTTGCTATGAATGGTTTTGTTGACTGCATAAATATTGATGGACGATCATAGAATGTGATTTGGGAGATCGTTGATGAAGATCAGAAAGAGGGTTATGCTCAAAATGGATCCTTGAAAGACGCAACAGTTGAAACTCTGAAATTCGCACTTCTGTCCATCAACGATTACTTTGATGAACCTATCAGTGAGAAATGGTTTGATTGCGGAGAGGACATTCCCAGATATACCATAACTGGGGAAATTGTGACGTAGACTGTTATGGCAAAACTTATAAACAGCATTTAGCATGGCAAATGCAATAGCTATATTAATAAATCCCCCGTCAATAGATTTACCTATCGTGTGTGCTAATATAATCACACCATACGCTGTTGTTTTCGCGGGACGAAGAGCATATTGCTTTTCATTGAGTAAGTTGTCTTTGCTGAAATGATTAACAACTAATTGATGTATCACAGATTAAAGCAACTTACTTATGATGCACAGGTGACGCTTGCAGATTGAGGAATCCAGTCTCCAGTATTTTTAAATACTGGTCAGACTGACGAAGTTTTCGAAGGTGTTGCCAGACATTGATCTTCACCACTTGTTTGTATAGCTTTGTAAGAATGAGATATATTTATGGTTGAAATATGATTGGCATGTAGTCAGGGTCAGTTACTTTGCTGACATAAAGGTGCTTTATATGTTTGGCAACATCCTGGACAGATATATTTATATCGATTAGAGTATCTTACGTCTTACGGGGAAATTCTGGAGTAAGCCGGCCCTGACTGCAAAAGGGAGGAGTTAGATGTAATTTTCTTAGCAAAATGTTTGGCTTTGTCGGATGCTGAAAAAAATTACCTAATAACCATTGGTGATGGTTGGGATAGAAGTCGCGCATCTGTTAAGGACACTGTTTGCTATTCACCTACACTCGTGGGAAACAAGAATTTGCACAGCTACTTTGGACTTTACAGATTGAGCATATGACTCTCCTTCGTGTTCTATAACCGTTTTGCAATTGTTGCTAGCAGTCGTAGATGCGGCGTTAGTTTCAGAACATCTATTACGTTGAAAGCGGCTAAAACACTGGTTTCCGCTATGGCGGCGGCGTATTTCTGTATCTACAACGGCTGGCGGTTTGGTTTATGCTGGAACATTTTTTTAGAAAGTATGAAGTTTCTATACAAATAATTTACCAATCAATAAAGTCGGATGCGAGAGAGGATGCATTCTTTTCAAACATAGAATGCAGGAGTGTTTCTGATAGTAACGATATAAGGCTGTCCTAGTCAGCTATAAAGTATTGATACACTGTGACATTAGAAGGGACATCAGGATTCTTGTTGCACTTTTTTATGATGTTAATTCAGACAGCTGAGTGATCGAACGATCCCAGCTGAGACAGTACGGTGGATGAGCACAATTCAGGGCAGGTTGTCAAGAAAAGGTCAATAAGACTTGCAAATTGACCGTCAGCATCGGGTATGCGAGTGGGGTGTCAATAATCTGTTTTAGATCGTAAGCAATTGCAAATGTAAGAATATATCATTTCCGCGTCTGTCAAGTTGAGAGAACTAGTACTTCAACATTGTGAACATTGAAATCTTACATTTACATATTGGTAGAAAGATGAGCAGACAGGCCATGTTTAATTTTAGGATATATACTCTCAAATATACTAACTCAGTAATTGTGGGGACGATAGATGGAACATAATAAAGCGGTGATATAAGTAAGCGCTTCTCAAAAGTACATATATAACAATTTAGGGTGTTCATTGGATGTGCGCTTTAACCATGCAAAACCATCCTTAATGTAGGCACATAATCCATATCCATGATGGGATGTCAAGTTCGAGTAACTTTTAATCGTGAAATCATTACATGCTCTCTATGTTTGTATCTATTGATTAGCAAAATATCATATTATACTCCATCTCCCTTTAACATAAGACATGAATAATAATAAGAAGGAGAAGAAGAAGAAGAAACTGGGAACTGTGCAAACGTTTGCATTTTGAGCACACAGACAAATGGTGTAAATATAAACCAGAGACAGTACTAGAGACTGAATAGGACAACATCCTCTGGAACATGGATGTAAAAACAGATAAACTGTTACAAGCCAGGAGACAAGATGTTCTAACAATCGACAATAATTAAATCTAGTGCGAATTCGTTGACTTCCCTGTTCCGGCGCAACAACGTGAAGATCAAGAAGACATGGAAAAAGTAAATGCACGGAAATTTCCAGAGAACTTGAATAAATATGGGACATGAAGAAAGTAAAAATAATACCAATAATCGTTTGAGCACTAGGAATAGTCCCTCAGAAATTGGAGAAAATACTGGCAGAAATTGGAATCAAAGTGACACTAAGACCAGACAAAGAACGACAATGATCTAAACAGCTACAAGCTTAAGGAACTTCTTCGAATACGGAAACCAACCCGCATGAGTTACAAATAGTAACCAACCAAAGTTACAATAGAGAAAGAAAGCAAAACAACAGGAAGGGCACCACTGCCCGAACTAAGAAACATAAACTTTAAGACATCTCATACACTGCCTCTTCCCACCCACCACCCACCCACCAAAAAAAGAAAGTCTAGCCTCGGCTGATACCGCACAAAATGGTCGTGAAGGGTAAACGAGGATGGGAGAACCTATCGCAGATAGAACTAACCAGACCTCCAGTGAAAGAATGCGGAGAGTACTTGGACCTTGGAGAGGCTTATTGCCAGCAAACTCTTATGGGAATGCAATGGTAAATTATTGTTGCGATATCACAAGATAATTTTCGGTGGGTATCGAAAATATGGGAAGAATACAGGAGATCTGGGGAGGCGTGTTGCCACTCAGACTCCAGGGAACACCAGCGGTTATTGTCGGTGAACAATCACTTATAGTGATTTACGTAATAACCTGTAGTTAATGATAATGTGAATAATAATGATAAAAATGTGAATAATAATGTGAATAATAATAATGTGAATGATAATAATAATAATGTGAATAATACTAATGTGAATAATAATAATAATAATAATAATAATAATAATAATAATAATAATAATAATAATAATAATAACAATTTTAATAACAAAATATGTATGTATTATTAAAACTAACAGTTAATCGATCACCATACAATACCTATCATTTATCCAATATTACACATATTTTTGAACACCACATTTATATATAGAACATTACTTTAACACTTATTAATGTATATTCTCTGCGGGACTGGTTGACCCCTACGCTGTCTTCTGTCTTCTGGCATCCATTTTGGCAGATTCTCTGTACAGACGGAGTGTTTCTCTAGTGTTTATTATTTTTGACAAAGGAGAGTTTCTTTTCCTGAAATATTAAATAAATGATTTTTATAATCATCCGGACATCACACAAACAGCTAACACCACACTTGATGTTATGTCAGATTTTAAGACAAAATAAATAGTAAGTCACATTTCGAATTCGATCTATTATTTTTATTTTTTCCAGCTTACATCTTACCCGGAATTTGCATTACCCACATCCTTTTAAATACATATTGCTACTATTCCCAGCAATGCTTCAAGCAAATTACTAGTATCTATGAAAAAAAAGATTTGAACAGATAAACGGAAGCGTTACTGACGGCTGCAGAGAGCAAGGCGACACTACTGGAGTATATCAACGCTAACAAAGATAAAACCAGGAAATCATTAAATGTTGAATCTGTGAACAAAGAGACGACACTGTAAATGCAGCAAACTATCCGACAAAGCATACCAAAAACATACACACCGTATTGTTCAAGGCTGTTCATACGGAACAATGCACACATCTGCATATTCAACAATAAAAATGTAACGGAAACAGTATTAGAAAATACCACAGTTAAAAATCATTTTGAGCACGAGGATTACAAATAGAGAACTTATCCAAACACAGAGTTCGGGCCTCATATTAGTCAACAAAAAGAAACACATTTATGAAATGTTTGTCTACGCCTCTCAAACAGTTTACATGGGAAGACAAACAAAGTAAATGCATGGAACTTACTAGAAAAACGAAAACAGTATTAGTTATAGTCTAAAATCTATTTGGTTCAATTAATGATTTAATGTAAAAAGATTCTGTAATAATTACATTGTATTTTTAAAATCCTATTAAAAATAGTAAAAACAAAATTTAAAGTGAGGAAATCTCGGGTAACGCCGAGTAGGTAAGAATATACCTAAAAAAACAATACATTAGAATTCTTCAAAATAATTTAAGCACATATCGGATAACATGATGTGAGTTTGCTCGATATAATCTAATTAAACATACAAGCAAATGCACTTAAATTAATCCCAAAATTAACCAGCACTTAACCTAATTAAATCCCGAAGAGCATTGAGGATAAAAGTTAACGGGGTTGTCAGGTGAACGTTGAGACGAACACAATTGAGATGATAGTTGCAATTTGGAAACCATTGATAGGACGTTTTATCGTGTTCGAAGAGCAGGTAATTGCTGGAAAAAAATGATGCTCATGAAGGTTCAGATTACCTCAAGGCACACAAGGGAATATAGGAATATTATTTATCGTTATCATAGCTAAAACGTATTTGCTGTGAATTGATTTCACGAAGAAACCGGAGATTGTTGGTCAGCTGAGCATTTACGATGAAAATAGCCATGAAAATAACGAGAGAGAAGAGAACGACTAGCAAATTCAGTGTATTTGTTAGTAAATGAAACACCGTGAAATTTCCTTATATTACAAGCGAATCAATAATTTAACATCGTTATGCCAATCATCCAACGTGGAGGAATTAATGGCGTCTTGTTACGCCATATTAATTGCTGTGTCCTCTTCGCTTTTATTGTTAAATCATTGCATAGCGCTGTCAGTGATGTTGATAAATCTGTCTAGCGAAAGATTCCCTCTGGATCATCCATAACTGGATTCATTTGTTTCTCTCGCTAAGATTTGTTTTCCGGTTTGATAGGCATTAACACATCGTTTTCATATTTACACGGTTTCTTGAACGTATATTCATAGCTAAAACTCCTTCTAACACAAAAGAAGGAAATGCATAGAAATACATAGAAATACATAGAATAAGAATGAAAAGAAAGCAACGTCAGTTATAAAGAAAAATAAAGGAATAACAAAGCAATATATAATAATAGAAGACACGTACGCTTATCTAGTCGCTCGCGTCACTTAACGAGAAAGAAACATCTTGCATTAATATGCGTTCATATATTTCGTACTACGCGCATATTTCAATATAGAATTGCCTATGTATAACACGAGGATGGGATTCCGTCGAAAGTTGAACCTAAATAGCTTTCGTATCAAAATATCAATATATTCTTCCATAGTCTATTCTTCCAAAGTCAGTCATGACAGGTGAGACAACGCAGCAGCAAAATAAACTTACCTGATGCCGATCTAACTGAGTTCATTTTACCTAAATACAAGATTACTTTTAATCATTTACTTCGTGACCATTCATAATTAAAGAGTATTCTGCTTTTTAGGCATTTTAATTTTGGGTGAGCTTTTCACATACGAAAAACGTTTAATATTTACAGTGTAGTTTAAAAAGTGATGTTTGTCTAGACTTTTATTTAACATTAAAGGTGCATATACACGTTGATGCTTACTTCATGCTGTCTTAAACAATACCTACAATAAGGGTAATATATACTACTGGCACGTTAAGCTACTAAATCTTAACCTTTCCATACTTCTCTAACTTCACTCTACACTTTGCTTTACAGTTTTTCACCAAGTATAATAACAGCCGAAAGAAAGGAAAATTATTATGCTGTCCTAAATACTGTTTACATCTACGTCCGCAAAATCAGTACATTTGACTAGATCATAATTAAGAAAAATATATATTTCCTGCGCAATTCATTGGATCAAATGTAGTATCCTAAATATTTAGATATTTAACGCTGCTGGTTAAGAGCGTGTGACAGGTAGGTATATAGAGAGAGTATTTCCAGTTGGCACTAGAGCGTTTACATGTATGAATTCTCAAGGAAACATGCAGTTTTCTAACCGACACATTTGATCTAGATTGCTGGAAACGATTGCTTGAAACGACATGAACTCATTAAGGAAGAGTACACAAGAAATACTTGCAGAATATTGTATAAGATAAAAGAGAAACAACACGTATATATAAGTGCATGTATTTATTTCGCCTTTTGCGAGTATTTCATACGCCTTAGATTAAAAATGTTGATGCACATTTATCTACTTCAAGATGTACCACACACATTTTGATGACATTTTTAAGTCGTGTGTTACATACACTTTGAAGATTAAATATCCCTAAAGATAACAGAAAGTTCGTTTTTAAAATGTGAAAATTGTGTAGGCAGTAGTCTCCATCAAAAGTGTAATTCCTATTTTCCTACCAGAGATTCTAACAGGAGTTCTTACTTGTAAATGCTCATCGACAACAGTATTTTTTTAATTATTATTATTATTTACTAAGTAAGAGTTATAACACAGGTTATCATCTGTGATTGCTCATTGGCAAACACTTTTAGTGTACCTCTAAGTGTGAGTGACAACACATTCCTTGAGATTACAAGTAGTCTACACATATTTTTGAAACCATTGGAAATGCGTTTGCCTTATGGAAACCGCCGCATGTTATTGATTTATCATCGGTAACGACCATTAGTTTAATCTGGAGTTATGTTTGCAAAAAGCATCACTTATGACGTAGTACTCTCCACACACTTCCAAATTAAGTTTGGTAAGCATTTTCCTTCCCAAGTCTTTACATCTTCCTTGACCTTCACAATAATTTAATGTAATATGGGCCGGATTGATATAACATTTTGTGTATATTCAAGAGGGGGGGGGAGGGTTACGTGGTTTCTTCCAGTTCAAGTTCCCTTGGCTTCACTTTGCTTCTTTTAATGTTCTTCCCATATTTCTATTGCAACTTATATGTGGCTTAGTAGCATTCCTAGTTTATGTGGGTTGGTTTCCGCATTCGTGCAATTTCCTGACGATTTTAGCTGTTAGGATTTTAAAAGCTTACACGAGTGTAAATATCTAATAACATGAGGATATACAACAATTATGAAACCTTAAATGACTTAATGCGAAACAAATATTTCAAACTTTTGTTTATTTTTCGGGACTATTCCTAGTCACCCTGCAATTATTGAGAGCACAATGATTTTCTAAATTTTTCACGCATCATTCACTTTTTGGGGCACTTTCCATGTATTTCTGTCGTTGTTCTGCGTCTTTATCATTCACCCTGTAAACTGCTAGAGAGGCGGAGACAACGATTTGGTAGATGTTTACCTTTCCTCGACTAATATGACGTCCGATCTCTTTGTTTGCAGTAGTTCCGTTTGTTATCCTTGTGTTCCAAAGGAGTTTTAACTGTGGTATTTTCCAATACTCTTACCGTTATTTATTTCTGAATGTTCAATGTGCAGGTGTGTGCATAGTTCCGAATCGACTGCGTTGAACAAGCATGGGTGTATGTATTTGGTAGTGTGTTGTGAATAGTTTGCTGCATTTAGTTATTATATTATTTACAGTTTCCTCTTTTGTCCACAGATTCTACATCCAGTGTGTTCCTTGTGTTATCTATTTTTGCTTTGATATACTCCGTTCTTATCGCCTTGTTATCTATAGCCGTCAGTATGCAAATTATATCTCTTTATTTTTATAGTATCATTACGCATATCATAAGAGTAATGGCGCTGATTATTTTGTTCTCTATTTTACCTGATGAATGTGTGTACGAACACAGTAAATACATAACATGACCCATTAAATGCATTAAGAGCCATCACAATTAGGGAGTTTTACCCCGCCCAATAAACCGGTATTGTCCAGGGCTTCTGGTCTGAATTTACGCCGGTATATCGTTTGTCCGTCCTGTGCAGTTCTAGGAGGTGCACCCTCCCAGAATTGTCCTTCTCACCCTTCGAGAATGGGTTAGTTTATTGCTAATCGCCTGAGGCGCCTCATAGCGGGGAATGCCGACGGGGCAGCCCAAGCAATTTTTAAAATGGACAGAGTGCTCAAATTCTCGAGCGCTGGTTGTTTCCAACTTTCCTGACTCTGTGTCACATATTACCGTGTGGGAGAAAGATAAATAGAATTAGTAACCTTTTGTCTAAATGCTCTTAGCACAAGCAACATAATAAAAAAGCGTGGAAGAGCTAGACCCATACATAGATAAGTTAAAGATAGTTGCCTTGTGCAATTAATAACAAGCAAAGCAACACTATATATATATATATATATATATATATATATATATATATATATATATATATATGTGTGTGGGGGGTGTATGCTTGTGTATTACGTGGCGAATGCAAGAAAGTGCTTGTGTAGGAACGATATGTAGAAACGATTAAATAATAATAATACACTTCGGAATGATTCTTTTACATTTCTATTAAGTGTACGCTGACATAGTTTATGTTCTAATAAATGTTATATTACAATAACATTTAAAATATAAATCAATGTGTAGTCATCAACGCTTCATTGCACTACTACTTTATTGATATCAATCGATGGTATTCATATAATTCTAGTTACATTCACGGTATACCATGGAGTATTCATGGCAGAATCTGTGGAATTCAGCCATCTAGTTTAGAGATATATAAGCATCCGATTTAAAGATTGAAATATCACCCATATTTATATTATTATTAGATGTAGAAATAGTAGTTATACAACGAAATGAACTTAGAAACATGTTTCCTTAATTAATGAAAGGATCTTAACATTGCTTCATGACATTGAAAGTAGATTTTGAAGTAATATAGTGTAAGCAGACTGGCAGTCAACTAATGTGCAATCAGAATATAACTAATACATTATAATCAATAGTAGGGATACTAGTATGTTTTTGTTTAATTAGTTAGAACAAAAATTCTCATAAAATATAGATATATTTTAATAAAAATTAATCCTAAAAAGTAGTCAAACGTATTTACACCTTTAAAAGACGTGAACTATTATTTCGAGATTTATTTAATATATCTCAAAATTCTTTATTCAAGTTATAGATCGCACTCGATTATATTTTGTCAGCCAGTAAGATTGGAGTACTTTTAGAAAAAAGAATCGGCTTCAAACTTCTATTTTGACATAGCAAATAGGATGTTTAAGACTGATGCCTCCAAAGATTTTGAACATAATGTGTTGCTTCTAATCCTGGAATGTTCAAAAGCGACAAATTGAAGATCTGGTATTTATATCTTATTTTCCCTTTCCGTTGCACGTCGTCGCCGGCTATGTCGTCGTATATTGTCACCTTTCCCAGACAAAGTTTTCGCTATGTGTCAGGTGAGATCATGTCAAAATGGAAAATTTGTCAGCGCCTAAATATTCCGATTTTTGTCGTTGTTATTTTGTTAGAACTGTCTTAATGTCTCTCTCTTTATATATATATATATATATATATATATATATATATGTATATATATATATATATATATATATATATATATATATATATATGTATATATTCATATATATTAATATATATATACATCACTTATTTAAAAAAAAAACTATACGTTACAAAGTTCAGCGGGGTATCGCGGTTTCATCCAGATTGACTGACTTATAACTGTATTGTTTTCATTTCGAGTCGCTGAAAATTCCTAATGGGCTATAAACATATTTTAAAAGTTAAATAAAATAGTCCATATAGACGAAACGGCGGTCGCCTCTTAAATATGTAGCTTATAGTATTGTTAAATAGATAATT
>OY744515.1:195705233-195715233 GCA_963556195.1 Sepiola atlantica
TCACTACAGTAGCTCTATCAAGGATATTGAGCACTTTTCTTCCGGACAATGCCGAGTACTTTGAAAATCAAGGAGGCATCCTGAGCACTACTGAAATCGCTCTTATCGATTACCCATCCTTTTCAGCGTAGATGCTGTTAAAATATTATCCAAACCTATCACTACAGTAGCTCTATCTAAGACATTGAGCACTTTTCTCCCGGACAACGCCGAGTACTTGAAAACGAAGGACGCCTCCTGAACACTACTGAAATCAATTAGGTATCCTCCCTCTTTTTCATCTGTAAAATAGTCCAAAAGGGAACGAATATGGCGTTTAAATATTTTCCAAACCTATCACTACAGTAGCTCTATCTACGATATGTAGCCCTTTTCTCTCGGACAACGCCGACTAATTTGAAAATCAAGGAGGTCTCCTGAGCACTACTGAAATAACTCCTATCGATTCCCCCATCCTTGTCAGCGTAGATGCTGTTTAAATATTATCCAAACCTATCACTACAGTAGTTCTATCTAAAACATTGAGCACTTTTCTCCCGGACAACACCGAGTACTTTGCAAATCAAGGAGGCCTCCTGAGCACTACTGAAGTCACTTAGGTATCCTCTCTCCTTCTGATCTGCCAAATAGTCCAAAGGCGAACGTAGATGGCGTTAAAATATTTTCCAAACCTATCGCTACAGTAGCTCTATCTAGAATATTGAGCACTTTTCTCCCAGACTACGCCGAGTACTTTGAAAATAAAGAAGGCGTCATGAGCACTACTGAAATAACTCTTATCGATTCCCCCATCCTTTCCAGCGTAGTTGCTGTTAAAATATTATCCAAACCTATCACTACAGTAGCTAAATCTAGGACATTGAGCACTTTTCTCTCAGATAACGCCGAGTACTTTGAAAATCAAGGAGGCCTCCTGAGTACTACTGAAATCCCTTAGGTATCCTCCCGCCTTTTAATCAGCAAAATAGTCCAAAGCGGAACGAACATGGCGTTAAAATATTTTCCAAACCTATCACTACAGTAGCTCTATCTAGGATATTGAGAACTTTTCTCCCGGACAACGCCGAGTAATTTGAAAATAAAGAAGGCGTCATGAGAACTACTGAAGTCACTCTTATCGATTCCCATATCCTTTTCAGCGTAGATTATGTTAAAATATTATTCAAACCTATCACTACAGTAGCTCTATCTAAGACATTTAGCACTTTTCTCCCGGACAACGCCGAGTACTTTGAAAATCAGGGAGGCCTCCTGCGCACTACTGAAGTCACTTAGGTATCCTCCTTCCTTTTCATCTGTAAAATAGTACAAAGGGGAACGAAGATGGCGTTAAAATATTTTCCAAACCTATCACTACAGTAGCTCTATCTACGATATTGAGCATTTTATCCCGGACAACGCCGAGTACTTTGCAAATCAAGGAGCCCTCCTGAGCACTACTGAAATCACTTAGATATCCTCTCTCCTTCTAATCTGCCAAATAGTATAAAGGCGAACGAAGATGGCGTTAAAATATTATCCAAACCTATCACTACAGTAGCTCTATCTGTGGGAGAAAGAATGAAAAACACTCTTTGACGAAGAATATTTTATATTCGAAAGCTCAGTTTAAAATAAATAAATGTAATTTATTTATTTCCACAAATTACATTGTTATGGTTTTTCAAAAAAATGTGTATACCTTTACGAAACAATGGTTTATAATAATGTGTCTACTCCTTTCTATTCCAAATGGCTTAACCGCGCTCTAAGACACGGACATTCTTTCTCACAAAGTCAATACAACCAGACGATGAAAAAAAAGAAGAAAAAAACTCTCTGACGAGTAATATTTTATATTCGAAAGCTCAGTTTAAAATAAATAAATGTTATTTATTTATTTCAACAAATTACATTGTTATGGTTTTTCAAAAAAAATGTTTACACCTTTACGTAACAATGGTTTATAATAATGGGTCTACTCCTTTCTATATATATATACATATATATATATGCATATATATATATACATATATATATATATATATATATATACATATATATATATACATATATATATATATACATATATATATATACATATATATATACATATATATATACATATATATATATATATACATATACACACATATATACACACATATATATATACACCCATATATATATATACATATATATATACAAATATATATATATATACATATATATACATATATGTATACATATATATATACATATATATACCTATATATACATACATAAATACATATACATATATATATACATATATATACATATACATATATATATACATATATATATATACATATACATATATATACATATATACATACATATATATATACATATATACATACATATATACATATATATATATACATATATACATATATATATACATACATATATATACATATATATATATATATACATATATACATATATACATATATATATACATATATATATATACATATATATACATATATATGCATATACATACATATATATATACATATATATATACATATATATACATATCCATATACATACATATACATATACATATATGTATACATATATATATACATATATATATATATAAATATATATATATATATATATATACATATATATATATATATACATATAGAGATAGAAGGAAAAAGAGAAATAAATATGCGACGATTGTCCAAATTTATTTCACATTTCAATTGTATACATACATATATATACATATATATATATATATATATATATATATATACATATATATACATATATATATATACATATATACATATATATACATATATATATATATACATATATATATATGTATGTGTGTCATATGTGAACACCTACGTCACGAATCAAGGAATATGTATTTCATCATATCGAGTCATGTGCGCGTGTGTTTATGTGCGAAATTACCTTGTATTTCTAAGAAGTAAATATCGATTACAATTTGGAACGGATTTCGCATTCGAAAACTGTTTATTTGATCGCATCGAATCAATGTCCACTTTGTCTGGAATCAATATTGATATCCACGTTTGTTGTTTATCGAAGCACAAATAACAAGACTGTCTTTGGTTAATATTTGCGGAAGACAGAAGGAAAACACCATCGGCGAATTGAACTTATTTATACGTGATTATTTAATGTGTTTGTCTCACTGATTTGTGAGCTTAGCCGTCCGAATAGAAAACGCTTCACACAATTTGCCATGAACAGTATGTAATTAACAATTGATTCTCATTAGGTGTTCACAGTGTATTTTTTACCAGTCACTGTTGTTTATTTTACTTTTGTTATGTAGATTATTCGTTGTTTGTTTGTTTTGTAAATTGGAAATTATTTCCCATCGATTAAAAACATATGATTTCATATAAATGTTTACTCAATATGAAAAGTTCCATTCATTATCATCAAACCTACTTGCAAGAACATAATACTACTTACAAAATGGGTATCCCTTAAATATATATATCATCTTAAAGATGAATTAATCAAGGAGTTTTTCCTTAAGATGTTGTTCTATATATTTTTAGTTCACATAATTCAAAGTATTATGATGTTACTAAGGAGTTATGTTTAACAGCCATATTGAGAATTCACCTCGTACTTCTGAGGGTTTAGCAAATGGCAGGCAAGTACTATTTTTGAGTATTTGGTATGCGTCAACTCAGAATGGAACGCCCGGTCTCTTTACCAAATTATCAAACACTAACCAGTATGCCAAATAGACTATCCAAAGTAAACAAAAGTAAACATTGATTAAGACATTTTGAATGACGTTTCTTCAAAGGAAATAACGCAATTACATTTACTATGAATCTACGTCGTAAATAGTGTAGAATACATCATCTCAGTTTTCTAATAAGCAATATTTTTAAGTATGAGCTGTTCAACAAATTGAATAAACATTATAATAAGTAAACATTTCTGCTGGTGAAATTACGTATTCTATGTTTGTGTTATTGGATTTGATGTTTTTCTCTTTGCTTCTAAATCTGAGAATAAATGCTCACAGGTTTAGTAGACCATGATTCACAAAAGTGGTGAATATTTTGATTTTACCTTCATGTTCATAAGCTTGGAGAATTAAGAAATATGAAAACACTTCACTAAAGTTGTCATTATATTTATTCTTTGTGAGTTATATATAATAATATGCATTTTAATAACCTCTTAATATCGATTTGACAACAAACAAACATGTACATTAAATGCAAAAATACCCTCCTATCAAAATATCCTAACTAAACAGTTTGATATATTCACATTTGGAGTTATTAATGTCGATCATTGTATAAAAAAAATGTGTTTTTCTTGAACTATAATTGATTATTGCCTTCACTAAATTAGCAGCTACGTCATTTGCAGTCAGGAGATTTTGTTAAATAAAAACCAGATATTAAAAAAAATGACATTAAAAACTATCGGAAAAACGGACAGAAATTAGCCACTACTAACGAACCAACCGTTGCAGGAATCGCATATTTAGTCGAACAGACGTTACACGCCAAAATAACATATTGAAATCACAGCTCTTGACTAGCATGACCTCTATTTGAATGAGGAGAGAATCGCATGAGCTGTCAAAAAACATTAAAAGAGGTGCTAAACGAAGAGGAATATGATGGGCATAATCACATGCGTCGATCAGACGACGTCTACTATTTGCTAAATATTGATCCAATATACACAGACAGTTTCACGGACAGACATATATGTATACATGTTTAATATTTCTATCTATATATACTTGTACACTGATTACACAAAGATAGAGATAAATACAAGCAACACTACTAGATGACGTATAACATATAAAGTGAGAAAGGGCGAAAGTGATAGACATAACGTTAGTAAGCCATGCGTTAGTTGATTGGTTACTTCATAATTGCCGCTTATTAGAACAACACTAATTATTTTCTCCAGGGATTAATCAATTTGGAACTGATGAAAATTTTAACATGTATTTTGTGCGATTAAAATATATAGGAATAGCCTTTTATTAAACAAACATTGTTGTAGTCACATTTATGTAATATATATGTATACCTACGTCACTTGTTTTATATGCATCATTCCTTCTTTAATAGAAGTAGAGTGCCTGGATATCGTGCCGCTTTTTAATGTGTAAACATTATCATTGTTTATCGGCTATTCAAATATTGGCTGCGCGGTTGAAACAACTTGTAATCCAGGGTTTCGAATCGTACGACAGGTAGTGAATAGTTATATCTCTATGCTGATGAGTCCTGATGGAAAAGGGACGAAACGTATACGTACATAGATAATAAACAATAACACATATTTTATATATATATATATATATATATATATATATATATATATATAGCTAAACATCATATATTTCTGCACGTTTGACAAATAAAAATATGGTTATGTATAAAGTAACCACATACCATATTTGAGGTGTTGTTATAATTTTAATATTTCGAAAATTCCTTAACTGTTTATAAAAATATAATACACATTTAATTAAATTAAAATAGTTGAAAGAAACTGGAATTTTAATTTTGTCTTGCATCTATTTTTTTCTTGACGTGTACGTCAGTCTACACGGAATCTCTCTACTGGTCGTCAACGTGAACCGCTGGATTGTTTAAAATTGAATATGTGCGTGTTCATCTCGTCGTAAATTATTGGTAAGAGCAACTGATTCCTTTAGTAAATAAAGCCAAGAACTACTTCTCAGTTTGTAAAATACGTATACATATAAAAAACTGTAACAGAGAGAGAGAGGGAGAGAGAGAGAGAGAGAGAGAGAGAGACAGACAGACAGACAGACAGACAGACAGATAGACATACAGAGATAATATTTACTGGAAGAATCCATCTTGCTACTACCACTGCCAATGGTTCCCCTTTCTCCCTCTGGTAACTCAAGACGAAACGAAACTTACATGGGCAGCGCTCCTTTTATAAAACTGCCCGTCTGTGAAACACACTGCGCGAGCCTGCTTCCCTGTCGACAACAATATGGTCGTCTTCGAGTCTAATGTAAAGCAGTTCGGGTTGAAGCGTTCCTGTAATACTCAATTTCTGCTCTGATACAACCGCCGTGTCGGTGAACGCGATGTTGTCTTATGTAAAACCTTTTAACGTTTACCTTCGAGCCAAACACTTTAACCCTTATGATCCAGTGAGCTGTCTGCCTTGATAAGCGGTTTGCTTTAATGTATATATATATATATATATATATATATATATATATATATATATATATATATATAATGTTCCGCTTTTTGGCAAAATTGGCAAATGTTTTACAGTGGTTTTGCATGTTTAAGATTAGAAATCGTGCATGAAGTAAATGTACAAGAAATAAAGCGGACAACACTCACGTGTTACTCCCCGATAACAAGATAATAGAATTCACATCAAGAGCGATCTCTAATATATATATATATATATATATATATATATATATATATATATGTGTGTGTGTGTGGGGGGGGGTGTGTAGATATATGCAAACATCGTTTAAAATAACATAATTTTTCTGTTTTTATGATTTCAATTTTTCTGATAGTCTGTTTTGTATATAAATAAAAAAGTAATAAATGTTCTATACGAATTATATTCCGTCTATGAATTTTCTGTCCGGTTGCTTTTGGAATCTGAGGATCGACGAAGAATCGAAAACGTTTGTGAAACCTATGTAAATGAGCAGGCATGCATTACCATTTGTCAATTACAATGTCTGATTAGTCCATTTGTAAATCTGAATAACAAAACAGAAACCTGGGATTACTAATAAGGGGCATCAGGTAACACTCCAATAAACTACAATCCTATACGGCCCCTTAAGTCTTTGGCGCGATTATCGAGTGGCAAGGACTGAAAATCTGATATGATAGTTTAGTCAGGGGGAAGCAGCAAATATGGAAAAGTTCTTTATGAGAAACAAAGTCAAAATTACAGTGATCGAACCATAATTGCTGGAATTGTTGTTAATGAAATAAGTTAGATTGCAGAAAGTTCATCAGTTCGTGTAGGATTGATATTCGGAGTCGGTTGTATTGTTGGATCCCGTCTAGGCCGTAGGAGTTGTATTTCTTGATGCCCGGCACTGTTGTGGGGGAGTAGTCTGGACAGGGCCCGAGGCAGGTTCTTAAAAGTTTGGGCTGAGGGAACACGGCTTTGTGAGTTGGTAGACGCCGGTGGTCGGGGTGGGAAACCGCAAGGGAATCAGCCAGGTGAGGTTAAAGGCTGATCAGTGATTGGGGCTCAAGCTGAGGAACTGGGTCAGCTGAGGTAGGTCTGACTCCTGGGTTGGATTTGGTTGAGACGGAAGAGGAGGGTGATAGGTCTTCTTTCTACAACAGGGATGTAGCGTCGTAGGAAACACCTGTTTCAGAGAGTGACACGGGGTGAGCTATCAACACGTATTACATATTGATGGAACTACCGAACTTTTATGATGATCCCAGTCTTATCCCATTTATTTGGGTGAGCTCCTACCTGGTGTTGTATTCTTACATAGTCTCCAACTTTGAGAGGCGGTAAATTGCCAGCATGTTCAGAGAGCCTTTCAGCGTCGCGCATCTGGCGGTTACGGAGGGTCTCCCTTCTAGCCTAAAAGGGGTGCTGCCAAGTTGACTGGGGTGTTTATTTACCTGGATGTATAGGTATGAAGTCTCGGATGGGTCGTCCGAACAGACACATTGCTGGGGATAGGCCAGTGTCCCTGTCCGGTGGGTTTCTGTACTGCAACATAGCTCTCTGAAATGAATCAATGTCTAGAGATCCCGATGTGTTTGTGTTAGTTACCAGCATGCGCTTGGCAGTGTTCATCCCGCTTTCTGCCCTGCAGTTATTGTGGGGAAAAGCCACTGATGAGTGCCTATGACGTACCCACCATGCTTTAAGGAAGCATTCAGTTGCTGAGGCTGTGAACTCTGGGCCATTATCTGATAAAGCATGGGATTACAAATAATCGACATTAGCTAACACGCCACCTAACTACAATCCTATACTGTGGAACATTTATTTGTTTGTTATTTTAATACAAAAAAACATCAATAAAATTGGAAAAAATAAAAAAGGTATAATTAAACTGTTATTTTTACAATGTGTGTATCACTGAGACAATGCTGCCAAGATACACACGATATATATATATGTCTCCCTCTCCCTCTCTCTCTCTCTCTCTCTCTCTCTCTCTCTCTCTCTATATATATATATATATATATATATATATATATATATATATATGTGTGTGTGTGTGTATATATATATATATATATATGATTATATAAAGTGAAGATAACATTAACTGTGCGTCCTGTAACCTAGAAATTAACACACCTATTTTATTTTATTTCTCTCTTTTCTGTTTCCATTGAACGGTTTTTGGCTTTTGATAATTGAATTTAATTCGAAAATCAATATCACTAAACTGATAAAATTACCGATTTGCAAATGAAGCCAAAATGTCAACACACGAGTAAACGACATCTAATTTAGTTACAAATCAATTTAACTTCATTTTACTTTCTTTTTTTTTTGCTTTTCCCGAAACCTATGTTATAAGCCAACACTTACTTTAGGTTTAAACATTCAATAATGATTTGCCAGTTTTCTAATCGCTATTTCTTTTAATTGAATTCACCTATTTCTGACATTTTACGATCAAAGTTAATATGCATACCTATGTCAAGACAGAAATAAAGATTTCGACATTACAATAATAGCATAGTTTTTAAGAAACATTCTCAGCATAAGACAGTAGGACTACGTTAATTTTCCAGAATGCTTAAACATATATACATAAGACTATGACTCGAGCTTTCTTTAATAGAATACTGGATCTATTATGTACTGAGAAATAGGAAATAGTCTACTGTAAACTCTGATTTTTGACTAGTCATAGCCTGCTGGTATATGTTTACACTGATACAATAGCACAATCAACACCAATAAAAAGAGGTGCTCCGTTACACTCCCGAATGTGTTCTCGTCTGGATGTGATTAGAGTTTACTGCAAGCTTTCTTTCTCTACACTATCTGCATATATTCGGCGTTGTGCTCACTTATTTAGATGTGTACTCATTTACACGGCCATTTTTATGAGAAAAGAGCTCCAATACCAATCTGTTGATACAACGAGCCCACTCATCTTCGTGATCTATGCCGACTAAACACATATCGGAGATTAGCGATCTTATTAAAGGTGCATAAACTATACGCAAGGTGCATTTTGATATATCGTTGATAATTATTATAGTTATAAAAATAAAAAAATATATTAAAGCAATTGTTTTGTTTGAATATAAATATAGTAATTATGCCATATTATTGTTATTAATGGTATCATTGTTTTATTATCAGTGTTATTATAATTATCATTATGTGTGTTATTATTAATAATAGCATTTTAATTATTGTTAATTAATTAATGCTGTTACTATTTTTATTTGCATTATTCTTACTATATTTTCCATTATTGTTATTTAATTTGTATTAATACTGTTATTATTACCACTATTATTGTTATTAGTACTATGGGTGTTATTTTTGTAGATATACTTACTCTTTTATTATAATTAACATGGTTAGTGTTATTTTTGTTAATATTATTATTATAAGGATTATCATCATAATTATTTTATTTTTATTATTATTATTGGTAATAGTATTATGAGTATTATGAGTATTATTTTTGTTAATATACTTCTTGTTTTATAATAATTACAATGGTTAGGGTTATCATTTGTTTGTTAATAATATTATAAGAATTTCCATTATCATTATCATCATGATTATTAGTATTATTAATAGTAATATGACTATTATTTTTGTTAATATACATATTATTTTATTATAATTACAATTGATAGTGTTATTATTTTTTTTTAATATTATTATTATAAGATTATCATTATCCTTATTTTAATTATATTATTAGTATTATTATGATTATTATTAGTATTATTAT
>OY744515.1:195720233-195747733 GCA_963556195.1 Sepiola atlantica
AATCGTTATTTAATAAAATAATTATAATTATAATAATAATAATATTACATGATGGCATACCTCCTCCAAAAACAGAGGTGGGCATGCCATGGTTGCCGTCGGTCCAATTAATCGTGAAGCTGCTAGGATAATAGAAGTAACAACCCGAGAGAGCACTATCCAGACTTCCACTGGAAGTGTGCGGCGAATACTGGAATATAGTTGAGTCTTATTTGCAGTATATTTTTAGAGGCATTCAACTGTTTTTTTAATCAGCGATAAATCAAGGATGTTGCTATGAGCCAATATGCTTTGCAAGAATTATCTCCCCAAAACAGAAAGACTTGGGCATCTGAGTATAATTGTTGCCACTTAGATTCCTTTGAAGGTTACCGAGTGAGTCATCGTTGTGGATTACGAGGATGAACATTTCTATTGAGTTAATTTGTTTTAACAATTTAAGTAATGATGTTCTTTTGTATTTTTAAGATTCGCAATAAACGAATTCGCTATCCGTTTATCAGTTGGCTGCTAGAACAAGAACTTACATTTACGAAAACACCATCGTGCTAACAGTTCGTTATTACTTGACGTTAGATTGCAGAACTTTTTAAAAAACAACTTTTCTTTCAAGGCAGAACATTGTAAACATGCCTATATTCAAAATGATATCCTATCTTCAATCTATCTATACATGTGCACCGCCGTGTGCATAGCGCTATTAATATACACCATTTAAGCAGATTTTTAGTATGTGGATGATATTTTATATAATTATTTTAGGCCAAACATAAACACACTTTAAATAACTTTATCGGTGTTATTTATGTCCTGGCTAAACTTCTTTTCTACGTCGGGTAATAGATGATATAACTGATATAAAATATGCTAGTCT
This sequence comes from Sepiola atlantica, assembly GCA_963556195.1. Taxonomy (NCBI): domain Eukaryota; kingdom Metazoa; phylum Mollusca; class Cephalopoda; order Sepiida; family Sepiolidae; genus Sepiola; species Sepiola atlantica. The sequence goes on from OY744515.1 coordinate 195,721,108, forward strand.
TTCTACTGTAGAAATTTACTAAACATAATATTAACTTCGTTTTTTTATTAATAGCGTGAGTGTTTCGGTATCACTTTGATACGATTGGGAATATCGAAGATAAACGCAGCTAAATTAGATGGAAATCAGCCGATAGGTGTTCATAGCTTTACATTACAACCCGGGTAGTGATTTACTCCTCTCCAGGAGTTAGGCACAAGGCCAGTTTTTTTATCCTACTCCCACAAGTAAGATGTGACCCAAATGCGGGTCGGGAAAGTGGGGTTTGAAAAGCCAGCGCCAGAGAGGTGAGCACTTTGGCAATTTAAAAATTGCCTGGGCAGCCACGTCAGCATTCCCCGGTAGGGGCGCCTCAGACAGTAAGCAATAAACTTACTCCTCCCCAAGAGGGGAGGCAAAGCCTGGGAGGGTGCACCTCCTAGAACTGCACAGGGCAGACCCATTGACCGGCGTAAGTCAAGCCCCGAAGGACAAGACAATACCAGTATGGGGTGCAGTATCCATCGGAACAGATACTACACTTTGATCTTAGCCAAAACGGGTATAACTAAAACACTACATGCCAATTCCAGCACATGCTTTTTATTTACATCGTAACTTTATTTTGATGTGTGCATTATAGCCAAGAAAACGATGCCGGTTTTCTAATACTTAGCATCCTAGGAAAAATGGCTTACTATACACACACGTTAAAACACTGATAGCAACATATGTTTTTCGTCTTCACAAAATAATTGAAAAACTTAACGAAATATTGGCTTTCTCGATGTGTTTCGAGCGATAATCTCCCTGATACGTCTGAAGAGGGCATCTTTCAACGCATTGCCATCACGTTTCCACGGCGAATAGGAAGTTCGTTTATTCGACGGTTAACTGTGGCGCTTCAAACAGGGATTCATACAATGTGATTAGTACTTGTACTGGCTTTGATTTCACTTCTGTTTCTCATGTCGTATCCCACTTAAAAATTGGCCTTGTATCATATCGGTGTTCGTTGGGGATGTTGCTTTATCCCAATTTATTTTTCACATTGTAATCATGTACTTAGGATGATTGACAAATCATGATAATACCTGTAGTTTGCAAGGCGAGCTCAATTAAAAAATGAAAATAGCAAAATAAAAATAAAATATAGTTTTACACGTTATATATTTCTTACTCTTTTACTATTTCTGTTTTCTTAAACTCTCTCCCTCTCAATATATATATATATATATATATATATATATATATATATATATATATATATATATATATATATATATATATATATACTCATGTATTTCGTTCTCTAGCTACAAGTATAACAGTCGTATGAATTGTAATATGTCCGCGTTTTTATGATAAATGGTCAAAAGACAGTCATAAGCAGGTGCGATAGACACTGTATCATTTAAATATGGAGCATCGAACAATATTAAGGATCGGAGGATGAGTGGATTATATTGAAACGCATGAAGAGATTAGTCAGTTAGTGAATTAATTGAAAAATAGAGCTTCATTAAAATTGAAGTTTCGTTTTTATTGATAATAGCTTAAGTGTTTCGGTATTTTTGGGAGAGCCGGAGTAGATAACATTTTGATACGATTGTGAATATCAAAGATAAACGCAACTAAATTAGATGGGCATCAGCTGATATGTATTCATAGCTTTCTAAAGATTATAGGAGAATCTCGCTTTACAATCCGGCCATAACTTACACACTACACTCCAATTCCAGATTATGCTCTTTTCTTTCAATCAGACCTTATTGTTATAGAAGCATAACTTAATTTTAATGTGTGTATTAGAACCAATAAAATTATGCCGGCTTTATAATACTTAGCATCATAGAAAACATGATTCACTACAGACACATTTAAAACACTGATATAAACATACTCATTTGATCTTTTAAACATTATAAAAAAACATAAGGATCGGCTAGCTATATAATATATATATAATGCAGATATAAACGACAACATTCAAACCAGGAAAATTGATGACTCATGTGAGCTAGGAAAGTTTCCTTATGAGGCTGGCTTTCACCACGATCCGTAAGTAGGAGTCTTACATCAGATATGTTGCTAAGGTCTGTGGAAAAGTGTTTTAGATCATTCTACCGTATGCTTTATTTATATGGGAGCTAGATACGATACATGACGTGCTGTTTCTACATCGGGGGAAGTGCCTCTCAGAGTACTCTTTTGTTTTGTCTACAGAATCAACTTCGGAATCTTGTGGGCGATGTCAGCTTCTTTACCACAGATGAGTCGTCTTTCTTTATCTATCGGTATTCTCATGGTCGATACTCGACTGAGCTCTTATCTCTGGGTCCCCTGAAAAACATCTCGCGTCAACAATTCTAAAAAAAAAAATCTTCATTTTCTGTGTATGCCCGGAGCTCAACCGAACTTCAATAATCAAATTTTATTTTTAAAGACTGCATGTCTGTTAAATGTAATATCGCAGGGCTGCTTCCAAGCTAGCTACAACGTGGTCGTTTTCAAGTCCAATGTTTACGTATTCTTATTGTACCGTTTGCTTAAGTAATTAAATTCTGCTTAGATCCAACCATATTTTACAATTTTCAAGGCGCTTGTTTTATTATCTACCTGACACAAATAAGTAATCCTTCATTCCGAGTGTCCTTTCGAACATGAAGAGCGGTGACGCGTTTGTAAAAAAAATCTTACACTTCATCTCGTGTTTTCAATTTGCACCACCGCTAGTGTGTGTCTATGCAGTCAGTTCCGGTTGCTTCTTCACTACACACATTACTTAGCACTGAATGATGAGTACAGCACGCTTTTGGCCGAATAGATATAGTAGTGGACACTAATTATTTATGCCGGGTTCAAATCACTTTCAGTCTGTTTTGATTAATTACGATCTAATAAGTGTAACTAAAGCTACCATAATGCCATTTCTTTCAGTATAAAAAAATGATACAACCTAATCAGGTTGATACACCTGTTCCCGTAGGATTACCGAAGGTAAGAAACATTAAGCCTGGCGAGTACTAAATGGGTTAACATTTGGGAACACCACATGCTGTATTTGGCCTGCAGACGAGATGGCACAACCAGTGTCTATCATGTTTACAGAAATGGTAGGACAGTGTATCTACCTGACTCCCCGAGGACGTCCCCGGGCGTTATGGGAAGACAGCAACAAAAACGACAGCAAAAAAGTAGTGATTAGTAAATCCTATATTATTGAAAGTTTAAAATATATATTCTGTTTCGTAAACAAATAGACACACACAGGGGTATATGGCGTATAACAGAAAATGTTAATAGATTAAGAAGCCCACGTACACCGAAATGATCTCAGATTCAGATATAACGCTTTGTGATTATAAAACAATAGCCATTATAACAATGGATAGCAGAATAACTAAATAGATAAATACAATGTAATGAGAATAATAGAGAAAAGTATGACTTAATGAGATACAAAAACATTTCCATTATAACTCGTTATCTGTTCGGATAACAATTTTAATGAAAACCTCATCGTAGTCTTTCAGTTTCATTATTATCATTTTTATAAGATTAAGAAATTGAAAAAAAAGAAAAACAATTTCTGAACATTCATGAAAACAAGATGGCGTAAAAATGTAAGGCCAACGGATTATAAGCCTGCGATGCTGAAACGGCAGCTACTAGTAGTTGTATTTGTAATTGTTTTGCATGTAATCTGAGGACGATGTGCCGTTCATTATATGTTTGTTCCTATTTACCTGCCTCCGCACAAAGACAGAATATGAGACAAGGTCTGTTTTTAATGTGGGCTAAATGCAGTTCTCTGAAATGGGCACTCTGGATTAGCACAAACAAAATGTCTTCAAAGTAAAAGGATTACAACTTTAAACTAGAGCAGAAAATTCAAGTGCAGTATCAGAACAGATTTTACACTTTGACCACAGCAAGAATTAGTCGTTCGAGAACTGAATCGAAATGTTCATTTGTGTATAATTTATTCTAAAAGCATACATTCTTTTTTACACTCACCCTGTTAAAAATTAACGACGTATAAAACATGATAATTCTGGTCAGCTAATTTCGACGTAATGAAAAACGCTATTTTATATTAGTTTAGCCTATTTTCACTTTTCTGTGTCGAACAGATTTCCCATCATACTCTCATTGTGTACTATGTTTCTATCTTATAAATTCATGGGCACGTGTTTTACCAGCATTTGTTTAAATGTATATATTATTAGACGTATTACTGACCATTCGCCGTACAACCACTATCCCTACTTATTCTACATTGATTTCATTCGAAACTTCGGAAATTGTTACATATTTCTTGCATCACTAAACATAATTATTTTTCTATAGTTTGCTTATTAATATAATTATTATTATATAGAACTTATATTAGTTCACTATAAAATAATAAGAAACACTCTTGCTATCTAATTCAGATAGGACTTGTTCGTGTATACGGACCCACGTATGTAAATCACATGCCGATGCCGATGCTGCAAGAAATAATAACTCTTTCTGTACATTCTTTCGTAGACCTAAATAAATAGTGACAGTGATTAGAAGGCACATATAGTAAAAGAGCTAGAGTGTGATACATAGTTTCGATAGAAATTGTTGTATTGTTAAGTTAATAAAGAATTCGGTAAATTAGAACAGTTACACTTGATTTGCTGAAAGATAGCACAATTCTAGAATAACATTTTAACATTATGCTGTTTTATTAAACTATATTAAAGAAAGGCTCAGTAAAGACACGTTGATGAAAACAGCTTTAGCATGATAGTAAGTATTTTACTCTTATAAAGCACTGTTTGTTTTGTGTTGTTAAACAAGGTTATATTTTACTAAGGCCATGTGTGTTGATAATATCTGATTTTCATAAAAAATGAATAAAGCAGTAATCTATATCATAAGAAATGTGCATGTCTCCGATTTGCTTCAATAATAACGTATGTACATTAAATTAAAGAGATATGGGGAGGCTTGATTTGAATAATAAGTGATATTAATCAAGATAGACATATAACGTATGTCAATTTAATATGATAATAATGAGGTAGCTTCATCTTAATAATAATTATTAAAATTTGAAAGAGAACATTGGTAAAGTAAACTGGAAGAGAGTAAGTGATGCGATACAGTATTAAGAATGTGAACATTATTTTAACAAATACATAAAGGAAGTAACACATGAAAAAAACTTATATATGAAGTGATTAAGTAAAAAAAAGTTGTATTTTAAAGTTGTATTTTAAACTCGAGTTAGATAGATGGGGAAGTTGGATAGATAGAAGCGGAGTGATGTAGAGTTACAGAGCGTGGGAAAGAAGGATGAGATGCGAGGAAGAAGAGGCGAGAAATATGTTTTGAAAGACAGATCTTACACATCTTTTAACTGTAGTATTTTGTTGACCACACACATCACCTAGGCAACGCCGGCTAGCCATGCTAGTAAATAGATTGAATTTCATGACAATAATAAACGAAGTCCGAGTTCATTAGTTTCAAAAACATAGTCATTAAGTCTTGTAATCGTTTTAGAAAACAATTTTAATGAGAAACAGAGTTGTTATTTGGTAGTCATTATTTTCATGTTCATATTATTACGAATATTTTCTCTCTTCTAGAAATGTTAAAGACATGAAGAAGAAAAACATATAGCGGGAAATTTAAAGGTAAATTTGATTAATTCCATGCAGTGCTGACACATAAGTCACTAATTTGAGAGAAGAACAATTGATTGTTGCCTTTTTATAAGATAGCGGAGTGTAATTTTGTTTCATTTTGCAAAATTAAATGTCCAAAGACATAAAAATTGCAACGCGTTCGTTATTTAATGAGCACGATTTAATTATGATTATGAGAAAACGTGGGAAAAGAAGTTTTTTTGATTGGAACATCAGATAAAGAGAGTGGAATAATGGAAAGAAAAGAGAATAAATTGTATGAATTGAATAAATTGAATATTTGAATCTAATTCAAACATTGGCAACTCCTCACTATATTATAAAGACCAATGCGCATGTGTTTCTATATTTATTTGTATTCTAGCAATATTAACACGGCGTTGCCCGTGATGAGTTATATTGTTGGTCGGAAATAATTATAAATATAATCATGTTTTTAAGTTTCGCCTTGAAACATAAATTTAAAAAAATGCAATATGAGATCAAGTTATATAAAACTATTAGCGCAGTGGTGTTTTTCATTAAACTGCGGTTTAGCAGAAAGCTGTAAAACAATAAATCGCGTTAATGAATCTAAACAAATTTGCCGAATCGATACGTTTTTATTTAATTATTTTATATCTGACCATTAAAATAAAAATAAGTATTATAATGTTTAATCCATTTAAAATACATTATTCAATCAAATATACTATGTAAAATGTTATTTCTTCTGTCAGCTTAACGATATGAATTTAGCATCAATAATTTCATGGGGATAAGTAACAATGGCTACAAGTTTAATCTTGTAAGACAAATGCAAGTGAGTAAAAATATGCAAATATCTAATTGCAGAACACGCCGATTTTAATCGTTAAAGGGGAATCGACAAAGAACACAGCAAGAAAGACTACTGTCTCAGACGTATCCTGTTGGTTGGAATATAGTGGAAATGCATTCTCTAATATGAAATGAAAATTGTAAGGGACGATTTTATAGCTTTAGGTTCTCAGTAATGCTAATAAGACTGTATATGTAAACACTTCAATTGCTTACAATTAGTTTTTACACGTATTGGTTTAACAATGATCAGTCCAGAGTTTATTTTTAACGTTGTGCTGCCAAAATTAAGCTGCACCTCAGCAGATGTTGCGTAAATGCTATAGTAGTACAAAGGAAAATTTAATAGACATACCAAAATGAATACATTTATATATATTATCATATCTATTAGTATCTCTCTCTCTCTCTCTCGCTCATATATATATATATATATATATATACATATATATATAGCAAGCTATGAAAATATATTTATGGCACAGAGGCTCCCGCGATTCATCCCCAAGGGGAATCTTTTTAGCCTGAAGATTCCCCCGGGGATGAAACGCGGGAACCTCTGTGTAGCTTAATTGTCATGAATTTATTTTCATAGCTTGCCACCTAGCTCTACTGACGTATCAAGCACTGTTGAAGTAAATACTGAAAATTGATACATAACAAGTATATCTCCTTATAAAATTGTATGTGGATACATGAAATACTAATATATATATATATATATACATATATATATATATATATATATATATATATATATATATATATATATATATCATATGATTTTGAATTTATTTTAGCTCTATCTTTGTATGTATATATATGGGATCGGCGGTAATTTGGCCCAAAAATAGACTTGTGCATTGCACTTTGAAACAGTGGGGATCACTTTAAAGAGAGAGTGTACTATTATTAAAAAATAAGTTGTTTTTAATATATACAAACCATAGTTACATACACTGATGATCAGACAGAGCAATATCCTAATGTTGTATCGAAGGCACGTGCTGTTATCAATACGTTTTTTTGCAGTCAAGGACGTTGTGTTATTTATTAATTTACTCTAAAAATCGTATTCTTATTTTTTTTATATTTTTAATATTGAATGTTTATTTACTATATTTTACTTATTCCTTTTCTACATTTATTTTATCTTATATATTTTAAGCGTGCATTTTTTCTAAATCACCATTGAATGAAACTAATGTTTCCAACTTGATTTTCATTTTATAAGAAAGTTGGCTTGCTAAAATCATCTTAATAACAGTATATGTTGTTCATTCTATTTGTAAGTATAATTCTACAATAACACAAAAAGCAAGTGATAAACGATGTGTTTTCTGTCAGCTAAACGATTTTTTTAGTCTGACTTTTAAAATCCGACAAGATCTGGTCACGTAAGCAGAACAAGAATATAATTGAATACAATATGGGAACGAATAATATATTAAGTCGATAAGAACAACATTAGGATGATTTCAGTTTTAGACTCCCAACGTCTTTAATAACGAATATTCCCGAATAAAATCAAGCGACATATTTGTCCTCAAAATTGCATGTAACTTTACTTTGTATGTTAAGTGTTTCATTTGTTTATTCTTTTTCATTTTATTTCATATACACTTTTTGTCAGGCCTTCCTTTTTTTAGTGAATTCACACTTCTATCGGTCCTTTGCTCAGTGTGCATTTTATCTATATATATATATATATATATATATATATATATATATATTATCGACATGACTCATTTTGCTATCTTATGGCAATACAATATTTCCAGTGCAATATCCAATTGCTTCAGAAATAATTCTTATATTATCACATATTCGGATGTATGTATGTTGAGATATTTCTTCTATAATAACCTCAAGTTAATTGAGCTTGAGAAACTGTTGGTTTCATTTACATTATCTTATAAAAATAACATCGTAGTGTTTTAACGATTGCTATTGTATTTTCCTACTTTGTACAGTTGACTGAAATCTCTATAGAACATTAAATGCATTAGTTTCCGATTGCAGTTCACGTATGATTAAAGGTTGAATGCTATCCTTAAAGAGACGATATTTTCCAGAGAAGACGTATTCCATTATTAATACCCCGAAAGGAAAATGTCCGGCTGTGTGTGTGCTTCAATCTCTTGCATTCAAATATCCCCTATATTCTACCATTATGAATCGCTACTTAGGTGTATCATTCTAATTTACAGTCCCATAATCGTTACTATTTTCTGGTACACGGTTGGTATTTACAGCCTGCCCACTAGAAGCAAATCTGTTACAGGGCGGGAAAATAGTATAAAGAGTATAAAACGCCGCACAATGGGTGGTGCAGGCTTAGCCCTTGAAAATTAACTGATCAGACGTTAATATTTTACGTTGAGGATGTCTAAACTATTTATCTCTAAACTAACGTTTCTTCCTAAAGCGAGAAAGCAAGGCCTGTGATGGTGGAACTCCTAGGTCTACTAGACGCTAGTTAAACCCGCTGAGCGTATAGTGTACTACTAAAACTTTATTGATCTTGGTAGCTTGTATGTTTATTTGTCTATCTCAGTACACACTAAATGAAATAATAATTTTCATACATTAAAATGAAGTTGGGCTAACAGTACACAGTTGATGATGTCATTTTGTAAAACACATGAGATTAGTTATAATGTTGAGCAGTAGATTGCTACGGACAATAATGACTTCATCCATTTATTTATAGATAGAACGGTAGACATCCGTTATGAGCTTTTATTTAGGCTTACCAACTAGAACCACGAGGTGGTGAAAATAATAATTATTGCATATGTTTATCATTTCTATCAGAAAGAGAATTATAAGTAAATAGCTGAAGCAACACTTTCTACATATCGTTGATCAAATGGTGTCTAGTCAATCTCTTGCGTTATTTTCATGGGAAGTGTTTGTCCTAGCTCTAATCCATGGTTTAACTTCTGTAAAACATTCAAATTCGTGCACCTAAAAGTAAACATTACTGCCATGAACATTGTTTCTTTCAAATGTTAACAGTGTATTGTTAAGCCGCCGTCTTAAATACTCAAATGCTGTCCAGTTTACACTATCGTAACACATACTTACTATGTTGTCTAACCATGTATTTGCCAAACTCATTCACCCATATTCTCATATGGTCTTTCAGCCTTGACAAGTGAGTATCTATTTGTACATGATAACAATCAGCTCAAAATCAGGCAGTATAAACTTACGAGATGTAGAATGATGATTTGTTATTAAAACTTCTAAAAATACCATTCTATATAAAACAAAGAGCGCTAATAATGTAAATCCTAAAACGAAACCAACAATTACATCATTATTGCATCCTTGTGCTACCGGATGAAGCGCATACACCGAGTTTTAATTCGAATATAATTAATTGCAGAACCTGTTCACCTATTGAATTTCCTCGGTTGACACAATCGAACTCTTTTAAATGTGTCGGTATGTAATTAGTTATACACTGTAAACATACAACTTCGAAATCAATGGAGAACATTTAAGATGTTTCTAATCAATAACAGTCTGTTTGTGTAAGTAGTTACCAGAATAATTTAGTGTGAATAGAGTGGTTTAAACTGGGGTACAAGCCACGCTATATATACGAGAAGTTATGTTATCAAATTTAAAAGCATAAATAAGTCTTCTTTGTAGATTCTCTATCATAGCTTTATCTCAGGAAACTTCGGTTTAAGCTGTTTTAAGCATTGGTACCACATAACCTACCTAATTGTTTAATTCCCTTTACTAATATATATATGTATATATATATATATATATATATATATATATATATATATATATATATATATATATATGTGTGTGTGTGTGTGTATATATATATATATGTATATATATATATATATATATATATATAAATATATTTAGAAAAGTCACACATTTGAAGCGCTGGCGGAATAGCAATAATAACGAGAATATTTTTTAATAAAATATTTAGAAAACCTTGCACAACGCAAATTATTTGTATTTAAAAATAAATTATTTATTTACCTTAAACAACATTTTTTTTATATAAACTTGAGTACTTTCGGTAAAATATACCATCTTCAGAATAATATTTCTTCTTTTTTTTCTTTTTTTCTTCTTGATTGAGACATACTTATCGCAGCCAAGTTGAAATTCGTCTTGATGTTAGGACGACAATGTTTATATCTCATGTACAACTTGTCTCGAATCGTCTCGTTTCAATTTAAATAAAAACAATAATGGAGCTGAATTTAATATTGGAAAACTGTATATCACCTGCGTAATCTCATGCACGGTTTTACAAGCACTATGTTATTTTTTCTATCGTAACAATATTACATATTAGTTGATAGTATTCGTCGACTGTAAAGGAAATACGTCTTAAGACAAATAAAATTACGCATTTACAATAGCAGTTAAGTTTCAATATCTCAGGTATTTCACTGATTATTCTTTGTGAATAATGATACGTCTGTGTAAGCTAGGAAATTGAGTTTGATTAGGCAGAGCGTTATATGATAGTTCCCCTTTTTCGACTAAACGCTTGGAGACCCTCAACACAGTCGCATAGAAGATCTCCACATTTCTATTTTATCTCACCTCTAAACATGTAGCACTTTGCCATACCTACAATAAAGCTCAAGATGGATATACATATTTTTATATAGATTATTCAGAACCTAATAGAGTTGCATGCTCTTTAGTTTCAGATGAAAAAAACATAATTAAATTATTAATTAAATAAATGAATGATTTCGTCGAAATTTTAAACATGCCCCTCTGCTGTATCTTACCTGTATATATATATATATATATATATATATATATATATATATATATATATATATATATTTTGATTTTATTCCATTAATTGCGACAAAACAGGTTTTGTTTCATTGGTGCGAGTAGCTACCAACTCGTCGGGCGAAAGGAATTCAAATGGCATAAAATTTTAAGTTCACTCTAACGGGAGATTGAAAATTGAAAATACATTGGAGGGGGAGGGGGATAGAGTTGGGGCTTTGTCTATAACGGCGACATGGGACATGAGAGGGGAGGGGAGGACTCCAACAAGTCGTGTTTCAAAATTATTACGTGGGAGGTTTTGCACGTGTCAGTGCTGTGTCAATCTCAATCTCGGCCGGGGTGGGAGGAGGGGGATGGGGCGACGGCCGGAGTGAGTTAAATTTAAAATGAGAATTATGGTTACAACCGTCATTCTCATTTTATTTTAATTCTAATAAGTAATTATCATGTGGATAAAAATGTTTGATAATTTTAATTTAGGGTATTAATTGCTACTTTTGCATTTTATTTATTTTATTTTAATGTTTTGTTTACTATTTGTAGTGAATTTTGTTGTGATTATATATTTTTTTTTATTCCCTCTACTTTTTTTAAATATTTTTTTTTTAATTTTTTTTTTTAATTGTGATTATATTATACCGAGATCAATACTAGTGGAATCATTTTATAAGAGAGGTTTTCTGGTGTTACCAGTCTTATCAATAACAAAACCGATTATGCCAATGGTAACGCCTGCCAATCATGCCTACGGTAGTCGCAGTGATAACCGCCTTATGTAAAAGCCTTAATAAAAATGAAATGAAAAATAAATAAAGATAAATATAAATACAATTAGATTAGAATAAAAATAGAAATAGAAATAACAAGTTTGTAAGAATATTAATGATAATAACAATAATAATAATAATAATAATAATAATAATAATAAAAATAGTAATAATAATAATAATAATAATAATAATAATAATAATAATAATAATAGTAATACTGATAAATACCGCCATCAATTACCATCTTGCTACTTGTGAAGTCATTGGGCGAAGTAACTCGACAAGTGATGGTAGACTTTTTTAATTCCACTACCAATGACAAGGACTAAGTACCAGTTAATAATTAAGTGTTCAAGGTAGTGATCGAGGGGTTAAGTAATTGAGATTAGTCTAAGTGATATCAGTGTTGATAGCTGTCCTAGTGATGGGTTTATGTTAGAATTGGTAGTATGGCTGAGAGGTTATTGAGGCTGTGCATTATAGGTAGAGATTTGATATTATTGGTAGTTCGGAGGGGTGGTTATATATTTATAGATTCATCATGACTTGTTGGGGTGGGATTGGGTTGTAAATTTGGGTGGGTGAGTATGGGGTTATAGTGTGTTTTGGGGTAGTGTATAGTGGGGGTTTAATGTTATCATTCATTTTTGTAAAAAACAAAAACAAAAAACTGTTAATTTTATGTTGAAGTTAAGTAGGGTTGGTGTGGTGTTAAGGTGGGGTATGTGGGTTGCTAAGGAGGTAGAGTCTACTATGTTTACAGTTGATAGATGTCTCTTGTTTTCTATTTAAGAGTTTGTTTTTGTTTTAAATAGAAAACAAGAGACATCTATCAACTGTAAACATAGTAGACTCTACCTCCTTAGCAACCCACATACCCCACCTTAACTCCACACCAACCCTACTTAACTTCAACATAAAATTAACAGTTTTTTGTTTTTGTTTTTTACAAAAATGAATGATAACACTAAACCCCCACTATACACTACCCCAAAACACACTATAACCCCCTACTCACCCACCCAAATTTACAACCCAATCCCACCCCAACAAGTCATGATGAATCTATAAATATATAACCACCCCTCCGAACTACCAATAATATCAAATCTCTACCTATAATGCACAGCCTCAATAACCTCTCAGCCATACTACCAATTCTAACATAAACCCATAACTAGGACAGCTATCAACACTGATATCACTTAGACTAATCTCAATTACTTAACCCCTCGATCACTACCTTGAACACTTAATTATTAACTGGTACTTAGTCCTTGTCATTGGTAGTGGAATTAAAAAAGTCTACCATCACTTGTCGATTATTTCGCCCAATGACTTCACAAGTAGCAAGATGGTAATTGATGGCGGTATTTATCAGTATTACTATTATTATTATTATTATTATTATTATTATTATTATTATTATTATTATTATTATTATTATTATTATTATTATTACTATTTTTATTATTATTATTATTATTATTATTGTTATTATCATTAATATTCTTACAAACTTGTTATTTCTATTTCTATTTTTATTCTAATCTAATTTTATTTATATTTATCTTAATTTATTTTTCATTTGATTTTTATTAAGGCTTTTACATAAGGCGGTTATCACTGCGACTACCGTAGGCATGATTGGCAGGCGTTACCATTGGCATAATCGGTTTTGTTATTGATAAGACTGGTAACACCAGAAAACCTCTCTTATAAAATGATTCCACTAGTATTGATCTCGGTATAATATAATCACAATTTAAAAAAAAATAAAAAATAAAAAAAAATATTTAAAAAAAGTAGAGGGAATAAATAAAAAAAAAAATATATAATCACAACAAAATTCACTACAAATAGTAAACAAAACATTAAAATAAAATAAATAAAATGCAAAAGTAGCAATTAATACCCTAAATTAAAATTATCAAACATTTTTATCCACATGATAATTACTTATTAGAATTAAAATAAAATGAGAATGACGGTTGTAACCATAATTCTCATTTTAAATTTAACTCACTCCGGCCGTCGCCCCATCCCCCTCCTCCCACCCCGGCCGAGATTGAGATTGACACAGCACTGACACGTGCAAAACCTCCCACGTAATAATTTTGAAACACGACTTGTTGGAGTCCCCCCCCTCCCCTCTCATGTCCCATGTCGCCGTTATAGACAAAGCCCCAACTCTATCCCCCTCCCCCTCCAATGTATTTTCAATTTTCAATCTCCCGTTAGAGTGAACTTAAAATTTTATGCCATTTGAATTCCTTTCGCCCGACGAGTTGGTAGCTACTCGCACCAATGAAACAAAACCTGTTTTGTCGCAATTAATGGAATAAAATCAAAAAATATATATTTTGCTCTGAATTTTCATTGAGCACTCTCATAAACCCGGTTTCAACTTCCTTCGGATTCATACCCCCTGGATATTTGTAACAAGTTAATTATATATATATATATATATATATATATATATATACATATACATATATATATATATATATATATATATATATACATATATATATATATATATACGTATATATATACATATATATATATGTCCATATGTATACGCATATATATATATACATGTATATACATATATACATATACATATATATATACATATATATACATATATACATATATATATATATACATATGCATATATATAAATATGTATATACATATATACATATTTATATATGTATACATACACATATATATACATATATAAAAGTATATGCATATATATACATATACATACATGTATATACATATATATACACACATATATACACATATATACATATATATATATACATATATATATATACATATATATATACATATATATATATACATATATATATATATATACATATATATAGATACATATATACACATATATATACATATATCCATGTGCATATATATACATATATACATGTACATATATATACACATATACTTGTACATATATACATATACACATGCACATATATATACATATATACATTTACATATATATATACATACATGTACATATATATATATACATACATACATGTGCATATATATACATACATACATGTGCATATATATACACATATTTACATGTACATATATACATATATACATGTACAAATACATACATGTATACATGTACACATATATACATATATACATGTACATATATATACATATATACATGCACATATATATATACATGTACATATATATACATATATACATGTGCATATATATACATATATACATATACATATATACATACACATATATACATACACATATACACACATGTACATATATATATATACATATTATACATATATACATATATATACATACATATATATATACACATATACACACATGTACATATATATACTTATATATATACACACATATACATACATATATATACACATATATATAGACACATATATACATATAAAGATATATATGTATACACAGATATATATACATACATATATATATACATATACATATATATACATATATATTCATATACATATATATAGATACATATATACATATACATATATATACACATATATACATATACATATATATACACACATATATACATATACATACCCATATATACTGATATATACACATATATACATATACATACATATACATACACATATATACATATATATATATATATACATATATATATAGATACATATCAAAACACATATAATATATACCAATTATATACACACTTATATACACATATACACATATATACACACACATATATACACATATACCCATATATACACACATATATATATATATACACATATATATGTATATATACACACATATTGTTCATTTTCTAGAAAGGCTGGGTCTCTTCTGTTATGTTCAATATAGCTTTCTTGGTGTTCGTTCAACTGCTAATCTTTTAACGGTCATAACTGAGCGGCTCTGTAAGTTTATGGATTATTCAGGTTAGGGTAGAGCGATTGGGCTTGGAATTTCGAAGGCGTTTTACAAAGTGTTGTATTTTGGTCTCCTACACAAACTTCAGGGTCATGGTATTTGTGGTTAGGTTCTTGACATTATTAGGTATTTTCTTTCTGATCGAAGCTTGGGAGTAACTTTGGACAGTGTATTTTCTGTCTTTTTTTTATCCATGCTTGTGTTTCTAAGGGCTCTATTTTGCGCATATTTTTTTCTCTATACATATATGATCTTATTAAGAATATTTTTCAGAAGATCAACATCTATACTGAAGATATCTCTCTATATTCTGGTGTTGCTTCTCGCATATCACCCTCTGATCAGTCGAAATATCCAGCAGATCTAGATGTTGACCGAGATTAATTTGTTGATTGAGGTACGAAATGACGTTTTGTATGTAATCCAGTTCAGAATCAGCTTGTGTGTTTCAATCGTAGGTGTCCCCGTTTTCTGCCTAAGATTCCCATGGATGGTTCTGCTCTTAAGGAGAAATCAACTCTGAAACTTCTTCGTTTTTCTCATTCATAAAATCCTTCTTGAAGTTTATACATTAGATACATTGCTCTGTTTGCTTCTCGTAAATTCGGGTCTATTTATCTTCTCACACCTGAGGCTATTCTCTATATCTACAAATCCACAATGAGACCATGTTTAGAGTACTGTTGTCAAGTTTGAGCTGGTGAATCTCTGTCTAATGTAACGGGTTTGGATAAGGTGCAGAAACGTATTACTAATTTGATTAACCATACCTTTTCCTCTATTCATCCTTTCTTACAGATGTGATTTTGCTAGTCTCAGTCTTTTCTATAAATACTATGACAGCATGTTTTTTCAGAATTATGTGATATATTACCTGCTTCTTTTGTTCCAGCTCGTTTGACTTGTTAGTCTATTGATCGTTTCATCAATTCGCTGTTTTGATATCACATTATACTGTTTCCTCCTACCTATAATCATGGGCTTTTCAATACTAAGGTCAATAGGCATCTTTTGCTTTGTCGATAATCACATTAGCATTATATATATATATATATATATATATATATATATATATATATATATATATATATATATATATATAACTTCGGGAATATCTAAAGAATTTATATAATACAAAGACAAAATATTATGCTAAAAATTGAGCATACTAAGTCAGTCTAAAACTTATACGACCTAAGGTATGAATAAAGGTTTCAAGTACGTGACGGGGTTATGACCATAATCCTCTTCGCAATAGGCAATTTGTGCTTACACACACTTAGTCGACCGATCCATCGATAGCCGGAAACAGCTTCTTTTTTAATGGTGTGTATCTTCGCCGTGTCATTCCTCATTACCTCTTTTTCCATATCCTCTCACACACTACTCCTGAAATCTGAGCATTTTAGGGTCTCAGAACGCGTGTCACTATCGGCTGATGTGAGGTCATTTTGGAATCGGTTGAACGACTCCGTAATTTAAGTTACAAATCACATCTTCCAACATCTGATGAAGCAAACGCGACGGCGGAGATTAACACACTTCCAAATTCAGACTTCCAGAACTGTTTCGGTAGTGAATAGATCGGGGGCTAAGTGTGTGCAAACACAAGGAGCCTTCTTTGAAGGTGATTAGGGTTCCAAACATGTAACGTATTTGAACATTTTTTAGACAGGCCTCGTATTAAATTGTTTATTTTCTGAAATATGTTCAACTGATACAGTTATTGTCCATTATATCCGGATATTTAAAAATACCATATTTCAAACATCGAATAAAATACTAGATGTTTCTAAGATTATTTTAAATTTAAAAAAAATCATATTCTGTAAAAAAGTATTTGAATATTCCTTTGAAAAAAATATAAAGATTTTTGAAACAGCTTGAAGAATTTTCATTTTCTGTTTTAAGTTATTCTTATTTTTCATAAATAGGGTTAATGTAGCCGTGAAATGTTTACTTGTAAAGGTATTCCAGTTGTCAAGCTAAGGTAAATACCTGACAGTGTGTCTACTATGAGAAAGTATAGTTATTAAAAAGTATATTTAATTGTTTAACATGCGCCAGTTACATCTTGAAAACTATTTCAAGGGCTTGTTTTTCGGTCGTCTGAAGTAGCTAGACTTTGACAAATGTCGTTGCTGAAACATATTTGCATATGTATATCTTTAAATGTGTGTATTAGCAAAAATGCACACACAAATACAGTTTAACTTTTATAAACAACGTAGCCCAATGCGATTAACATTTATGAACTACCGACTGTACACTCACTAATATATACACATATACATATATATACACACACACACACATATATATATATATATATATATATATATATATATATATGCGTGTGTATGTGCGCGGTATACTATGCTACACTAAATTAAACAGTTAAAAAACTAAGTCCCTTCGAGTTGATTTTTCAATAATAATAATGATAAAAATAACAATAATTACAGTGGTAATACTAGTAATAAAAAACGCTGTGAAAATTGAAGTACTAATAGTAAAATTAAAGTAATTTCATATATATATGAACCTCCAGAATACAACATTCAGAAGAACTAAAAAAGATTCGCAGACTTGTTTCTACATTTGTTGCCATGTCTCTTAACCGTCTTTGATTTCTCGTTTTTACAATGTATTTGACATCCTCTTTCTCTCACACAATAACGGCCCTTGTATTTTATCGTTTATCTCTATCCCTTTTTCTTTCTTTCTCTCACTCTCTATTCTTTCTATAAAATAGCTTCGTTTCGTTGTCTTTCTCTTTTCCTTCGCGGGTATTATTATCTGACTCATCGGACGTTACTTTAACATTTCCAAAGCCTTCAAAGAATTGTATAAGCGTATTTAAACATGCTTCTTGAATCTGACGTTTATGGCCACCGGTTATAACGGACACAAACCGATAGAAGGCAAGTAACGTTAGAATTAAGAAAGGCAGGTCACTTGGGCTTGACATTCATGGCTGTTAATCGACACCGTTATGACACAAAGACTCCATAAGGCACAGGTCGAACATAAGTATATGTAAGTGTGACAACTACGTTGTACGTTTCAATAAGATATTCGAGTATTGCTACATTTCACGGACAAATATTTGCTAAGAATGTGTATGTTTTTAACACATCTGCACATGCATATATATGAAAATATAGAAAACATACACGTATATGTGTTTTGTCAAAAATCTAAACATATAAAGTATATGAATGCTCCAGTATAGATGGCCAATGACCAAAACTTTCGTCTTCAAATCGCCAATTATGAAAGAGTCCTATCTTTAGAAAGATAGTAGTATGTAACTACAACAGACACGCACAACCAAAATGCTTAACAAAATATATCCCCCGCCAGTGTTCGATTTAAATTCCATATTTCCATAAAATAGCGTCTGACGGAAGTTTAAAAGAGGAAATAGCGAGCAGGTCGTCAACTAGAAAGTTTAAAACAAAAGGCAAATGCAACGACGTAAAAAACACAGAAAAAAGTAACGAACACGTCTTATTATGGGCCAAGTAAGATAACCTGTTTGTCTGCCATCTATGTGATTTCTCAATTCCCATAAATACTTGAGACTAATTCGTCCGGTAGTTATTTACATACTTTTTAAGACTGAATTGATATATATATATATATATATATATATATATATATATATATATATATATATATATGTGTGTGTGTGTGTAAATGCTTTTTATTTCATGTATATACACATATAATATCATAATGTAATATAATATATTTTCAATATTTACTTCAACAGTGTTCAATACAGTATAAAGTAAGTATTACTAGTAAAACGAAAATATATCGATGGAAAGTAAGCTAAAAAGAGGTGTCAATATGGCATCCTCAAACAATAATGATCAGCTTAAATGCATGCATTTTTGTTAGCTATTGCATGTAGATATAAGTAGTGTTCAGCCAACCCAACAAACGACTATATATATATATATATATATATATATAGATCTTAATTTTCCTAAATTACGTGACAGTTTCCTTGGGCCGAGTGGATATGGCTGACTCTGTGTACCGGGTTCACGCCTCCCGACCGTCTGAAATTGTTACTTCCCGGCACTGATGAGAGCAATAAGCTGGAAACGCTAGCGTCTGTAGGTATAAATAATTTAATATTCATTGATAAATATTATACTAAGCCCTTTTAAGAAATTAAAGTTTAGCACTCTTGTGGAAGTTAAAAATAGACTGTCAAAAAGCTCTAATGCAAAGTTCCGAATACGTTCGTCGAACACTCTCGACTAGTCTTCTATCTGTGCCCGCTTCTAGGTACATATATATCTTAATTTTCCTAAATTACGTGACAGTTTCCTTGGGCCGAGTAAATATGCCTGACTCTTTGTACCGGGTTCGCGCCTCCTGACTGTCTGAAATTGTTAATTCCCGGCACTGCTGAGAGCAATAAGCTTGAAACGCTAGCGTCTGTAAGTATAAATAATTTAATATTTATTTATAAATATTATATATATATATATATATATATATATATATATATATATATGTATATATATATATATATATATATATATATATATATATATATATATATATATATATATAGAATAACAGTTATCTCAAATAAAATCTAGTCTGTGTACGCTGTTTGCTTCTATTTTGCTTCTTCAATTTAGTAAGTTGTTAAAATGGTTCAAATTGAAAATGTGTATCTTCTCATTCAAACATACTAAACCGTAAACTAATTTGAATGTAAGGATAGTAGAAAGTATACCTTTGGTTTAGTTTCGGCAGCCTTCTGACTTTCGTTCCCGTTATTTTGTCCTTATATTTCATAAGCGATGTTTGTGACAAAAGGGGAATAATTGATGTTTTCTGGGTCGACATCCATCCATCTAACACTAATTGTTGGCTTGTGTTTAACCTTGAAGTGGTGATTAATTTGTGCTCCTTACATCATGCTTTATCTAAAGCGATTTCTAATTAAAAAATACTATGATATAGTACTCGATTATTCTGAAGCGTCTGCATTCTTTTAGATTTTCGAAATACTTCGCTGGTGATGTTTTGAATTGCAAATAAATACATGCAATTACCTTAATAACTTTTGACGGGGAGTAAACATAGATACCTAATTTATCGCTGTGTTTCTCACTCTCTCTTTATGTTGATTTATATATATATATATATATATATATATATATATATATATATATATATATATATATATAAATCGAGAGAATAAATCCCCAA
Organism: Sepiola atlantica; assembly: GCA_963556195.1. Taxonomy (NCBI): domain Eukaryota; kingdom Metazoa; phylum Mollusca; class Cephalopoda; order Sepiida; family Sepiolidae; genus Sepiola; species Sepiola atlantica. The sequence goes on from OY744515.1 coordinate 195,742,421, forward strand.
TACTTTGAGCACTGAAGTAAAACATCAAAAAGTGTGTCTTCAACTAAATAGAATACCCTTCTGAGTAAGGATACTGACGACCTGTTCCGCCCCGTTGTTTCATAACGACACAGAATGTATGGTTAACTTTAGATATATAAGAGTGGTTCCCCCTGAGACCTGTCTTTACTATGATTGGTTCTCCTTAACATGAGCTGGAAAAATGGCTTGCGTATATCTTTGATATTGTCCTAGAAAAACTTTCAGCTTATTGTATAGAATATTTTCCTTTCGCATCATTTATGCGCGAATTGGTTTGCAATTGAAAACAAACTTGCTCTCTTATTTTAATCCCACAGGCTTGCTTACAGATGTACCCTGAACGAAACCATTGCAGTATGTACTGTTATGATGTATGGTTGGACACTATTCCCGCTCTAGTCGCTTAGTTTTTCAGTTTCAGTTACCAAATTATTTTTTATGATCTATTTAATGGGTGGGCGATAAGCAGTCGTTTAGTGAATATTTTCCTATCTATCTATGGACACTTTCTATTTAACCGGGTATTTAGACTATTTTATTATCAGCGTAAGGTACGAAGCATGAAGTTGTTTTACTGAAATTTAATACGCGAAAGTTCACTATGAAGAAAGAGTAAAATAACACTTTAACTTTTTGGACGTGTTGGTTGGAAGTGCAGAGCATCACTTCATAACCACCATATATATAAATCACACATTTACAGGCGTGTATATGAGTTGGGGGTGCTTTGCCTTTATGAGCAGAAAATAAGTGTGAGTAAGACACCTCTCCACCGCGCTCTTATAATTTGCACTGAAAGAAAACGTGCGGTTAAAATGTCATTAACATGCTTATTAGTACTTGTAACCTCAACAGAGTCATTTCCAAGTGAATTAAGCTAAAATTGTGAAATTCAATAATAACACAATATTTTGTGCACCCAAGTGTCCGCTTTACCTGAGAATTCCCTTAATTGGTAACGTACTACTGAGTTTCCCCACATGTGAGGTTTCTTTTTTCTTTGTTTTTTAAATTTATTTTCCAAAAATATACCCACTATATAGTGTGTTTTTTTTCTTGAGATCTCAATCCAAGAATATTTCATTCTTTGTGAATTTTTCTAATGATTTTGTAGCGTTGCAGAGACGATATAAGAATACCTATGTGTTTTCTCACACGGCAAAAGAAACGGACCGTAAAAATACATATAACATTAATGTTATGTTTTTTTGGAAATGTGAAAAAAATAAAATAAAAATAAAGAAAACATATTCATTGGAATATTAAATAAACCTAAGTTATATATATATATATATATATATATATATATATATATATACATGCACACATATATATATATACATACACCCATATATATATATACACACGCATATATATATATATACATGCATATACACATCATATACATATATATGCATATATATATATATGTAATATATACATAAATATACATACATACATATATACATATATATACATACATATACATATATATTTACATATATATATATATATATATATATATATATATATATATATATATATATATATATATATATATATATATAATATTATCATGCTTCATGAAGTGGCGGATTATTAGATATATATCAGTTTTCTCATGAAATCCCCTAACTTATACCATGAATAATCAACTGATTTTGTGTTTACGTTTTTACAGAAGAATTACATTCTGGGCAGCTTATATACAAAATAATGAACATACTGAAAACTTGAAATGATTGAAAATAGTTCAGACTGGCTCATTTAGTCTTAACGACACGAGATGTTCGTCGTCATCGGAGAAGCAGGAAACGAAATTATTATCTAGATTGTAATAAGCTGTACCTCATGAGGTGGGTGTACATAAATGTTCTATTTTTGTATGCACATGTAGTTGTTATTTGACACTTTCGTGTTCAGAAGGAACATCGAAATATACACATATTTAGTTCGATGGTTGAATTATGTTAGATTGAATAATGTTTGAAGAAAGATAGTGTTCATTGTTGCAGTCAACGATCGAGAAAGAATCTGACTGTGCATGTGAATCTGAGCGTGCCAAGAGAATGTCAGCACCCCCTCATAATAAAATGAAAGTCATATGGAATGTTGTTTCCAGAAAGATCAGTCGTCTAACTTATATCGCATTTTGATCAGTAAAAAACTACAAAATATTGAATAGCCAATACTCGATAATTTCCGTTGTGTAATATGAACTTTTATTAATTTTACCAAACTTTTTGTAATGTCTTTTAAATATCCTACTATTAAATCTTCATAAAAAGTTTAACACTTTTTAAGATTTATGAAATGAAACACAGAGAATACACATACACACATCTAAAAAGACTCGAGTAACTTTTTTCAACTCACACCATACATTCCGAATACAAATTCTATATGAATTACCGACCAATTTAAACTCACACCCATATGGTGTCCTTCTTAAGCAAAGTGCACTTATATATGAAACTAAATGGCCCCCACGATACACTTAGTTTAATATTCAGATAGTTATTATCTAATCAGTCGTATATAATTGTTTATATGCAATTAGTTTATTCCTCAATGCGGCATATAGGAGAAGGCAAAGCATGAACACATGTTAATTAAAGTCGCAAACCTTTGTTCTAATGAAGTTAACAACTTCATTTTATATATATTTAAGCTGTGCATTGTATTCATCAGTTAGTAAATCCGTATATTATTTACAAGATACGCTAGATGTACCAATGCATACGAATAATCACGATCACAGAGTGAGCTCTAATGATCATAACCTTTCTTATACGATATGATCGTAAATACAGTAAGCATATTCATTGCCTGATACAATATACGTAAGACGGGAATGTGAAATAATGTGCGCGACGTTTCTTAGAAAACTTGGAAACTCGCACTCCGGTAGTGACGTAAGTGTAAAATACGCGGAAAAAGTACATTTTCTTGAGATACTTTTTTAGTGTAATAAAGACGATTTTTTTACAAAATGACTCTTCCTTCTGTTATAATATTATAGAACAGGAAACGGTTGATTCGAAATCAGTCTCTAGTTTTTCCTAAGAAGTTATTTAATTTTTTTTTTGCAACAAAACAAATGAAAACTAGAATTGATATAAAAATAAATGAAAAAAAGAAAAAAGAAAAGAAAAAGTGTTTTCTATTTTTTTTTATTTCTCGCTATTTTGGGAAATAATAAAAAGTTGGTGCCGGTCGTGAGAGCTATGACACTCTGCAATGTCAGTTGTTATGTAAACACATCCGCAAACAATAGCAGAACGTGTTGCGATATGTGTGCCATCTGCATCCTATATCTTGCATAAACAAAAAAGGGTTTTTGCCGATAACGACGAATAAGGTTAAGAACGAGTATGCCATGTTTTCCTAGGTTGGGAAACCAATAGCGAGTAAGAAGGAAATAATGTTGTTTATTTTTTCAACATTTTGGGGAAATATACATTTATAATGCCAACGATAAAAAAGTGATGTAATCTGTCACCAGCTACCTGGTTTTCGTATGTCGTAAAACAATTCGTTTTTGCCGCCGAGATGATGATGAATTATGACAATATTTTCCGATTGAAAGCGATCGCACTGAGAATCGAGTCTGTGTTCTTTTATTATGACCACGTAAAATTAATTTTAACATGGTGTTTAGACACAACGAGACTCATCAAACATTAATAATTGAAAGGCAATAGTTTTTTTCCTCAAGATTTGAGGTAGAAAAACGCGAGGATCAGAAACAGGGTAAAGTTGTTTTACATCCTCGGCGTTTAGTGTACATTCACGTGTTGAAGTAGCTTGTACCTATGAAATTAAAACCATCGAAATCGAAAAAAATTGTTTTCGAGAGAATAGGAATCTACCCCATGAGGAAACAGTGGGAGATAGAAACAGAATGAAAAGAATAAAAGAGGGTTGGAATGAAAATACGAGTATCCATTCTGAAATTAGAGGAGTGGATTGGACATACCAAATATGACAAGAAAATCATAATCAGAATACAGTTGTTATTAATGAATTAATTATATTAGGGGATGGGTGGAGTCACGCCCAGTCTAAAACATGTGGTTCACAATATTAGACGAATCATCACAAGCTTCGGAGACACTTGCCACTTAAAGTTCACGACGTGAAAAAACCGAACCATCTGAACATACATCCCAAATCGCCCAGATCGTGTTAAATTGTTTTCCCAGGTAGAAGTGTGAAATTACCTCGCTTTGTAACGAAAAAGTTTTTTTTGGTTTATTAAATAATTATTTTCTTCTGAGGAAAACCGCAACAGACAGAGTTGCTTCGTAATTTTTGTTATTGCTATGTTTTAAATGACCATTCGCTTATCAGTGGTACCAAGTTGCTGACCAGCGCTGGACAATTGCCTTCAGATCTTTGCATCAGAACGCGGGAAAGCGGTGATTGTCTGACATGGCCCATCGAAATCTTCGGCTTTCATCAGTTCAGCAACTATTCCCGAGCAGTGCCAGGTAATCAACCGAATTCAAGAGCCGTCAAATTAGTGACGGCATTGGTTGAAGAGTACGGTGCACCTCTTCCCCTTGCGTGACGGCAGGACATACTAATGCTGTGTATTAACATTAGTAATGAAACTATTTTGTAAAATAACATTTACAAACTAGATGAAATGACTGCCTGTGTTATTGTATTCTCACAATCAATCTGTATACAGAAGCACGATTGCAACTGTTTCTAGAGAGAGAACAAGAGAGAGAGAGAGAACATTCTGCAGTCCATGCTATCACGTTCGCGTTTCACTGCTACACGACACAAAGCTTAAGTACGAACATAGTAGTTTTGATTCAGTCGTAACACTACAGTAACTATTTTCAGCCACTAAAATGACGAATTAATGTTTTCCTCGTGTAATTCCGATTTACTCTCATCGCAACACAATGTTGAGTCGTTTTCACTGTACATTAGATAGTTCGCTAGTAAGTGAACAGAGAGAGGGAGAGAGAGAGAGAGAGAGAGAGAAAAGGCGAGAGAGAGAGGGGGAGAGGGAGAGGGAGAGAAGAGCAAATCAGTTTCCTGCACACGGATAGTAAAACTTATAAACTTACCTATGCATTGAAATAAAAGGCTAATACGTACATGTGAAGAGTAATAATAGCAATTAATAATACATTCTCGAGCGTTTATAAAGCGAACACCATGCACTGATAACAAACATAACTAATTTATACATCTCGAAATAGCCATATGTAACCATAAATGCTTGACAGTAAATGTGTAAGACATTTTACAACTTAACTGCTACAATATAAA
>OY744515.1:195752733-195757733 GCA_963556195.1 Sepiola atlantica
ATGTGTACGTATTGTACTGGATACCGATTAGCAAGTACAGACTACTCACATTCCATTTACTTATAGTATTCGTATTGTAAACATTTTTACAATGGATACCGACCAGATCTGAATCCGACGAGACAAAAAAAACGATTCTCTTATACCATTATAAAACCTTCTTTTTATTTCTACTACTTCTGAACGATGTAAGATTAAATTACATTTCACTCAGTCTCCTAGTTAAAAAAAAATCAACCAGAGAAACCTTGTTTACCAGTTGTTCAACCTAATTCATCGCCCGTCGTTATTTGTCTTGTTGCAAATGGACGACTCAAACAATTCTACTTGCATTAGGAATATTTGTCCAACAAACCGCCCAGCAAAAGAGATTTATATCTATAATCGATTTCAAAGAAAAAATATTGCTTAGAGTACTAAAGTGGGATTTACATATGATAATAGTCTTGTGGATGTTCGTTTCCACGATTATATATTCGATACTTACTTTTTCCGATAAAACAATGTGAAGCGTATGCAAGTTCATGTCTCGTTATATACATATATGCATTATATATATATATATATATATATATATATATGTGTGTGTGTGTGTATATCTATATATATAAATTAGATGTCATAGAAAAGGATAAACAAGCAGATACACCAAAATGTTATGAATACATCCCTATATACATATATATATATATATGTGTGTATGTGAGATAGTGGGTATATGTTTATGTGCGTGGCGAAATAACATATAGCGCGACTGAGAGGGATGTATTTATAACATTTTGGTGTATCTGCTTGTTTATCTTTTTCTATGACATCTAATATATATATATATATATATATATATATATATATATATATATATACATATATATATATATATATATATATATATATATATATATATATATATATATAAACTAACTATACAGGAGTAAAATTTTTAAAAAATACTTGTTTACAATGGAACGGAAATTAATATTGATGACTTAAATTTCGTAATCAAATATGTTTATGAAATATGAAATTAAAAATTCAGTTAAGTACGTGCCGTCAAATAATAAACAAACATAAATGTGTAATTAATATACAGGCGCATTCACACAAATACACATACATCGGCATACACACAAACACGCAGCCCAGCCTAAAATCAAACACTCATTCTAGTAATTGTATGAGCAACTGAACCATTGAATAAAAACTCGAACCATACCTGGCGAATATCACCGGTGAACCAAGTGCAAGATAAATACAAACTATTGCACTGAAATCGATGGTTAAAATGTTAAACATATTTCTCAATTGGAGTATCTGAACTAGCAGATGAATGTCGGGCGTCTGAGAGGATGGCCCTTCCCCAGCTAAAACATAAACATAAGAAAAGTCAATCTCTCTCTCTCTCTCATATATATATATAATGTAAGTGTGTGTGTGTGTGTGTGTGTGTGTGTGTGTAATGGTATAAGGCTCAAGGGTGTGAACTCAGTATAATAGTATACGATGAATTCACTTTAATATTTAAGGCTATAACGCGTTTAGGTATGTCGCGGTTCAACAACACCGCGACGTTGTTTACATTTTTAAAAGACGCCATCTTGGAAAAACAATATCAGCAGGAATCGCTGTTTGTTTTTGCCATGATCTGGACATCAGCAGCTACAGCAGCTGCCTTTCTCTTACCCCTTTCCATGGAAATGTACTAGCTTCTCCCTGTGCTTTGACATTCCGCTAATATTATTTTTAGAAGATTGGAAAAACCCAATTTTTAATCGCCATTTTTGTAAACAATGACTGAGCAGAAATTAGCAAGCGAATATTTTCGTTAATTTTCCTTCAAGGGATACACAAGCATTTCGGCAACTAAGCCGATAACCTGGCTAATACTTTCAAGGACTCTGTCAACCAGGTTTTACAGCTAGAGATTCTTTTGGAATTTATTTGTAAAAAATTAACTCCTTTCACAGGACCGACGAAAGTAACTTGACATAACGTTCATGAGATCTCTAGCTCCTCGCTCAAATTTCCAGTGCAGCCAGGGGTTTTTAACCCACCTAATAAACTGGTATTGTCCTGGCCTTTGGGTCTAGATTTACACCGGTCTATTGGGGGTTGTCTGGTCCTGTGCAGTTCTAGGAGGTGCACCATCCCAGGCTTCGCCTCCCCTCTTTGGGGAGGAGTAAGTTTATTGCTTACTGTCTGAGGCGCCCCTACCGGGGAATGCCGACGGGGCTGCCCAGGCAATTTTTAAATGGTCAGATTGCTCACCTCTCGAGCTCTGGCTTATCTAATCCCACTTTCCCGACCTTGTGTCACATTTTACCTTGTGGGAGGTAGATAAATAGTAGTAGTTCAGCCAGGGGTCAGGAGGCCCCCACGTCCGAGATGGTCTATGGATGGACCAGTCGTCGGCTGTCTGAGTTCCTGCACGCAGCATACGCAACTCCTGCACCCGCAGTCCTGAGTTCCTGTACTCGTAGTCCGAACTCCTGTACCAGCACCCTGCAGCTCTGGCTCCTGCATCAACACCTTTCAGCTTTAACTCCTGCACCAGCACTCTCCTGCACCAGCACCCTGCAGTTCGTAACTCCTGCAACAACACTCTCCTGCACCTGCGTCTCCAACTTTCCTTTTTCCAACAGCCCTTATCAGGGCTACAAACTACTGCGATATTTATTTAAACAGCCGTTATCAGGGCTAATCCGACAACTACGGCGAATTTCCTTTCTTTCTTTCCCAGTCAGCAAACCACAAATGTGCCTGCCACCTCTCACCAACGACACCACTCCTTTTCGGTCCAGTTTGCTGCCACCAGTTACGCCACTCCATCCTGCCCGGTCACTATTTGTTGTTACCATTTCCTTACGGTAAATAAACAATACCTTTTTTAAAACTGTTCACCAGTTGTTTGTCATCTCTTCTTTGCCATTGCCGTTTACCTTTGGCCTGTGTCCACACCTTTTCTTAGTTGTTGGGGACCGATTGAACGATCAACCACCTAACCCCAACTGGTCGGTCGGTCGGTCTCGCAACAGGTATTTGTTTTGCAAACGTAAATGGAAACTGCTAGTTACATTGCAATTCCCTTTTAATGATACAGGCTATAACGGCTTTTGCCATGTAACAAGTGTATGATCAGAAATAAATATGACGGAGCAAAACTGAGGAAACGAAAACATTATTATATACAGGAAATTTAAAGCACCTATATTCGTTTTATTTTAGTAAGTGTCCAATACCGCAACACATATCTGACCATTGTTTATAAGGGATGGACTGTTGTATCCATGACAAAAATACTCAAAACACACGTGTAAGTAGAGGCAGGAATTAAACATATCACACTAGAATTTGCACAGCGATTAAGCTTAAAGAAATACATCGGTTAGTAGCATAAATAGATAGATCAAGGTAGACACTTAATTTCTTATTATCACTGGACAAGTTTGTGCCAATTTGCCACATACATTGCTATTCTGGTCTGACTTTAAACAAGCTGACTTGAATAAAAATCAGCTCATAGCATGTGCGCCACAATCATCGCACCATACGCCAACCAGGAAGGATAAGGCAGTTTCTTTGACTAAGACGGTATCATAAACCCTAGGGTCATTAGAAACATATACCACCGAACAGTGTATTATAAATAAAACGTATATAAAGCATTGCAGTAACATAATGCACCATTTAAAAGCGTTTATTTTTCTAATTATGTATTACATTAAAAGTTAAAAGGATCATCGTTTTCTGTCAGGTAAACCAAATTCTTAGCTGGCTGAAGTGAGTGTTTTTCTAGTATACATGAGACTAAAAATCGGATCGTACAATTTGCTAGTGTTATCCTTTTTTTATAATTCGATTAAAATATTTAATAGTGGTAGGATTATGTGTTATGTAGTAGTGTTCAAATATTTGGGGAAATACTTTTTAAAAAAGACGGCGAAGAAGCGCGTATAGAACGTTTTCATGTAGATAGCTTTCAGTAAAAAAAATACAACGAAACATTAATATCATCACATATAGAACAATTTAAAATGCTTAACATAATGCGATTATGATCTATGATAAAAGTCCAGCGTCGCTTGATATAAATCGACAACGACTTTTCTGGAACAAGGCGAAAAACGTTCCCGTAGAGTTTCTCCGCCGTCTTTTTGACAACTTTCGTTTCTCTCTATCTTTCTATGTATTTGCTGTTGACACATACATCCAGCTGCGCACATCCTAATTTATGTTGCCCCCCTTCCAAACCTTCTCCCTTTTCTGTCTTCTCAGTGGACCCTTACGTCTACAGTGGCGGCCTGCCTTGGGTGAACTATGTTAAAAAAAGGAATAAAAAAACACAATTAAAATATAAGTAAGATACACAAACAAATTACTTTACATAAAATGTTGAGTTATGTTATGTAATGCATTTTAAAAGAAAAGGTCCGCCCGCCTGAATATCAATAACATGTATGTGCTTGGTAAATCCCAAAACTATTAACCTTATCACTAAGAATTATGGAATATTTATTCATGCGAAAGAGTGAGTAACGTGGCAATTTTTTTTTCTTCTAGACTTTACCATTTAGGGAGTTCCACCGAAATCGTACTATACAAATCAGAATGTATAAATATTCAAACATAAAATGAGTGTTATTTTTTTAATCATAATAGGGGCAACGTTTTTGAAACTGGCTTGTCCTGGTTACCCTGATGATTATTTGCCAGTACGGAAACTGTGCTTCTAGGTAACAAATTTTTATCTATCTATCTATCTATCTATCTATCTATCTATCTATCTATCTATCTATCTATCTATATATATATATATATATATATATATATATATATGTGTGCATACGCTTATCTGTGTGTGCACGTTGACATTCGGACTATTGTGTAAGTGGACGCGTTGCTAATGCATTCGCTAATGTAGATCAGCAAAGAACAGCCTGTGATGACAATATATCTTTCTCCCGATACTACTTATCTTTCTGATTCACTTCCCCCTTAGATGT
>OY744515.1:195765233-195770233 GCA_963556195.1 Sepiola atlantica
ACTATTCAGAAAAAAAACTCTCGCTTTCCTCTCTCGTGAATATAATTTTCATCGTCTTCTAAATATTTCTCGTAAAAAAATAGACGGCTCGTGCTTCTTTATATATTGAACAATATCCCTTTCTCTTACAAGTTATTAATGAATACATTATTTAAGTAGTTTTTAAGAAAAAGTAATAGCTTCTGTAGTCTTACCGTAAAATTAATTGTCAGCAAAACATTCACTCAATCAATAAAATTAATGTCACTTTTGTAAAAATATGTATTTACTTTTTTAGTTGATGGAACGAGATGATCTGATTTTTGCATCATTTTATTTTGAAATCCGTAAAGTTGAAAAAGTTTTCCTGATTTTCATCAGATAAATTTCTGATCACCATTTTTGATAATCGAACGAAAAATTGTTTAATATGTATGAAAGGTGATTACGTATATACGGACATGAAATGTATTTGCAGTTTATTATAATACCAATTCATAATACATGCTTATGGAAATTGTGCTACTAGTATAGAAATAGTATAAGTAGTATACACATTATAATTAAATAATTATTAAAATGTTACAGATTCAAGTATGTCGGTCTAGCATATACGTATTGAAATGAAAATAATAGCCATAAAGAATATTATAACCAGTTTAAGGTGCGTATCAACTTAAAGTAGTATACGCTCTATTAGTATGCATAGCTAATGCAGTGGCCTATACAGATAACGTCGCAGTCGTATGTACATTAAAAGGGTATACGTTTTTCCCTTTCGTATTGTTGAACACTGGGACTATACTAGCATTACAGGTTTCACAACATAAGAACACCGTTCAATGAAGGACGGTAGGAATAGATACTATAGAATAAGGACAAATGCGATCGATATTGGGAATAACACTTGCAGAATTTCCTTTCCTCTGCTGTACGCTGTACGCTGACAGTAGAAGTTCGGAAGAGATAGGGTGACAGAGAGAGAGAGTGAGAGGGGGGGGAATTAATCTTTATTGCATTACTGAGGAGAACTCTATTCATTATATACAACGACGAGTGCAGATATTCTTTGATGTTTAACGATGGTTTGTACATTTAATGCTATTGAATTGAGCCATAGGAAACGAGCGACTATCACGATGACAAAAGAAACTCATTGATACTCATTAGTCAAACACTATTAATTCTCATACAAATCCAAAAGTTACAATAGAACTTCTTCTCTGCAGATAATACTATGATCGTCTTTAAATCCAATGTCAAGAGAAAAGTGTCATAAACTGTTTACATAAGTAACTGAATTTTCTTTTTTATTCTTTGTCTTCACTTTTTTCGTAATGTTCAACTGACAAATATTTGATCAAATTAAACCTTATCATCGAGTCGCTTTTGGTTTTGAGAAGTCACCACTCATTAGTAAAGAAAATGTATAGCTCCAACTACTAGATAAGCCTCAACAATTTTATTTAAATGTACTTATACTTTGAAAGCAAGGTATGCGAACATTAAAGAAAAAGAAAGTTAATAGCGCATTGTAACTCACCAGAATTCACATATTATTGCATCATGCTCTGAAAAAAGCAAACTCAACTAACATTATTATAGGCATATGTTTCGGAGATTTTTAAATTTCCTTTATTTTTTCTGCGCCCATTGGTATTTTAAAAATGAACATTATTTACTACGTTCATTTTACATTTCAAGAAGTATTAAATTATCGTTTACAAAAATCATTTATAAAACTTCTTATAAACTTATTCGAAAAATAAATCTATTTTTCTTTTTAATATATACATTTGACTTTTGTAATCAAATTATTATAGCCTAAAGTAAAAATGAAATAAAATGAAAATAAAATGAAAATAAAATGAAAATAAAACCTCTGCATTTCGTGGCAAGTGTTTTATGTGATCATTGCGCAATGGAAGTCTTAATTTCGCCTGCACGAATTGTAGAAACATTTGTTTGTTTTTTTAGATTGGAATATTGAACGATGTTTAAATGCTGAAACAGTTACATACTGATGTTATTTTGCTTATTAACTATTTCGAAGCATGAGTAACTAACTATTTATCATGTAATAAATGTATTCTTCTGATATATATATATATATATATATATATATATATATTAAGTTAGTTTTTTTTTTGTTTTCATATATTTGTCGCACATTAGCTAAACATTCACGCTTATGTTTTATTCTCTGTGGGAATCTTTGGAGCAATTGCGTAATATTTTCTTCTACAAATGAGAAATATACGACTTTGTGTAGGTTCGTTATCATAAGTACATTTCCATTCTACTACAAATATCTACTGACGTATTGAGCACTGTTGTGGTAAATACTCAGGAAATATGTTTATATGTGATATTATTATTATCATATATGTGTATATATATATATATATATATATGCATAAATAAAGAAATAAACACACATACAAATAAAAGAGAAAGAGGGATTAACAGTGAGAGACAGGAGTGCTCTAAAGACTGGCTAAGTACAAATAAAGGCCTTCGGAATAAACATTTGATTTATCGGTCATCCAATTTGACAAACAAAGTGGACAACCGGATTGTTTCGTGTATGAGCGCCATTAAAAGATTAACGGCACAACATTCAAAACTAAATCGAAATAATCGAACTTATTTCCGTTTCAATTCCTTCGCCAATACGACACGCGCACGAAATGGTTTGAGGCGCACATTCTCTTTTATTTCCTTTCATACTTTAATTGATGAAATGCATAACGACTCGTTTAGTCGTTTAGATCTATATAGTAATTGTTGTTTGGAAGCAATAGGTCGCTTTCGTCTTCTTTTTAACATTAAATTGTTCGTGTCACTTCAAGAGGAAAGCAGGCAAGTTCTACTTACGATACGCCGAGTGATCAGAGGTGTTCTCATCGTTCCATCATGATTTGTCTTCTATGCAATAATAATATTTGATATTAATGCAAGTATGACGTCATATAATTACAGCATGTTGTGGATAATCGTCGTAAATAATAAATAAATATTACTGATTTCATTTGAAAATAATTGTCGTGAAATAGATGTATTAAAATAATTCTATATAATCAAATAAACGTACGTTTAACGGCTAGCTTATATAATCATGCATACTAATTTATATTTTCAAACAAATGGATAAAGATGTACTCTTCATAATAACATGTAATAACAAAAAGAAGAGAAAATAATAATTAAGTAAGCATACTACAACTGTCATTAGCAATGACGGATAAGCGTACTCTTAATAATATCTGATTATAATACAAAGAAGAAAATATTTTCGTTTATTTTTTATATGGACACACGAATATGTCAGTGTTATTATTGGCACAGAAAGAAATCAGGGAGAGAAAAGGAGGGTTTTCTCTTCTTGGGGCTATCGATTAATATTGTGTGTTTATTGAATAGATGTAACCTACTTTATTATTGATAGACAAAGTGCGAAAGAGAGAGAGAGAAAGACGGAGGTGTTTTATCTTCTTTTCCTTATCGATTAGTTTTATTTCAATGATTTCAATTAATGTATGAGAAAACAATTGCGAAGCAATAGCGAGCACGCAAAACCAACTTCGTAATAATCAAAACGTACATATATTCCCCCATGAGAGTAGGGGTGATCATGTTTATATTGGATTTGCGAATCATGTGTAGTATGTATATAAGCTGAATGAATCTACGGCTGTCATATTTTCTATATGATAAAATGGCGCAAAATACAGTCTTAAATTTTCCTGAGTTTTGAGATTGACTTTTTTCTTTGAAAAAACATCTATTAATGTCTCCTAATAAACTGTACATCTTAATTAACTGAACAAGTTACCTATATCTCACTTAGCTACCCTCTTGAGTTCCCTCAACCTCTATCTCTGTATGTTTATTCAACTATACTCTAATATATTTTATTGTCTATGAGCATTTAGAGAAAGATTCTCTCATTTTCAGCGTTGTTTCTTAATTGCTTTATTTTGTTCTGATTTCTTAAGTATTGATAAGTCGTATAATTTATATTAGTCCGACTACTGTTCTCATCTTGAGTGTTATTCTCTTAATGTTTCGAGCCGCTGTAACCTTCCAACTTTTGTTTTAGGTGTATTTTTTCGAACTCGGGAATCTGCACTTGGCGTAACAGATAGAGTACTAATACAGTGTTAAGTGTTGTCTTCTGAAGGTTGGTGGGTCAATCGTCACCAATTGCGAATTACTGAAACTTCTACTCAGTCATGGCTGACGGTACGACAGTATGCTGACCCGTTTATAAGGTAAAGGATTCAGTTTAAAATTCCGTGCAGATTCCCGAGTTAGACAAAAAGATTTCCGATTTCGATAAGATAAACCTGAAGATACCATGAGGAACGTTTGTGAGAATAACAGTCAAGATGAGTACAATAGTCCGAAATTATACAAATTGCTTTATTTTATTATTTATTTGCATAGTGAGTTCATAAAAAATGTGAACATGCGTGTTAATTACATACCTAGTAAGTCTACTGTTCTTCAATAATATCAATAAGGAAAATAAAGTAGTAAAGAGACTCATTATTGTTACTAATGCAGAACAGATATCTTGATAAAAAATATCACTCTTCCTGTATTTTTGAATTACATCACCGTAAAATATATAGTTGTAGTTATTTACTTTAAAGAAGTGCGGGAAGTGTATTTTTTTATATATATACTACTGAAGCATTAGAATGTATGTGTGTATGTAAATATGTGTGAAAGAACTGGACGTCTACGTCCGTCTTTCCGGCATAATCACGACACTATTACAATTCAAATCACAACCATCCATTAGGGTGTTCTTATTTCTTTGGGTGAAGAGATCTACGTTGACTGCACGCTTCGTTAGCGTAGTCGGCAGCAATGGGTAAAAGCCGATACCAACTGCCTATCAATCGATTCTCAACTTGTTATGCATTTGCCGTTTATATTCCGCGCACACCTGGTGCTGGAAATCTTCTGTGTTCAGTGAGAAAATTCCGCCCACATTTACTGGCCAAACCGTA
>OY744515.1:195772733-195775233 GCA_963556195.1 Sepiola atlantica
TCAAGGACAAGTGTATCCTCCAGATACACGTGAGCACATGTAATATATGTATCTCTCTTTATATAACTATAGTGCTATCTTTTAATAACACAAATATATGCGTATAATAGCTAAAGAAATCCGCCCACGACATGTATTCCGATATTTAATAATAATAAAATTAATTTACAGAATGGAAGATATGCGTAGCTTGAATATATTTTACTAAGAGTAAAATAAAGTTTCATAAGATGGGTCATATATCACTAATGATATGTTTATCGAAATCCCAATAATGCTTTCGATTTTTGAAGCATGACTAGAATGTTAACCTTAAGTCGTGTGTGTATGAAATGAACTTTAAAGTCAGGAAATTCTACCCAATTGCTGACTATGGATACCATTTTATGCTAATCAGAAATATTCCACTTTTAAAATCGGTGGGGTTGCTCACCCATATTACTCATGTGACAATCCTTTAAAAGATTTCAAATAAACTGAGAGGTTTGCGGTATTCTTTAGTACGTTTCAAATATCTTTTGTCAAAGTTTATCAGAATTTAAGTCATACGCCTCTACTCTAGAATCTGTGTTGCAATTTCATAATCCTTGGTTATTTACTTAGGCCTTCACCCAAGACAAATATATATATATATATATATATATATATATATATATATATATATATTTATATAACACACGCATAGTTATACTGTCTAAAAAGCCCCGACCATTATTTCGTCAGTGCGAAGTAGAGACGATAGGACGCTACTACTCTAGAGATTGAAGGAATACACCTTCATGCGCATGTGTTAATTTTTATCACCGCTTACTTGAGCGTTAGTCGCTGCCTGTCGGTCGCTGAGTGAGGTCCCACACTACGTGGTCGTTGGGTTACCGATTTTCCTAAGATTAATGAAGGGTTTGAGCTAAGGTACTTTATCACATTTAGTCAAAAGCTTCGTGATTCTAAAAGCCAAATAATACGTAAGATTCAGCAGGTGTTGGAGAAGATGCGACGGGTGTAACACAAATGAAAGAGGTGTTCAACCGATTAAAAATGGCTGTAGACTAGCGGAGAGTGTCCTGCATTCTAGAAATACCCTAAACTACGGAGTGCAGCTGTTGTTTAGAGAGGGTCGAAATTTGGTGATGGAAAATCGTCGTTCAAGCGTGCGGAATATAACCCAAGAGGTCAGAATGAGTAACGTTTCCGCACATTAAATTTTGTGTGATGATCCGAACATGCAGAAGGAGGCTGCGAAATGTTTGCCCAAGTTGTTGTCGCAGGAACATAAGTACCTCCGTTGTTAAGTTACACAGAACTTTTGTGAAACCGCCGACACTGATACTGGGTTTCTGAACAACTTGAGATGAGTTATGGTTCTACGGGTTATTTCTGTATAATCTTATCGTATATTATCGTCATAATCTAATATGTATATATATATATATATATATATATATATATATATATATATATATATATATATATATATTTATATATATATATATATAAACTGTTTTCATACCGACGCAGAGATTTTACGTCACTTTCCATTATATGAACATCTCGGTTTTTTCCCCAATTACGTTGACGTTATTTTGTGCAGGTGAAAGTTTCTATGAATACATCTTTTTTGTATATTTTATCATTTAAGTTTATTAAGAAATACATATATATATATATATATATATATATATATATATATATATATATATGATTTGTGTGATGTAAACTTATCTTTTAACATTTTATTGGGTGTGTATCTGACTTTCTGTTACTCATTTCTCCTTTTTCTCCATTGTAACCAAGTTGTATGGAACACATGTTTCTTATCGCATTTTACTATTTATGGTCTTTTTTTAAACTCTGCTTCGACTGCTTTTCAGAGATTGTATTTAATATACGTTCTGTGTGAGAAGTTGTGATTTTAAACACTTGTCTTTAAATAGGGCTTCTCTTAAAATTTTGTTTTACTATTAAATTTGTCAATAATATTTGCGTCAAGATTTCTGGATGTCATCTTTACTTATTCTTCGTCTTCTTTTTTTTGCTGTTTCTGTGCTTGTTCTTCTTAATAATGATCGTGATATTTATACTACTACTTCTCATGATAATAAAAACACCAATTATAATGATATTTATATCACGCGAATCCAATTTCATATTCGTTCGTACGTTTACACTCTCCACCCATTTTTAATGGAATTACCCGATCGCGTCAGATGCAATGCAAAAAAAAAAATTGTGTATTATAAGCTGCTATAGCTGTTGAGTTAAACCTGAAACTCGAATGTAAATA
Source organism: Sepiola atlantica (assembly GCA_963556195.1). Taxonomy (NCBI): domain Eukaryota; kingdom Metazoa; phylum Mollusca; class Cephalopoda; order Sepiida; family Sepiolidae; genus Sepiola; species Sepiola atlantica. The sequence continues at coordinate 195,775,018 of OY744515.1, forward strand.
CACTTTCTAGCCTTAGGCTAGGATGAAAGTGTACCGTCTATTCTCCCCAATATAGTACAGTGATATCGTGGGGTCTCCGTTCGCACTGGACGTTCATAGGGGTGAATTATGCCATTAGCTTCTACAAGCGTTTTGGTGATATACCCCTCGTAACCATATATATTCTAAAACTACAGTAGCCGGTAGGGGCGCCTCAAGCAGTAAGAAATTAACTTA
>OY744515.1:195780233-195790233 GCA_963556195.1 Sepiola atlantica
ACACAGCATGATAAAAAAAGACTTTCGTTGAAAAAGAACACAGCACAATACATGGACACCGATGACTATACGCCTTAGCCGATAAGGGCAACGATTTAATCGACATATAGTCTAACTGTATACAGCGTTTGTTAAAAATAAGTTTAACGTATTAAGGAGGTAGGCTTTTAGATTCCGACTAAAAACGATAATAATTCAGAATAACATAAATGTATATATCATATCGATGATAGCTAAAGGAATAACAGGAATACATACTTTAAGATTAAATAAATATTTGGCTCAAAGTGTCTTAGCTAAAACTTAACATTCACGATTTCGACTAGAAAGAAAACAAGTGCAAAAAGATGCATTTGAAGAAAGTCTGTGCTTTCATCGGCCGGAATGTTATGATAATGATGATCAGGATGAGAATATTATTTTTATCTCCGCGAAGTAAAGTAAAATCATGTGCATTGTTATTTCATGTAAAACTAAGTATGTGTGTTTGGCTTACTCAGTTCCTAATCCGACGGATCTAAAGTCGATTCGATGCTGAAGATCAACATTTTAATCTGCGTGTGGATTTATTTTATTTTTGTGATATGAGATTTATTTCTTTATTTTTGCAAATATTGGTTTTAAGTGATGTTCACTACCGTCTCCAATGAAAGTCATACGCGTGATATGAACAGCTAGCAAATAAGCCATACATGTTGAAAGATAATAACGCGAAAAGATTAAGAAAGAAGTAGAAAATAAACTGGTTTCCTCTTGCGAGAATATAACAATCCAGACGGAATAAATTTAACAAATCAGCCATAAAACTTTAATGTCATATAAACTAGATTTCCTTTAGTTTTAGACATGAATTTATACTTTATTCACGACTGGGTTGGTAATATGCTCATATGAATGTCTATTAAAAGTTGAGCTAACAGAATACGACCTAATATTATTATGCAATAAATGTAAACATAGCTGAGTATATGCAAACGTAGGACATCTGTAAAATAGGGGTGATGTGTTATACTTATAAATATTTACAATTTGAAAATAAATTCTGATTTTAAAATAACATATTTTCTTCAATGTATTAGATTATAGTATTCTATATTTGTCATTTAAAAATATATGTTTATATGTTTTTAGTATGAATATGTATATGAGGGCTGTCTAAAAAGGGTACGACCTTAGGTCAGAAAAAATGTTTCAAATAAGCGACGGGGTTTGGGATCCTTATTTATTTCAAAGTATGTCTATTTTTCTTGCACACACTTTGTCGACCGATCCATGCATTGCCGGAGACGCATCTTTAAGTTTTCTATTGAAATCGTGTTCATCTGTGCCGTCGCGTTAGATGCAGTAGGTGTTTGGATAATATGCGATGTGAAACACAAATGGAGGAGTGGTTAAACCGATTCATAAATGGCCGCACATCAGCAGAGAGTGACCAACGTTCTGGCAGGCCCTAAACTGCTGGGAGTACAGCTGTTGTTGAGAGGGTGTGAACAAATGGATAATGCGGAAGGTGACGGTGGAGATGAATACTATTCTAAATAGAAGATTTCCATATGTTTTTCCAGCAGTCGATGGATCGGTAGGCTAAGTATGGGCAACCGCAGGGGGCTATTTTAAAGGGGAGTAGGGCACCTACCCCGTCACGTATTTGAAATATTTTTTTGCTTGCCTAAGGACACTTCAAAAGAATATAGTTTGTTTACTGCCGGTTAAACACTCAGATTCAAAATAATCTAACACAAAGCCGAAACATTAGAACAGTAGTTTAAGACTCAGTCAAATACGCTGGAAATATCTCAAGGTATTTGCATCCATGCGCACATAACACTTGAGAATACATCGATATTTTGTGCTGATGAAGAAGCTATTGAAGGCGCCACACTTGAGTCCAATCTCTTCAATTATAACTCTGTAAAGTTCCACCAGAAAATAACTATAACCCCGCCCACTATCGATACTTAATTACACTCATTATCTGTCAGTTATAAGACAAAGAAAAGTCTTACAGAGACTCCACCAACAGAGGTCAGTAAAGAAAACCAAATGATAATCCATTCAAGAGGCCAATATGGAAGCAAAGATGGGAAAGGTTAGTTAAAAATACATGTACCTATGAATTAATGTGAATATTAACGATGTTTAGGGTGTCGAATCTATATAAATAAGTTAACTGTACCTCGCTAGATTAAACAAAATAAATAACACAAATACTACATTCGTACATGCTTCATCAAAGCAATTAGCTTAAGTCGTCATGCTCATTTTCAGAAATAATGCATTCCTTTTAAATCATTTCAATATTTGTTATATTTTACCCGTAAATCTTACTCTCACAAAAACACCTACTAAAAACGAAGTGGCTATCTTTTTCTCACAGTTTTTTATAAGCTACGCAAACTAATATCAACATCACAATGTAAGTGGTTTATGGAATGGTAAAATCAGTTAACTAACTGCATAATTCAGCTGAAAAAATATTATTCGGCAATCCGGCTGCTTAAACTTATACGATTTGGCTTACTGAATCACGTTTAAACGAATACGTCGTTGCAAGCCATATTTCAGATCACACGCAAGTAGATGTTTGTTTTTGGTATTTTTATTTGGCTGCTATGTATACTTGTAGCTACTACTAAACGATTATAAACACGTTGCCCCCAGATACATACAATTTTAGTGTCACGCACAAGGTAAGTTTTTCGTGTGTGGAAATTCGGTTAATAAAACGCAATACATATTCCCTCTGTATACAAAGATTGCTTAACACAACACTTTTAATGTCAAATATTTAGAAAAAAGATTTTTTGTTGATAATTTTTCACTCGCTGCCCGAAAGAACAACGTCTGTCTTAACCCAAATAAGTTACAGTCATGGTATTTTTTATACACATTATCTTGTTTCAAAGCAACGTATTTTATCAAGAACAAAAGAACACAGACAATACTCTTTCGTGGCAATTACGTGTGCACAGCCCGAACATAGTTGAGTTTAAATAAAAAGGCCAACAGGTTTTACTTTATGGGACTGATTACGTATTAATAGCATGCACATATACCACATAAAATTAGTTTTAAACATGTATTTCACATTTAAGACTGGGTAATCCCTGTAAAAACAAGTTACTACTATACTCTAGGTATCACGATTTTTACCCAGAATATAAAAACAGATTCTACTTTTTAAAGTGATTACGTGTAAACAGTACGAAAATATATACGGTATTTAAGAAAAATATTTAGTATTTAGACTGGAAAATAATTTTATTTTAAATTACCCAGAGATAAAAGAATGATGTTATCTGTTGTGAAGTTGTTCCACAGTAAATAATAAATAAAGGAAGTCAAGTCGAGGGTTGGTTTAACAAGTGTATCAACAAAGTAAGAAAGTGACTAGCTGTTGGCTAGACAGTTACAAGACTGTGCTTTGTCTTCTGGTGACTCTGGTATATTATTGGGAATCAGTAGAGTACATTTCCAATCAAAATTGTAAACCAAACAATGACTACAATTTAGCTGAACGTCTGGGGTTTGAAACTTGAACTTAGTGTTTGTAGTAGGATAAGTTATTTCTTTTATTACTTTTCAAGATCGATGCTCCTCTCCATTCAAAGAGAAAACAACCATTTTATTGTCGTACTGTGTGTAAATAAACATTAAAAAATAAACACAGTTTCAACACGTTACAAGTATACAGGTCGGTAGTTAATTACATTCTACCGCGTGTGGTATTCATCATTTTTTAAATTTTGTTACGTTGCAATTTCCCGACTGTAAACTATTCCGCACTTTTACAGAGTGAGTACATACTTACTTTTATATTAGGAGGGTGGGTTTAGCCCCGATTTTAAAATCGAGGTGAGAGAACCTACACTCACCCTAAATAAAAAAAACAATGGAAAATACGAGTTTATTTTCTGCTAAACAACAGAGAAAATATTTTTTTTAAATATCGATTTTTAAACATTTGTGGCAGGGAAATTTCCGTTACCGAATTATTTATGCTTTGTGGCATCTTTCCACGGGCAACGCCGGGGCACGAGCGATGCTAGTAAAATATAATTCCGCTTTTAATAACAGGAAATAGTTTAATAAAATGTGAAAACAGGCAGAAACCATAAGTGATATGAGAATGTAATCTTTATTTTTCTTCGATTTGCCAAAAGATAGCCGTCGAGAACAATACACCCATTTTTATCATCACAAAAAGGTTTTTCATTCATTTTTCATTTTACCAGGTTATTTTCGTAGAATCTAATTTAATAGCGTATGTTATTGTTATTATACTTTTTACATATTTTGAATATTTATGTATTTATTCTTTATAGTTTTGGGGACATCTGGAAAACGTTGTTTCTTTAGAAAATAATTGAATTAAGGGTGAGCAAATCAAAATGAATTACAATGTAGATAGTTGGTGAATAGCGACAACCCACCCTCTTCATGAGTGATCGATCAGCTGTCAAATATCGAAAAACAAAACTATAAACAATGGGAAATTACGATAATGGCATGAAAAGAAAACATAACAGGAAGTATTCATGCGTCTTTTTCCTATATAATTCGTGATATATATATATATATATATATATATATATATATATATATATATATATTTCATTCTTGCCTATTCATCATTATGATTCCTTGATACGCAGACACACACAGACACACATGTATATATATATATATATATATATTTATATATATATATATATATGTGTGTGTGTGTGTGTGTGTGTGCGTGTATGTCCGTATCAAGGAATTAATATATGGTTGCAAGTATCTATGGGAATCATACACCTTTGTTTCTAAATAATTCGTGGCTTATATTTTTCATCTTGCATATTAGATCATTATCGTACCTCTCTTTAATATATATATATATATATATATATATATATATATATATATATATATATATATATATATATATATGTATATATATATATATATATATGAAATTAAAAATGGAAAAGCGGAAGACCTTTTCGCTCAACGTTTCGCCCAAATTTCACGTGGGCTTTGTCAAGAGCGGACGAAGAATACAAAAATGACAAAAGACGAGAAAGTCTGTAAATTATGGGGAATATATATAGTGGTTGGGTTCATGTTAAGATGAAAGGTATGCAAAAAAAAAAAAAAAAAAAAAATAGAAACAAATATATATATATATGCACATAAATGTGATCGAAACATATATATAACACATATACATACATATATATCAAATATACATAGAAGTAGCATTGGAAAAGATGAGGAGAAAATAAAGAGCAGAAAGGGGTCCAAAGGATATTTAATTTAAAGCTCAGGGAATCATCCGGTGTCTAGAATTATCTTGTTTTCACTAATGATTGCTTTTGATAGGTTGGGGGAGATATTGTAGAACCCCATTCTTTGTTTAGTTTTATTTGTGGAAAGGGCTATGAGGGCAGATTCAATTATTCGACGTGTTGACTTGTTGTGTATTATTTTGATTAAAGTGGATTTCTCAAAGTCAAAGTAATGACCATATTCCATAGTATGAGCACATAAGGCGTTAAGTGTGTTGTTAGTTTTAATCGCTCTTTTATGCTCATGAATCCGCTTGTCCAGATTACGCTGCGTCTCTCCAATGTAGACCTAATTACAGTCTAGACAAGGAATGGAGTATATGCCAGCCTTGACATTGGGTGTCGTGTTCAGTTTAGATGTTTTGATTAAATTTATAATACTTGCAGAAGTTATTTGGGATATGTTTATGCCTAGTTTATTAAGTTCTATGTAAATCGGGTCATTGTTGGAATTGGTTGGAAATCCACTTTAATCAAAATAATACACAACAAGTCAACACGTCGAATAATTGAATCTGCCCTCATAGCCCTTTCCACAAATAAAATTAAACAAAGATAGGGGTTCTACAATATCTCCCCCAACCTATCAAAAGCAATCATTAGTGAAAACAAGATAATTCTAGACACCGGATGATTCCCTGAGCTTTAAATTAAATATCCTTTGGACCCCTTTCTGCTCTTTATTTTCTCCTCTTCTTTTCCAATGCTACTTCTATGTATATTTGATATATATGTATGTATATGTGTTATATATATGTTTCGATCACATTTATGTGCATATATATATATATTTGTTTCTATTTTTTTTTTTTTTTTTTTGCATACCTTTCATCTTAACATGAACCCAACCACTATATATATTCCCCATAATTTACAGACTTTCTCGTCTTTTGTCATTTTTGTATTCTTCGTCCGCTCTTGACAAAGCCCACGTGAAATTTGGGCGAAACGTTGAGCGAAAAGGTCTTCCGCTTTTCCATTTTTAATTTCATACCGTCGGATTATTTTTATCTTTTCATATACTCATATATATATATATATATATATATATATATATATATATATATGTATATGCCAATATTTATTTTAGATAAATAATATTAAATTATTTTTACCTAGATACGCTAGCGTTTCCGGACTTCGCTCTTATCAGTACATGGATGATAATCTCGGACGGTCGCACGGTTCGAAACCCTGCCACAAAATAAACCTAGACTGTGTAAGCAAGCGCTGTAACCATTCAAGAAGGGAGTTTAATTTATCGTTATGCGAATGGTGGCATATAAAGAAAGACTAGAGATTCGAACAGACGTTGTTGAACTATGCAGTATAGCTACGTGTCTGTCTATTTATAACTTACCCGAACAGGGCTCAACTTTAAAATTTCAATAAATAATATAAAATTATTAAATAAATAATATTAAATTATATTATATATATTACTACTTACACTCACAATGCACAATATTTCGTGTTCTGAAGAACAATATATTTTTAAATCTGCTTTTAAAGGTCGTCCATGACATATACATAGCAAAACGGACCCTATCTTTTTTGTGTACGAACTAAATTACTAGAAAACATGCATTATTTTTTTAGCTTAGCTGATTGAAAGGTAATTATTTCGTTTCCAGTAATCGCCGCGAGAAGAAAGTATCCGATAAAAATTAAACATTCCCCTAATTATTATTATGATTGCTATTATAACTGGTTTAGTAGTAGTAGAAGTAGTAGTAATACTAGTAATAACAAGAGTAGTGTGTTAGTGATAGCATAGAACACCCATATTGCCGAGGCTCACGCGGTCGCGTTTCCTAGTCAATCTGAGGTGTAATTAGTAGCAGCAGTATAAACCAGTCTTAATGTTACTATTGTAACATGCAGATGCACGCATTGCCTCTTATTAATAACGAATAATTATAGTCATTATTTTTCTACGTAATGGATAACTCCATGAAAATACAAGCACTCCTATAACGTAGTCCCTTCTTTATATTGACTTAATATAGACACCTGTAATTCAAATCCCACCATCAAAATTCTTCCCCTAAATAAATAATGTAGGGTATATGGTCGTAAATTTTTATCCCTCTATTTTCACGGAAAAGGCCAGGAAATGGGTTCCGCTATATAATACTACTACTACTAATAATAATATGTAGTAAACTTCAACATTTAACTGCAGTTTGACGGGATTACCAATCATTAGACTGGCCTAAATTTATTGATGAAAGTCTGGGACATGTCTGATACAGTAAAACTGCAGTAACGTTTTAAATAGTTTTATTATATATATATATATATATATATATATATATATATATATATATAGAGAGAGAGAGAGAGAGAGAGAAAGAGAAAGAGAGAGGAAAAGAAGAAGATAGAGATGAAAGCTAATACTTCCATCATTGCTTTGTCGTTCTATTATGAATATTACCTTGTCTATATTTTCGGTTGTGTTATTGTTTTAATTTGACGCCACCTCAACGCATAAGCATAGCCATTACGACTTTATACAATGCTCCCCATTGTACTTTATACGAATATAATACCCATAGGTCCGTACCAATGTAAGTTGATGGCGTATGCATACTTTTTAAAATCATGTGTACCGTCAACGTCCCATTAAGGACAAGCTGCGGAAAAATTGCAAGAACTCTCACGTTCTAATGTCTAATCGTTTAAATCATTCTTAAGGTACAGAGAGAGAGAGAGAGCGAGAGAGAGAAAGAGAGAGAGCGAGAGAGATGTTCACCCACGCATACGGACACAGAAGTATTGTATATTAGTATTGAGAACCTGGCAATGTGGCATGTTTCCAAAACTACCGGCTTATTTGTTTGGGTATTCATTGAATATTTTGTGGACAAATTTAATGACCGTCGCAGACTGTTTCGTGATCAAATGTTTAAAGTAAATAAAGTAACAGCGAATATAAAATTTATCAAAAATGAAAGTCAAATAAAAAAGCCAGACACAACATCGAATAACACGAAACTTATAGAAATATTCAATTCACTCTCACACGTAATGTAGATGTTGTCAAAAGCGCTATTTAGGCAAGTACGTGAAATGTCATACACAGACGGAAAATATACAATGTATGTTAATTTATTTAAGACATAATAATTTTTGTTTAATATAATTTATTTTTAATAGTATATTCCCTGTATATTTCACCGTTTGTGAACGTCGTACACCAGGTTCTTCTGCTTTCGTTTGCTCTACAGTATCTCACTGTTAGTTCACCACCTCGGTTGAAAAAAGCCATGCTAATGTTTTGTTGTCGAGCGCAGCCGAGTCCCTGAGTCCCCATCCTTCCATGGTCGTGGAGAAACGGCCGACAACTGTCCTAAGGCGATTGAGAATGGTCCACTACCGGCGAGGGAGGTCAATGCCTGGTATGTTATCCGGGTCCTCCACAAATCTGTGGAACCTTGATTTATCTGCTGCCTGCCATTCCTCTGTCTAGCAACATTTCAGCCAGATTCTTTTTGTGACGTCACCGGGTGTTGAAAGCAGGAGCTGGTGGACATGCTCCGAGAATGGGCGTCGTGACTGCAGGCGAGCTCGTAGAGGGGTCTCTGTGGCGCGCTTGTGGAGAAGGTGGACCTCATCGTTAGTGGCCTTTCTTGACAGTGCAAGGACAGCCGCCTCACGGCGCAGGGTTGGTGGTGCGATGCCGACGAGAATCGGTAGTTGTTTGATTGGTGTGGCGCGCAAGCAGCCAGAGACTGTGCGTAAGGCGGTGTTGAGCGTAACGCCCAGCTTCTTGGTGTGGGAGCTCCCGCACCAGGCTGGGGAGCAGTACTCAGTGGCGGAGAAGAGCAATGCCTAGGTAGATATGCGTAGTGTCTTGGTTGAGGAACTCCAGGTGTACCAGCTAGGCGGCGTATTAGAGCGATACGGGCCGATGTCTTGGCAGACAGGTTTTCAAGGTGTTGCCGGAACGTCAGCGTGCGATCAAGCTTGACCCCGAGGTACGTCAGGGCAGCCTGAAACTGGAGTATTTTGTTGTCAACTATGAATTTAATTTCGTGGTTTAACTTTCTGTTGTTTAGATGGCATGCGGTGGACGTGGTCTGGCCCACGGAGAGCCAGTTTGTCAGGTAGCTTGACAGGGTTTTCATATCAATTGTACGCCCCAGTTCGATCGTCTCCCATTGCTTGTTAGACAGAAGGATGGTTAGGTCGTCATCGTATCCATATTTCTTGGGCAGCGTGTCTGGGAGGTCATAGATGTAAATGTTAAAAAGCATTGGGGCAAGTAATAGAGCCTTGTGGAACACCATTTCTGTACCGTCGGAGCCTGCTGTGTTGGGCGTTACTGGTATGAAGGGTGAAGCTGCGGTTGATCAGCATTTCCATGATGAAGTCCACCATGTGTCGGTCCGAATAGTCTTCCTGGTGAACTCATTGTCAGTATTGGGGAACCTCCCGTTGGTGATCAACTGGGCTGCAATGTCGTCGGCAGTGATGGGTCACGGTTTTGGTTTTGTTGCCTGGCCGTCAGCTTGTCGATGGTCTGCCATGCTTGACGGCTGGAGTGGGTGTCGTCTATTGATTAGATAGTCTCGATCCACCTCTCTCTCCGTTTGTTGTTGAGGCGAGTCATGGGGTCTGTGGCACCTCTGGCCCTCTCGGCTTTGGTGTTGGCCTCGTTATGG
>OY744515.1:195795233-195800233 GCA_963556195.1 Sepiola atlantica
TCGTAAAACCAAAGAAGTAATGAACGAACAGACTAACATCACACCTTATTAATGGAAGCAACACGAATATAACACCCAACAAACATACATTCAACTCAAAAAAAAAGAAAGAAAAGACAAAGAATGGGATAATTAAATAACAAAATCGAATGAAAAACAATCAAATACAATAATTTTGTAAAGCATTTGTTCGCTTCAAAGTAGGAATTACAATTTAAATTAAACTGATAAGATCGCCAAGTTAATAGCGTATATATCCGCCAAGGCTAACTAATATGACTAACTCTAACTAACTTTGAGAAAAGAAGCATAGGATATCAATCGTGAGATCAATTGTCATACGAATCGTGTTTATCTTGCTATACATTTGGAAACTTAGAGATTTAATTTAAATATAGAACCATTTTTGTCGAATGAAGACGGTTTTAAGATAGGATGTGTCCCATGCATTATCTCCACCTTCAGAAGTAGTTAATTTATTGCTGATCGCCTGATGCGCCCCCACTGGGAAATAACGATGTCTCTTATCGACTATTTGCTCCCGACCAGATTCTGAACTTGTGTTGCATATTGCTGGAGTGGCAAGCAAGTTAGTATTAACTAGCTGTAGCAATCCGGGATACACAGTAATTTTTTCACTGTGTCATTTCGCTGTTTTTAACTATGCCTGTTTTTATAATAATTATTTTTATCCCAGTTTGCACGTTATCATTACTGCTTTAGTATTGTATTCGTCATAATATTAACTAATTTCAACAAATTATAACAACACGATCATTTATTATGTTAAGCTAATGTTGATTTGGCCTCTATCAATAAAATGGTTGTATGTAAATCTCTTCCATAACACTCCAGATTTATTACATGATTATTTCGTAACAATATTCAACGTAGTGACTACGTTTAAATGCTTCTAAATTCCTTTAACATTTCGAAGAGTCACGAAGTAAGTGCTTCATGTTTACAGCAAACAAAAGCGTAATATAGCTGTTTGGCTAATATTAAAAAAAACAAATGCTGTCTCGAAGATTTTATTTCTTAATTAAATTTTATTTCGCACACGTTGTTTTTATATTACTTTTTATTTAACGCTAATATACTACACCATAATATACGTTTTACTAGAAGTGAAAAGAGAGGAAAGAGCGAAAGTAATCAAAAAGGAAATAAAATAAGTTTGAGCCGAAGTTAAAAAAAAAACATGAAAAGATTGAAATTTCAAACATGGCGACAAATGACACAATTTGACACTAGGTTTATTGGAAAAGTAGTTAAGCACGTGTCATCCCCTTTCTATAAGAAGCACCAGGTATATAAAGCTTATATTTTATTTGTCTATTACCAAAAGTGTGACATACATTTTATGAAATTAAAAAGAAATGTTTCGATGTTTTATCATCGAAACAAGTTTTAGAGAACTGCGATAGAGTGATGATGACGTGGAGATGAGACGGTTTGATTTAAAAAGAGAGAGTGCAGATCACAAACACGTCGGAACAGGGTCATGAGGGAAGACGATAAGTATGATGTGATTTCCGAGTGATACTTCCCCTTACGCGATACACAACACAGAGTTGAAAGTCTAGCTTATGCATCAATATATATATATATATATATATATATATATATATATATATATATATATATATATATATATATATATATATATATATATATATAATATATGCGTGTGTGTGTGTTTGCGTGTGTATAATCATCGTCTTGAAAAGGCCATAAAAATCAATACAAATATGTGCACTCTTTATTTGGAATATGATTTGAAATGATTTAATACACGTCCACATATGTCTATACACATTGTATAAACATGTATAAATATATGATTAAAATAGCGATAATGTTATAGATGACGCGCCTGATTCCGTGACTTCGCGTCGACAACTATTAGCCATGTCGCGGAAGCGCCCGAGCGCTGACGGGATCATATAATTTTTTCTTTCTTTTCATTATTTAAAAAAAATGATATTGATCTATGTATTTTTTATTCGAATGTAATGGTCTTATATTAGCGTCTGCCAGTCTTCCAGTTAGAGCTTGGCAGTTTGAATGCAGGGCTCGAACCCTAAGGGTAACCCTAAATCCAAAACCTAGCCCATTTGTGTGTGTATTATTTTAGCAAGAAAAGAAAACAAAAAAACAGCGAAACATTGACAAACTCTTGCTGCCACCCAAAATGTTTTATTTTCTACACATTTAATTGAAAATGGTTTATTTGACCTCCCCCGCTCTACAGTTTGATTTTTACTTTATTATCGATGTATTTTTTTCTTCGAATTTATTTGTCCTATATTATCGCTTGCAAGCTTTCCATTAACGCTTGGCGTTTCGTCTCGGCAACTCTCGGTCGCTTCCGCGACCTGCCCGATCGTTGCCGACGCGAAGTCACGGAAATCAGGCGCATCATCTGTAACAGCACCAAACTAGATATAGCTACCATTATAATATCATCAAAGGTATAATAAAAATGTTACTCATATACCGAATAAAAATCTTAATAGGGCAGAGTAGGCTCGATATAAAAATAAAGCATAACGATGTATAAAAAAACAAAAACACAAACATATTATTAATGTTTTAACAGAGATTTGTTTAGTCTGGATTCCAGACGCACAATTTATTGTTCTTATAACCAGAAATTTCAAAATAACAAATTCTTGATCACCGTCAAAAATGGTGTAAATTAGTATAACGCGTGAATTCAAATTAGTAAAATAATGTTCAATTAATATATACATATACAAAAAATGGGTTGACTTAAAAAAAATCCTTTGGACAGAAAAATGATTTCATTAGAGGAGCAGTTAAACTTTCCTGATTGTTGGTTGCATCAAAACTTCTCTAGTAAAACGAAAAGTTATACTGTGCCAAACACGCTTTATTTTGAGAAACATAACATTAAACCAGATTAAATCGAGCAAACCGGTTGTAAATTATTAATGTATTCCTTATGCCCGGACCAACAAATATCCATTATAATTGCTTCGGTGTAAACTAGAGAAATAATAAATGCAGTTGATTTATTATTTAAAAAACGTGGATTGAAAACAAAGACAGACGAACAGCACCAGGCGAAACGAAAACAATGAATGCTGTTCTTGTTAAATAAAACGAAAATAATATCAAAAGCTTTGAGTATATATATATATATATATATATATATATATATATATATATATATATATATATATATATATAGTCATGCAAACATTATTAAAAATAACAGAACTCGACTATCTAGTTATACCTTTTTTTCATATTTCTAGTGATTTTCTTAGTGTTAAAATAAAAACCAATTGATAAAAGTGCCATATGTTTGACTAACGTTTTCGATTCCTCTTACAATATATTTATCGAAAGGGGCGGAGAACTATGTAAATTTTCGGACACTTGTTATGACACACACCCCAGGCATGAGTACTGGCTATTACCAATGAGCAGTCTATAATAATGACTCGTTTGAGAACACTCGATGCGTAAATACTACTACTACTACTACTACTACTACTACTACTACTACTAATAATAATAATAATACTTATACTAATTATAATAATAATAATAATAATAATAATAATAATAATAATAATAATAATAATGCTATAACACTAGTAATGATGATAACAATAATAGTGATAATAATAATAACAATGATAACATTAACATTGATTGCCACAACACACAATTTTAAAGAGTCAAGAAAGATGCAAAGGCCGACCGTCACTCATATTCCAAAGTAGACTTACAGTAATTGCTAACGAGAAATCGATTGTAAATTGATATTGCGATAACGCAAAACAATTAGCATACACAGTTTATCAAAAGAGGTGGAGATGCTGGATATCTTGGAGACTTGTATTTCTCGGGTTCCAGGGGAACAACCCTGAAGAATTTCGGTGAGCAAACGTCGATACCGACTAGCGTTGAAGCTGTTATTAATAATAGTAATACTAATAATGATAGTCACTATTAATTTCACTAGTAGCAGTAGTAGTATTATAAATGGCACAACACTACAAATGTAAGGAACAAAACTACAAAAAATGTAATAAACTGCCCCCCCCCTAAAAGTCATCCTCATACACACCCACACCCACCCACACACACACACACAATATGATGTCCCCAGGCTAAGCTAACACAAATTATTGTAAATAGTTTAAGACGATAAAACGACCGAAGAGGGAAAGAACCGACTAAACCTCCACTGGAAGCGTTTGGGGATTGCTGAGATGTTTAAATGCTCATTGCCACCCAAATGCCAGAAACGCCCAATGATCGTTGCCAGCGAGTAATCAATGGTTAGTGGCTATTGTGATAACGCAATATAATTTGCAATGGTTATCGAAAGAGGTGGAGACTACAAGAAATCTTGGGAGAGTTGTTGTCACGCAGACCCCAGGGAACACTAACGGTTATAATCAGTCAGCAATCACTGATGCCGACCTGTGTGAAAAAAATAGCGAGTAAAATGAAATAATGATAAATCTCAAGTTTAACTTTTTTTTTAAATATGTAAAATCGAGAATAAATTCGAAGTATTCAACTCGACGACGAGAACTTTGGCATTTTCCTGCTATTCGAAAATAATGAGTCTTGTCAGGACGAACAGGAAATGAGCCGGCATTACCATTCTACGTATTCATCGTTTTTCCATTATTAAAGAGCGTGTGTCTCGTGCATTCGACTAAATGTCTAAATGATTACATCGGCAAAGATTTGTATGCAAATTCATGCAAATTACTGTTCAAAATGTCGTCTGTTATGTCGAGTTACCATAAAGCATTGTACTTATCGCTGAAGGTTCTCAAACGAATGACCGTTGACAGAATTAGATAGGTTAACTTCAAAAAGCTGGAAAGTATGAAAGAAACGTAGAAGATTAAATTATGCAAAATAAGTCTCCCAAGAATAGTGGTCAACCCAATTTAAATGTGTTCCAAAGGTTCAGTCATACTTTTACCATATAATACACGACGTAG
>OY744515.1:195802733-195812733 GCA_963556195.1 Sepiola atlantica
CTAATTTTAACAATAACAAATAAAGTGTGCATGTATAACTGAGTCCCAGCACTAACTTATAGTTGGGTATGTATTCTGCGTTATTAGAGTATATAGGACAGAAAAAATTAGGGAAACAATCGCTTACTAACTCGCATATATTACTAATAAAGAGTTGGTATATGACTGTCTGAAGCCAAAACAATACTATTATTTCTATTGTACTATATTTTATTGTTCCATTGAGTTTACTATACTATTTCAGACTAATGTACTATATTCAAATTTTTCATTCATGAGGGTGGTGTAGTTTATGGTCAGTTGTTATTGGTCCATCCTCCCAGGCATTACCTCCTCCTTTGGTGTTGTGTACTATTTTTTTTACCCTCCAAGGAATTATTTCCTTCTTTTTTGCTAGTGTAATATAGGTGATGTTGTTATGATACCACCCTACGAGGCATTACCTCTTTTTTGGAGAAGGCTGTGCAAAATATGTTCCCTACGTCATGGAAAAGTCCTCCCAGTTTTTACTGCCTCTTTTTCCTGGAGGTAATGTATTATCTGTTCTGTGTTCATAAAAAATACGCCCAATGAGTACTTTTTTTAGAGGGTGTGATATAATTGCAAATATATGCGACATCGGGTAACATGTTTTCAAGTATGTTTGACTAATCAATGCTAGGTGGTCAGATCAGTCCACAATATCTATAATAGGTTTTGTCCTGCAATCGTTCGGTCGGCCGGTCCCTATGCCATGAATATGGGTTAAACTAACAGGTCCACCGGGCGGTGTCTGGGACTATGCACAACACACTAGAGCATAATTGATAGTGTGTGTAACATCTTTATTTTAAAACTTTCTACTCTCTTTCTACCTTCTTAATCAATCTCTCTATCATCCTCCCGCTATTCCTCTCCTCCCGTGTTCACCTTTCTCTCTCTTCCATGTTCTCCTCCACTTTCACCTTGCCCACTCCCCTCTATTGTTTAAATGCATTCAATAAATAATAACAATGTAAGAAATTAATCTGAGATTCATGGTGTAAAGTAGAGTAATATAAGTAAGTGGTATGCTCGATTCGTGCATGCATGAATATATAACAGTCGCTGTCCGTCTGTTTATAACATATATCTTACCATGTAATAGATAAATAAGTACACATAATACTCATACGCACTAGTTAATAATGGCGATGACCATAACGATGGTAGTTGTCT
Organism: Sepiola atlantica; assembly: GCA_963556195.1. Taxonomy (NCBI): domain Eukaryota; kingdom Metazoa; phylum Mollusca; class Cephalopoda; order Sepiida; family Sepiolidae; genus Sepiola; species Sepiola atlantica. The sequence goes on from OY744515.1 coordinate 195,803,931, forward strand.
TTTTTAGGAAAGTGTGTTATACTGGAACATAAGTTGCCAAACTTAGCGAGAAGCAAACAGTGAATCACTTTACGATGCATGATAAGTATAGGTCGCAGGGGGAAATAGAGCTCCTCACTTGGGTACTGTCTGTTAAACGTTGCATGCGTGTTTTAAATGTTTTCACCCTTCCCCAAATTAATTACGAGTTAGGGAAGACTAATACTCTATAGAAAATGAATAAATACTACAACACGAATATAAACACTCACAATAAATATTGTTGTTCTTAATGGGAGGAAGGATATGATATCATTTTCTTAAGGAATGATTGAGCACGCCATTATTCAACAACCAGTATAGACAACCTTACAAGAAAGAGAGTGACGGCAGGAATAGTTGTTTTATAGTGTTAGTATTAATAACAACACTGAGCGAATCACTCAGCCATATTTTTACGGGGTGAAGATGCGTACGCTGTGCCGAGGCGAATTATTTAAGTTATGTCACAAATCGCCTGTTACGCTTCAAAATATTTTTAGGAAAATCAAATTCTGAGTCTAATCTTATAATTACGCATACTAATTATTAAAACAAAAATAAAATTATTAACATCTGTTTTCAGTGTATTTGATTTTATTTTGACAAAATCCAAAAAAATTACGCTTATAGCGATAAAAAAGCAACAAAAAGGTTGCTTGACCTGATGACCCGTTTCAATCGGAGCTCTTAAGAAACCGGCATCCTTGGGCCGATATTTTATATTTTGATATCGGCCCATGGATGCCGAGTTCATGGAAGCATTGTTTGAAACGTGTTATGATGTCTAGCTAAACTTGTGTAAAAAAATAAAACTATTATATATATATATATATATATATATATATATATATATATATATATATATATGTGTGTGTGTGTGTGTATACATGTTGGTTTGTTTATGTGTGTGTGAGTGTGTGTATGTGGGTGGGGGTGAAGGTTCTTTCTTGTAACGAAAAAGTAAGCAATTATACACGTATGCCGCCGCTTGTAATAAATTCAGGAAGAAATCCTTCGCTCTATTATAACAAGTAAACGGTTTGTGTTTTTCTTTATGTAATCAAAAATGATTGTAATACGTTTTATATTAATAAAAATGAAATATTGACGGGATTCTATGATTACACTTGAATATTTTAGTAATATATCAAGATGATTAAAGAGTGCGACCACCGGCGAAGCATATTTATATTCGAAATTTTTGACGGAGGATGTAGACAATTCTATTTATATAGTTATATTTGTTATGTGCCTTTCTATCTGTCACTCGTATATTTCCTATACCATTAATTGTATTATATTATCTGTGGCATTTTAACTAATAAAGCGTCAGTCCTCCGAACGTAGCTTTTTTCTTGTGAGTGTAATGAGATTTTTACTATAGCAAGATCTCATTAAATATAATCCCATACGAGGAAGCGTATTAAATATGTACTGTCTTTTGTTATTCAATGAACAAACGACGGTTCAATTTATATTGAACATCTAAACCTTACCAAAGGGATGTAAAGGTTGACATATTTCAGATTAGTAGAGACACATTCCTCAGCTCATAGATAACAGATTAATTCCATCTTTGATAGTACTTACTATGAATCTTTAACAATGTCAACAAGTAATTCGGTGGACTTCAGTTAATCCCTTTTTCATGAGACGGATATCTTACGGATTATCTTTTACCTTCTTACCCTGTGAGAATTTATCGGATTACAAAGCAGTATTTAATATATATATATATATATATATATATATATATATATATATATATATATATATATATATATATATATAAAAGATATTCTTAGACAATATATTTGAATTGCGTTGTTCCGAAACTCAAATGAAATCTCAGACTGTATATATTAACTTGTACACTAATAGAAACATGGGTAGAACGTAATACACTTTTTCGGGATTTGAGATGCGGATTAATGATTTGTATTCTTCGGACTGCACATTTCAGCTTCAATCCTCTTCGAATCCTTCCAGTCCAACTCCGAATTCCTTAAAATTGTCATTAATTCTCCAAAATTTAGCCCTGTTATATAGTCTGATATCAATATTCAAAATTACGTGTTGAAGTTTCGCTACCTCAAAAAAGGATATCTGAATAACTTCGGGGTTTATGTAGATTGAAAGAGTGTACATAATCACCTTTAGATCAATTATATTCCGAATAATATAACATATGATATAAGTCTTAGTAATGTTAGTCGTTATTGCTGTGGCTGTATTTCTATTTGAAATATTAACCGAATGTGATTTGCGGTGTTCGTCGATATTTATTTAATAATCTCTAAAAGGAAGATACTCTATGGGGGATAAATTAGGTTTCAATGAGAAGAGAAATGGAATAAGTTCGGTTAATGCAATATATGTCAAGCATAAATATGGAATCGGTGTCCTAAAGTTGGCACCTAATCATATATAGCACGTTCACTTCGAATCGTATCTAGCACGTTCACTTCGAATCGTATATAGCACGTTCACTTCGAATCATATATAGCATGTTCACTTCGAATCCTATATAGCACGTTCACTTCGAATCATATATAGCACGTTCACTTCGAATCGTATGCAGCACGTTCACTTCGAATCGTATATAGCACGTTCACTTCGAATCGTATATAGCACGTTCACTTCGAATCGTATATAGCACGTTCACTTCGAATTGTATATAGCACGTTAACTTCGAATAGTCTCTACAACGGCTACTTCGAATCGTGTCTAGCACGTTCACTTCGAATTGTGTCTAGCACGTTCACTTCGAATCGTGTCTAGCACGTTCACTTCGAATCGTATCTAGCACGTTCACTTCGAATCGTATATAGCACGTTCACTTCGAATCGTATATAGCACGTGCATTTCGAATCATATATAGCACGTGCACTTCGAATCATATATAGCACGTTCACTTCGAATCATATATATCACGTTCACTTCGAATCATATATAGCACGTGCACTTCGAATCATATATAGCACGTTCACTTCGAATCATATATAGCACGTTCACTTCGAATCATATATAGCACGTTCACTTCGAATCATATATATCACGTTCACTTCGAATCATATACAGCACGTTCACTTCGAATCGTATATAGCACGTTCACTTCGAATCATATATAGCACGTTCACTTCGAATCATATATAGTACGATAAGACTCATAACAATAGGAAAGTCCGGACTCATTGGCGTTTTTACATGAGAATCTAAGTTTTACTTAAAATATGCATTTAGTTTTCTTTAAAAACCAGTCCACAAACACATATATGAACACTGCTTAGATAATGCACCCACAGTTATTAAATGCTTTAAGTGTATCATTTCTATCTTAGGAGTCGTGCTACTATTTTAAATCTGAAAAACAAACGGTATTTTAAGTCAGAAATTCCTTCTTTTTATATGACTAAAATGGAATTTAATAAGCAATTAGGTTTGCAATGACGACTTTGGTGGGCACAATTATAATCTATACTTGATTAAAAATAGTATTACAGTAAAAGTAGGTGTATCTTTTTTCTTCTTTTTTATATTGGATTTGTCAATGAAGGGAATGTATGTTTATTTCGCGAATATTTATGCATCAGTATATCGCAAAGTTAGATGAAGGGTTGGGTCAAATGTGGTTCGATTAAAAAATCCAATGTAAGGAGGCGAAAATATAGGGTTGTCTATTACACCATGTGTTACACTTTCGAAAATAATAGATTTTATGAGAGAAAAATGAATGGGTACGACTGGGGTTGAAACTTCAAAATTGGTGATAATAGCAACCAATGCGTATTACTGCACTAGTATTATTAAACTGTCTGTATTTATTTTGTATCGTAAAATGTACAGCAATAACGCGGCATATAAAACTGCCGATAGATTGAAAGTAAACACAATTTAAAACGAATAACTTTTACCAAACGCATTACAATTTAATTTTCAATAGACCAAAATAATTACAGTTTACTGAAACAGTTTGTAAGTTTTTTATTTCCAATAAAAAAGTATGACTTTCACGTATCCGAACACAAGTCAATCAAAACTGTTGGGGGATTTTTGGGTGGCCGTCGTCAATTTTAGTCTTAAATGACAGTAAAACAAATTTACTCTTACCCGAATGGAAATCCTCGCCCCGATGTAGTATTAGTGGTATGACTACATTAGCCACTAACATAAAAGAAACGACCCCCACCCTGCATTGATTCGCTTTCGGCTAAGTTAAGGAAACAAAATAATGTTCTTTGAATAACTATACTTACAAACAGTTTCATGAATGTAAAACAAAGCAGTTCGGAAGAAAATGAGATTTTAATGCGTTTGATAATAGTAATTTATTGTATATTTGGCTATGTTCCATTTACCAGTTAACTATATTGGATTATTGCTAAAAGTACTTGTCAGCTAAATATTCTAATATGAATAAAACAAATGGGTTTATGGTTTCATTTATTTATTAATGGCTACAACGTTTACATTTTAAAATGGTCTCTATGTTTTCACAGCTAAAATAATTGCCAGCCAACTATCCTTCAAATAAAGGAAGCATTTCGTAAGTTTTAAATCCATGATGATAACAGAATTCTACTTATGAACACATAGTAAATTTGGGAAAATGATTTTTAAATGCGTTTAGGTATAAACATTTGCTAAATATCACATCATGTGTGTGTGTACCTTAGTAATTCGAACTAATTTTAAAGACATGTGGCCGGTTATAAAATACGTAAAAAAGACTGGATAGCCGCATGATTAGATAATTCATGTTATACGCATAGCACATATGTCCACGTTTTCCTGTACTTGAACATGAAGAACTGTCTCGAAGAAGAGCTTTTCTTGCTATTGTTAATACCTTTCAGATGTGTTGCTCCTCATTTATAACTCAGAGCCCAAGATATACGAGAAAGTTAAGGAATATTATAAGGATATGTCCAATTTTTGAATGTTGACTTATTTTTACAAACTTTACCAGATTCATATATGTATCACTAGAAACGTTCCGGATGTATAATGTGCCATTGTTAAGTTAAGTGAACTTACAAATGATTGTCAGTCATACATGGTGTGGTAAAGATTATTATCACTGTTCAGTAAGTGTCATATTATAGATATCTAATAAGAAATACACGGACTGAGTTATTAAAAGCATATAGTGACAGAGGGTCTGGTTCCAATAGCTTATATTTTTTATATCATATTAGCTGTACCTTTCCGGGGTTGCTCAATAGTGATTTATTTGCAAGTTATCCATTTGTTGACACTGTGGCGTGTTTTAATGTTATTCTTTTTTTAATTCCAGACAAAGAGAAATACTTATTTATTGAAGACTAAATAATTACACTCCTTTTTTGTAGACGACTTGCGTATGAAAATAATTTCAACTGCATCAAAGTATTTTCTGTACCGGATTAAGTCGAACTAAATGTTATAGTTCTTACGGGCATTCCACGACAATCTACGGAAAGAACAAACGAACGACAACATAATTCTAACTAATTATAATTTAATAAGTCAACGATTGGTTAGACTAGAGACTATACAGTAAAAAATATAACTCTCATATGTGAAAATTGATATGTTTATTGTAATACTCTTAGAAAATAGACATCACATTTTTCAATCCATTGAACTTACTGTAAAACTACTAGTTTAGAATAAAGATCTATATTTCGTTATTACTTCCCCAGGAACGAGTTGAACATCAGGCCGGGTTTTATGTAAGAAAAAGCGAGCCGGTAAAGGGGTGAATTCTGGATTTGGATAAAATAAGAATTGCCACTAAGAAGTGTTCTCTTTAATTTGTCAAGGACATAACCAATAAACTGTAGTATCAGAACATATACTACGCTCGGATCTGAGCGAAAAGGGTTGTGACTTCCTCTTGTGACATGATGGTCATCTACCACATACAGTTAATGTATGGCATTGCCCGATAATGATTTTTCTACGGAATGCTTTCTTATACTGTAAGACCCCAAAATGTATATTTTTCTTACTCTACATATAGTAAGCATGAGCCAAGTAATATTATTAACATTACATATAGTAAGAATGAGACAAGTAATATTATTAACTTTACATATAGTAAGCATGAGACAAGTAATATTATTAACTTTACATATAGTAAGCATGAGACAAGTAATATTATTAACTTTACATATAGTAAGCATGAGACAAGTAATATTATTAACTTTACATATAGTAAGCATGAGACAAGTAATATTATTAACTTTACATATAGTAAGCATGAGACAAGTAATATTATTAACTTTACATATAGTAAGCATAAGACAAGTAATATTATTAACTTTACATATAGTAAGCATGAGACAAGTAATATTATTAACTTTACATATAGTAAGGTATGAGACAAGTAATATTATTAACTTTACATATAGTAAGCATGAGACAAGTAATATTAACTTTACATATAGTAAGCATGAGACAAGTAATATTATTAACTTTACATATAGTAAGCATGAGACAAGTAATATTATTAACTTTACATATAGTAAGCATGAGACAAGTACGTTGCAAACAAGTAAATTCCACTCGTATTGACGTTACTTGCATTGTTGCACTCGCAGTCAACTTAGTGTGAATCATAAATATGACTCATATTATATTTTACGCAGTTTCAGACCATATTTTACATAATATTGCAATTGCCCTTCAATAGAAGTGCAACAATAACGCCTCTGGTTATTAAAAAACAAAGACATGATAATAGATAGGTTACCTGTATTGCACAAAGAAGAAAACACCTATTAAATAAAATATAAATATTAAGTATCACATTAAATGTTTTTCACGTCGAAATATCTAATGTGAAACCTTTTACTATATTTTCTCTACAACATTTATAATACTTGTTCGGATTTAAGATAAACTCACTTGCGATTTTTTAATAAATATTTCAATATATATATATATATATATATATATATATATATATATATATATATATATATATATTATTTAAAAATAATGTAAGTATGTGTGTTGATGTATCTATGTATTAATGCATATACATATATAGTTTGACCAGATATACGTTAATTACCTCTCCCATTTCCAGACAATGCGTGGTGGGCACATCGGGGCGCGCTCGAAATACAAATTAAGTCTGACTTTCGTATTAGGGTTCAAACTGTGTACCCGAAAGGGATTGCCTCCTCCCATACTGATGATTGTAGGTTTGGCATGAACCACGTGTATTTGGGTTAATTTAAAAATAATATTTATAGATAATTATTAAAAGCTATCGCTGGATAGAGCAGGTTTGTAAGTTAACAACATGCCGTAATTTATACCATAATCCGATGATCCAAACGTTGTGTGATGCAATCCAGCGTTGCTATCAGAAAATTGGGAAAAAATATAAAAAAAGGTATAGTTAAACAGACGAATTATGTTATTTTTTAAAATGTTTGCTCCACCGTATGAGATATATATATATATATATATATATATATATATATATATATATGTACGTGTGGGTGTGTGTGTGTGTGTGTGTGGGTGTGTATGTGTCAGACGATGTTCTTAATGAATTCAAATATTACGCTACTCGGATTGCGACATCAAATAATGAAACTCCGATAAAAGACGAGAAGCATATCACAATAAAAAAGAACATGGCGAAATATCGTATTCCAGGTAAGCGGTAATAAAACGAAGGGAGAATAAAAAGTGACGGCAGAAAATGCCATTCTTTTAAATTAGAATTCTAAATAATTTCAATTTTATGAGAATGGTTGATGTGAATACAATACAATATATTATAAGAATACAAAGAAACATTGTTTGAACGAATCTATTAATACATTTGTTGCAGTCAGTACAAAAATAGAAATCGTGAAGCTGAAAATTAATACATGGGAATTCAGATATATCAGATATAGATGTTTTCATGTAATGTCATCACGCGAAAGCACGCACTCACACATTATCTATATATTCGTATGCGTATTTATATTTAAAGATGTTATATTTTAAATAAACAATGTATAACATGAACGAATTATAATAGCTGAATAGTGTGTGAGGTGTTATGGTATGAACAATTTTTTATTTAATCTTTATCACGTAAACCGTTTAGAAGAACAGATTCACAGCTTCAGATTCAATCGTTTTGAAAGAGTATACGTTGCATTTCGATATAGGCTGTTTCATGCATATTTCTCGTCTATGAATCCGGATGAAACTGGCCAAAATGGCGCGTCTTTTCTTCTACAGCATTTTATATGTTTTCAATTTTGATTTTGTCTTTAGCTATATTTTGTCTTCACAACAATATATTTCATAGCATACGGTCTATGTTTACCATCATATATAGTTAGTATATATATATATATATATATATATATATATATATATATATATATATATATATATATATGTATAATATATATATATATATATATATATATATATATATATAATACCTAATAAATATAGTTTCATATTTAAATTTTCCCGCAATAATTAATTATAAATCTAACTCCAGGTCTTCACCTGTTTGACATTAATCCACTGACGATGGACCCAGACGGGTCAGAAAGTAGTCTGAACCAACATGCAAATTACGTGTCATCAGCCAATTTTCTTCCGAGATTAAGATTTTAATCCGGAAAATTGAACGGATTAATACTAAAATAATCAAACAGAAGTTGTCTTAAGGATAAAAAGCTGACTCGATATATATATATATATATATATATATATATATATATTAGTATTCATCTGATTGTAAGAATCACTTCTTTGAAAACCCATGTGTTAA
>OY744515.1:195815233-195827733 GCA_963556195.1 Sepiola atlantica
ATAATAATGGAATATCAGATCATTATATATATCTATCTATCTATATATATCTATATATCTATATCTATCTATCTATCTATATATATATATATATATATATATATATATATATATGATAATTTTATTTACACAGACATGTACAAAATCTGCGACACTGGCATGTCGATGTTATCGATCAACAGTTACTATAAACTGAGATCTCATCAGGCAGAGTTAGAATTCGATCTTAACCTCAGATCATATTTGGAAAGATTCTTTCCAAATATGATCTGAGGTTAAGATCGGATTCTAACTCTGCCTGATGAGATCTCAGTTTATAGTAACTGTTGATCGATAACATCGACATGCCAGTGTCGCAGATTTTGTACATGTCTGTGTAAATAAAATTATCATATATAAAGCTCTATTTTGATATTGAGCACTTTTTATGAACCCGGTTTAAATTCTCTGGATTACCACCCTGTGGATATTTTTCACCTGGATTATTACCATTATTATATATATATATATATACATATCTATATATATATATGATATATGATATATATATATATCATATATATCATATATATATATCATATATATATATATATATATATATATATAATATATATATATATATATATATATATATATATATATATATATATATATATATATATATGTATATATATATATATAGCGAGAGATAGATAGATAGATAAGTAAACTTGTGGACGTTGGCAAACCGAAGACTACAGTTCATTAAATACTACACCGTGGTGTAAGGAAAGAATTGCACCTCTTTCCCAAGGTTACTTAATTATATATAATTTTTGTGTTTACCAAGGATACTAAAGTAGGATATTCGAAGTCATTTGCATTATTCGACCGTGAATTACGGCTCAATATCGAACACTGTAGCCATTACACGAAATGGACTTTTCATTTTACTTCAGTCGAAATTCTCAGAAATTTATGGGCCCCATTCATGGAGCTAACACTTGATGTCTTAATGATGCACATAATTATTCGACTGTTCGCTTTACGTTCTCCTCTTAAGCGTGGGGTTAGCAAAGAAGTTAAGAACATTAAATGTGCTCTCCCTAATTGACCAGTTGATTATGTGATAGTATATTTTCTTTTTGTCTCTTGGTCTTACCTGATTCAAGGAACAAAATTCAGCTCGCCTGGTGGAGTATCCAATTAGGTACTGGTACTTGAGGTAAGATCACTCGGAAAAGGTGCACCATTTCTAATATAGGGGTGTAGCCAAACCGAGGAGACATTATTTTGCCTTTGAATACAATGTTATTTTGAATACTTTATTTACTTGTAATGTGAAGTATCCTCACGCCATGTTTTCCTGACAAACCTGTTTGCAAAGATACCGAAGACACTCGAGGATGGTGTCTAGTCGGTAAGTCAACCTCTCTATATGTGTGTGCGTTTTAACATAATCTGTTTATTTAATGTGTAAACAAAACACAAACTAATGAGAACTCATTGCAACATATTTTTAAGTTTTGAATTCAAGACCCTGTGTAATCAACATTGGAAATTGGACCTTCCTTAATCAATAGAATGTCTGGAAAGTTATATATTTATAAGAGGATTGTCGTAATTGGTTAGGTCAAATTTAAATAATCGAATGAGAGTATATATAACCAAATAAACTGTTCAGTGACTAAATTACAACCAGACTGAGTGCATAATCGAATAACTAGACATTACTTTCGCTTTCTTTTCTCTCTCGCGATATAATATAAATTGTTTTCTTAGCGTTAAGTAAAAAAAATAGTGAAGCAAAGATTATGCTTTCCCCAATCGCAATATTTTTTGAAAAGCACTGCGTAAGTCTTTTTACAAAGGGAAATAAATACATGGAAGAAACACTAATATTTACTTGATATGTTCTAATACAAATACGTCTTACCGACATTGTTGAGCTTGTTTCAGACTAGTATATCAACGATACAAATATATATATATATTAACTTTTTTCTTTTACAAGCATTTATTGAAGATGAACACAATATGAAACAACAATCATTTCACACTACTAACAATTACACCACCCGCTTACTTTTATTGCATCTTTAAATAACAAATATTTTCACCTCATAATTATTCATTAATCTTAATAAATAATGCATAACTATCCGTGACTTGAGAAAAGCCTTTCTAAGCACTAACACTCGCATGGTATACACAGGTAAATATTTGTAAACACATTATCATACGCATATAAACACGTCTTTCAATCAATAGAGTAATATTCATCGAGTATATATAATAGAATGGAACCAACGTTGCTTGGAAAACAGTGAAGGTCGCCCTGTAGTTTGGTTGTCTGTGAAACGGAGCAGGTCTATTTTCGAATGCGATTTTTCTAAAGGAGACAGGTGGCGGTGAGTAAACTGTGTGTAATCTTTGTGATGCTAACCATAAGTAATTAAACTTCACTAAAACGTTTCACACCCACATGGCGACACCAGTTGTGGTTATTACGTAAACAACAGTAACAACCTTTGATACAATGGAAAATAAAGAGCGTTGCAGACGACCTCTACACACTATAACCACTACTGCAATATATCACTTTGTTTACTCGTACTTCTAATTATGTCGCTAAAATACGTTCTGGTACTTTACAAATAATGTACACGATATACATGAAAAAACATCTATACTATTAATAATCTATATACTACATTGATGAAAATAGGATAACTCGTATGTTTTCAGTATTTAAAAAATGGCACTGCGTTGAATACATACTGTGTCAGTAAGGAATACAACTTTATTAAAATAGTTGAATTTACATTATTATTAAATATGATAAGTACATATATTTCGATATAATTGATGATTCTGTAAGCAGACTTCTTCAAGTTAAGCTTTACTATCAAGACAAAGAGAAGTAACGTCACGAGTTCAATCACACTGATATAATTATATTGCCGTTTCCTACCGGGAGCATTTGAAGTTACTATTTTATTGGGTGTTCGAGATAAATGAAAGGTAATAAGAGTGGTATTGTTGTGACAGATGCTAGTACTAACAAGGAAAGGGTGGGAGTATAACAAATATGAAATGGGAGTAGGCCGCAGTTAGAAAAGAGACCTATATATGTGTGTATAATTTTGGTTATTCGGACTACATTTCTCATCTTGGGTATTATTATTACAACGTTTCAGCCGCTGTAACCTCCGGTCTTCTTCAGGGGTATCTCTTAGAACTCTGGAATATGTCTGTCGAACTTGGGAATCTAGACGCAATTTCAAACGAAGCCCTTTATTAAATCCACCAGGGTAGCATGCTCTTGTTCCGTCAGACATAGCTGGGAGGAGTAATCCGCAATTCTTGAACCTTCAACCTTCAGATGACTATCACTTTGAACTGAATTTTACTTAGTACTATATCCACTGCGCCATGGTTCCTTGTACGTGTGGCTGTGTTATTGTATTGTAATAAGTGTTTAACCTTTTTTGCCACGTTACTGCTATTTAATGTTATTTTATTGTAATGAGTGGTTTACCTATTTTGACACGTTACTGCTATTTAATGTTATTGAATTGTAGTGGGTGTGTTACCTGTTTTGAAACGTTACTGCTATTTAATGTTATTGTATTGTAATGAGAGGTTTACCTATTTTGACACGTTACTGCTATCTAATGTTATTGTATAGTAATGAGTGGTTTGCCTATTTTTACACGTTACTGCTATCTAATGTTATTGCATTGTAATGAGTGGTTTACCTATTTTGACACGTTACTGCTATCTAATGTTATTGTTAGTAATGAGTGGTTTGCCTATTTTGACACGTTACTGCTATCTAATGTTATTGTATTGTAATGAGTGTGTTACCTATGTTGACACGTTACTGCTATTTAATTAGTCTTATTATTGCTATAGACATACCACATTTGAATATGAAATGCAATTTTCGAATTGATGGGTTTGAACATTTAACATTGGTGTGCTATTCTACAGTATCCCATTTCATATAGAATGAATCTTGCTTCATGTCATATGCTTTCACGCACGCACATAATGTCTAGCTATATTCAAAAGAGTGCAATCTCCTTAAAAAATTTTAAATCACCTTGCTGGTGATTATTATTTAAAATTGCCGTTTATATTTCTCCTTTAGCTTGTGATTGAGGATGAATATTTTATCACACACTTTGAGATGAAAATCGGCTAACGAACGATGTTGTAATGAAGTCATTAATCATTTTTCTCATAATTTATTTGTTATTACTTTTTTTGCATTAAACTATTACGACTTAAATGATAGGCTGTCATTTGAAAGAGATAGAATTCGTTTTATATTAATTATTTTAAATATCAACTGATAGAAAATATAAAATAAAAAGAGAACGTATAGATGGAGAGGGGGAGGGCGGTATACTAACAAAGGCGGGCAGAGGGAGGGGAGAAATAAATCGTGATGAAAAGAAAAATGACAGGAAATCAAGTCAAACTATATAGAGTGATGTTTACAAATAATTATTAAGACTACCCGAACGTTATTAACGTTTTTTGCTTTTAGAAGTGCAAAAAAAGAAAACAGATTAGAATATGTAATTCACTGTTCATTGGATTACATCATATGAATTACTTTTAAAGCGATCTATTCGCGTCTACTTACTATATTTCTAGGAAAACAAATATACATATGACCAGTACGGTAAATAGAAATACGCCAATTTTACTTCTTTAAGGATCATCAGGCTTCCTGATGTTTACTTATTAAAAGTGTTTACTAATGTTTGTTATGCCCATATAACATCCCATCAGGAACTGAATAACTAGTCTAAAAGTATATAAATATATTCAAATAATTTATTATAGGGGATTCTATGTCGATTATTAAATATATAGTTGTTTTATAATGTTGACGTAATCGTATATTCACTCTTTCTACATTTGTCTATGAATAACGATACCACAGTTTGATCTCATCTTGTAACTAATCTGTTATACCGTTATTAGCTATATCGTATATTCGTTCTTTCTACATTTGTCTATGAATAACGATACAACAGTTTGATCTCACCTTGTCGCCAATCTGTTATATTTTTATTGGCGTAATCGTATATTCATTATTTCTACATTTGTCTACGAATAACAAATGAACACATTGATTACATCTTGTCGCTAATCGGCAACACACTTATTCGTAAACGAACGTAGAAATAATGAATATACGATGAGGATAATATTATCATATATTTATATATGTTATACTCTACATAGCAACCTCTGTAATATCATAAGCACAGGCATCTATAGTTTTTTGGGATTGTTAAGTCACTTCATAAAAGGTAATTCTCCACTCCACAACAAAAATAAGTTGGATCTATATGCATTCATTCTATCATATTTCCTAAAAGAAGATATATAGCATGGCGTATAATGGTGGTAAGATTACATGGTGTTATAATACGCTACTTTGTCTGCTGGCTGTTATCGGATCTTTTTTTGCATTTTCTCTCAAAATGGGAAAACACACGTACAATTTGTATTGCTAGTTTAAGAACGTTTTCCTTCTGCTTATTTATTGTTTGGTGCTCACGAAATAATATTTTGGCAGTTAATTGTAGTTGTAGTTCAAGGTCTGTTTTGCGACAATACAGTGTGTAAGATGACATGTGTACGTTCACTGGGCTATCTTATCAGTTAACTTACGGGATATGTAACCAAATTGCGGTGGCAACACGATTGAGTCACTTACGGCAATGATGAACACATTATCGGGTTGTTTTATGTCGGGTATATTTCAACCTTTCGATGCGGTCTGACATCTATTCCATATAAAATATCGATCTAATGTAACATATACCAATTTTGTAATTAAATGTATTTATGTAGTACACATGTTTCGTAATTTAATGAACACTTATATATTTCATATATTTTATTCATGATATTAACACCAATGTTTTTTTTACTCTTTTATATTTGGTTTTAAATGTGTTTCCACCTTATTTATATGAGCTAAAAGCAAATAAAATTACTCTTTACTCATTAGGATATATTCACGTGTAGCATAACTTTCAGAATTATCAAATAGTGGCAATTGCTTAATCACACACTAATGTTCTTATTCAAGGTATATCTAACAATAGAAAACTGTTTCCAGTTGGGCAAATAGATGAAAAATGGTCTTCATTTGATGCGTATTCTGAATGTGTGGCTTTACTTTTTGTAATTCGCAATTATTTGTATTTCTTCAGGCATACTCTCTTTTTAACATGCTTCTTCTTCGCCGTAATCGAGATGAAATAATAAATAATTTAAAAAGTACCCCCTTTTTCAGATTAGGCCGTAGTAAGATCCAAAAATTGCTGGTCTATAGGATTGATGTTGAAGAGTTTTGCTACTGTACAAGGCTCTAATCGGTTGGCTTAAAATGAATGATCGACACTTTTAATCATTCAATGAATTTGAAAAAAAGTGTTCTTTTTAATTCCAAGCCGCAAGATGTGTACTGTGTCTTAATGCGAAAGCTTACCCGTGTTGGATAAAATTATGGACCAAGATAATCTTTTATTTGAAGAAACATTGTTGGGACTAGATATAATAAACTATCACGTATATTCTTCCTAGAAAAAGGAAAATACAGACGAAAGGACCATTGCAAACAAAATTCGATTTACAACCTTCTAAAAAGAAATGAATATAAAATAGTCGTGAATGTTGAAATAGTAAGTTATCAAATTTGAAAATAAACCTATGTAATAAACAGAGACGTGCAGAAATAAATCGACAAATACGGTAATCGATAATTGGCGAATGCGATTGAAAGAAGGGAAAAGTAAGTAGAGTTGGCCACAAGATATACGAGCGATTTATTCGTGTGGAATGATTAGAAAAGATGAGAAAACGTAAACTGAATATGCTGATATTTTGGTTGAAGTTAACACACGAGAAAAATGAAACATACTTACTCGATAGACGTTGCCTGATTTGTTTTCCGTTACCAGTGCTGAAAATTGAATCAGCTATGCCAAATTCAAATCGTATTACGATAATTAAATTACGTACAAATTGCATGCTTATAACCTATAATTTACACACAATATATACAACTATATTCACATGCTATTACACAACTGAATTCCTATATTATATATGTTTGTAGCATGATGTAGACAACACATTCTGGTTAGTACGTAAAATATACAAATTAAAATAGACCAAAATGTGGTTATTGGAAATACATTTTTTTTTCAGGAATATAAACCCGTTGGATTATCAGCATTACTATGACCTTCATATTGAAAGAAATGATTTACTATATGAAATCCTGTTTATTTGTACTATTGCCGAAGATACATATGTAAAAGGAATGAGTATATCGCAAAAAAATATTGAATATAACACATGTGTATTATTCGCTAGCTATACATAAAATATAATAGTAAAACAAGAACACATACAAATAACAGCGCCTAAACTAATAAAAGTAATAACGGATCCAAATTACAAATAATAGTAGCATCTGTTTGTTTTAAATTATTTCTGTTCTGTAAATGAATTCGCAATGCCTTTTAAAATATATATTGTTACTAATATATTACGACTTTAGAAAAATGTGTCTTAAAACAACATATTCTATTAAACATAACATTCACTAGGTAAAGGGAGAAATACAGAAATAAGATAAGACAGGGAAATCAGAGTTTTTTTTATACCGTTGAAAAAGTACTGGGTATACATTTCAGTCTATATATCAATACCATCTTTCCTAAAGATATACACAAGTGTTAATATTTAAATATATATATATATATATATATATATATATATATATATATATATATATATATATATCACCTTTAATATAAGTAAATGCATCTCACATTCAGAGCAACACTAATCTTACGGATGAAACAATAAACGCACTAAAATGTATCGGCAAACCTTCAATCAAAATTAATGAACGCATCTAAAACAGTTTCCTAAAATATTGGTTTCGCAACGTAATATATACTTAACAAATACTGAAAATATATCATTAGCAAAGAAACTAATTCTGAAAAAACTCTGACGACGCGAACTAGCATTTATGTCATTCCATAAAATATATGCAATAAAGCAATACATATGGAAAAATAAACTAAAACTGAAAAATAAAGCTCATATACATATATTAAAGTGCTGTGCGAAAGGACAATCAGAAATATCACTTTACAAGGAACATTACGAATCTATATATATCCTCCTCGGCTATGAATTAAACCGTAAGGTAGTCCAGACTCAAAGCCCCTGGTTAGGCAACTATACCGGCATTGTTTATAGTAGTATTCAACTTAACTCTCGGAATGGATACGTTGGAATTGCGCGACGTTTGCTTTACATCTTCAAAGTAGATACAAAGTCTCGAATTTGAAAAGAAAATGAGTACATATATATATATATATGCATATATATATATATATATATATATATATATATATATATATATATATATATATGCATATATATATACCTAACACCAACTTTATTTATACAAATATAAACCTACACATGTATACATGTTTTACAGCAGCTTTGATGAGCTCAATATCTTCAGGCCGATCAATAAGTATATGTTCTATACTTCTTAATATGAACACGTAATGCGAGGCTCTTATTTTCATAAATCATTCTAATATAGATATATATATATATATATATATATATATATATATATATATATATATATATATATATATATATATATATATATATATATATATATATAAGTTTAAATACAATAACATAACTCACGCCAATGACTGGATTGTTGGATTTCTAATTTCTAACTTTTATGATTGTTCTGTATTTATATTGATTTCTCCGACTCAAGTTTTCCTACATGAATCCCTTCCATACACACACATATATATATATACATATATATATATATATATATATATATATATATATTGAGTTTATATGAAAAAGATATTTTTTAAAGTACATATGTTGTATTATATTATCCAAATTGTTTCTAATTACACGCTCAATGAAGTGTTCTTGGCGTTTTGGTTAAGATCAAAGTGTAGTATCTGTTCCGATGGATACTGCACCCCATAGACGTGTATTGTCTTGGCCTTCTGGACTTGATTTACGCCGGTCTATGGGTCTATCCTGTGCAGTTATAGGAGATCCACCCTCCCAGTTTTCGACTCCCCTCTTTGGGGAGGAATAAGTTTACTGCTTACTGCCTAAGGCGCCCTTACCGGGGAATGCCGACGGGCTTCCCAGACAATTTTTAAATGGCCAGAGTGCTCACCTCTCGTGCGCTGGCTTATCTAATCCCACTTTCCCGACCTTGTGTTACATCTTACCTTGTGGGTGGTAGATTAATAAAATATATATATATATATATTGATTAGTTGCATTCTAATGCCAAAGAAAAACGTCAGTTTAAAATCATTATTTTTATTTAGTTTTGTTTAAGCGCAGGCTTATCTTTTTCTGTCTACGAACGTTTCACAGCCCGCAAACAAAACTACAGTTTATACTTTCTTCATGGGCTGCTCATCAGATACCTTTATTTTATAATTAAAAAATGCATTCTCGGTGTAGATAGGAATACATTTACAAAAGAATGAATTAAGAAAACAGCAAAGCAAAAACACGCAAAATTCACATCAAAGAGGATGAAGAAATACCCCTACATTGGAAATAACGTGGCCGATTTTCAAATATTTTTTTTAATCAGCAAGTAGAGTTGCAATAGTCATGTTACGATATAGAACTGAAAACCTGAGAAAACCTCAATAAAATTTGACATAATCGATGATAATATTTTGTCAGCCTTAGGGCTAACACAATTTTCCGCAGACTACTTGCATTTGGAATCTCTTCCCTGGTCCCTGTTTCTCAAATGGTACCAACATGCATATATTTGAGTGTAATGTGAACAAATATGTTGCTGCTGAACTAGGAATGCCCCTATAAATCGGGTCCCTAATCAAAGGAACCCCTCTGGTCACAATTGCAATGTTCTTTGGAGGTGAATAATAATAATAATATATATATATATATATATATATATATATATATATATATATATATATATATATATATGTGTGTGTATGTGTGTGGGTGTGGGTGTGTTTGTGTTAGTATATGCGTGGGCGTTATAATTTTACTTATTAATTCAAATTGGTTCAGGGGATACTTACAAAGACTTAATGAATACTTACATTACAATTGTATATGTTATTTTATTCGCAAAGTTTTGTTGTATTACTTGTGTTTGCTCATTGATCTAGATACGTACGAACGATTGTCTTCAGTATGGAAGCACAAACAAAACACATATTTAAAACGATAACAACTATACATAACATCTTAATTGTATTTATATGTTTTAGATTATGTTGCAGAAAATGTATTCATCTTGAGCGATCAAATTCATGTAAAACATTGAACTGATCTTATGAATATCTCTGTATATTCGTAAAGATTTCTTCATTGATCACGTTGCTTTATTCAATCTAGAGTTGTTCTATGACTTAGACAGTTAATCATGTGTCACGTTGAATTTTCCAAGTCAGATTAGGTATATAATCAATCAATATTGAGACAAATGTCATTATAAGTAAAATCATTATTCATTAAGAGGTTGACAAACAGTTTATACTCCGGAAATTAGAAATATATAAATATAAATAGATTATATACAAAGTGCGTCTAGATATGATATACAAATAATAAAACATCAAGTATTTTAAAATTAATTTTAATTTAATGTACCTATAACTGTTAACATATATTGTCTTCATACGATTGTTAGCTTACACGCAGAGTTATAATGTTTTGCGCTACTTTTTCCCCGAAAAATACTATATACTTGTATGTCTTTTATTTGCAAGTACGAGTTTTGTAAAATAAATTTGATGTTTATGTTTATTTAAAGTAATACGTAATAATAAATAAATATAAATAATACACTCCCCAGTGTTATACAAGACGAGTGAAAAAAAGTTGATATCCAAGAAAAACAAGAGTCAAATTAACAGAAATACAAAGGGGAATGCTGCATCATTAACAGCACTGTTTCACCTGTCAAGTTGATCACTTTTAGGTCTGTTATTGACAGCTGCTGTTAGATTTGCAATTGTAGGAGCTAGTAAGTTTTTTGCAGCAATGTTTACTTCTTGCAAAAATACCTGCTAGCCGTTTGACTTGCGTCTATTGGAATAAACATCACTGATTAGTGTAATCCTAACTTCTCACTTGGATTGAAGTCACGGCTATAAGTTGGTCAGTCTATGTACACATCTGTGTTTCTTTTAACGTTTTTTTGCTGAACTTTGAAGCGTGACTTGGTGTTGTGTTTTACATAATTATCAGCGATTTACGTTTATCCACCCTTACTTATCCAACCAATTCAAGTGATTTCCTTCTATGAAATCACGGTAACTTTTAGTGTTACTTTTCATTCAGTCATCGACTTAAAACGGCCCCACTAGCTAACTGCCGACAATACCAGCCCTTATCCGGATCCAACCATCACCTTGTTTCCAATCAACAAATACTCCTGAAGTCTGCTGGTTACAGAACAACCACGCGCCTACCTAGGAGGATTATCAAGGGTAGATATTTACTCGTTTGTGAATAAAACTTTTCATGTATTTCATTGCTTACTAAACTCGACTTTCTTTCTGTTTCTTAGTTGATATGTTTCCTTACTCGATTATTTACGTCAGCAACATTTCTGAATGTTTTGCATATTATTTCTCTGGACACCATATACGATTTAGCGGACCGAAATATGTATGGACTACTGGCAAGCGTATTTCTAATAATTTCTTTTCTGATATGGGGCATATCTATATTTGTTATACCCCTTAATTATCTTGATATTTCAAACCGCGTGGAAAAAGATCCATCCTCGCGTCAAATCCCTTCTTCAAATAACGTGACTCTCTTCCCACTAAAGTCATTCATATGTTAGGAGCATCAAACCAGCCCCGATATTTCCACATGCCACCGACGAGAAGCACTTTTTTATTTATTTATTTTTTCTCTTTTCTTATTAAATTTGTTTGCCCACTCACATAACTTCTAAATTTTAATTGTGTATCATCTGAATGCACCTAATTCTGTCTTTGACTTACATGTGATTAATTATTGATATATACTGTATTATTGCCTGTATATTGATTTCCCACTGAAAAAATACTTGAAATCCCTCGCTTATTTGTACTTACTTGCAAGACCCACACCTATCTCTACCTTTCTGTTCCTTCTGCAGTGTTCAGTAAACATATCTACATATTCATATATATATATATATATATATATATATATATATATATATATATATATATATATATATATATATATATATATATATATATATATATATGGAAGTGTTTATTTATTTTATTTTCATTTATGTTTTTTTTTTTTTCCTGCATGCTATTTTTTTCTCTCGGTGCGTTAGACCCGGCAGATCTTGGCATGCCATCCCTCAAAGATAATAACACTTTGCTACCAACTATGCT
>OY744515.1:195837733-195847733 GCA_963556195.1 Sepiola atlantica
AGAGATAGGATGATTCGCGGTGTTCCCGACTAAAGGGTTTTTTTTTAAGGAATGCATATAATCGGAATGAAGGGAACGTCAGTTATCCTCTCATCATGAATTCGTTAGTATTTAACAGATGGAAAATAAACGGATTCTGGTAAGATTAGAAGATGGTCCTCACATCAACTATCTGACATTAAGTGATACAAGAAACATGTAGACATACGACTGAAATACATTGATGTTGTGAGTGATTTTATTTGTATAGGCATATGCAGATAGCCAATGATTAGTTGTCTATGAATATTAAGTATAGTGTTCTGTAAATTCATATTTAATATAATATAATACACCATTTAACATTTGATGTGTTTATCAACAACGGAAGACTATCCTCGCAGGTACGTACTAATCTGAAGACAGAGATTTTATTATTAATATCTTTTAACTAATAGTTTCTATACCTATACAGAACCATTAGAATCAAGGTAATATTTCAGAGGAATGTGCGTTTTTAAATAAAGTGATGGTTATCAGAATATTTTTAAGAAGCCCAGCGTCTATTGAAAAGGAGAAAGCGAATATATTTTTCAAAACTGACTCTTTATTTTAACAAATAAGTTATATCAAAATTGAATTGAAATATATGGAGAAATTAATTGAAATCAAATGCGTTAAACATGAAT
Organism: Sepiola atlantica; assembly: GCA_963556195.1. Lineage (NCBI taxonomy): Eukaryota > Metazoa > Mollusca > Cephalopoda > Sepiida > Sepiolidae > Sepiola > Sepiola atlantica. The sequence continues at coordinate 195,838,402 of OY744515.1, forward strand.
ACACAGTTGAATAAAATACGATTTTATATCATTAATTGTATTTTGAAAATAGACTCATTTATTAAAGCAGTATTAATATAAAGACACACATGAGCACATTTTTATGTTAAACGCCCGACTTTCTACGGCTACACGAAGTTGATTGGTGATAACTGTTTTGCTAGTACGAACAAACGTATGAAAACCGTATGTGATCAAGTGAAATAACTGTCACTACCAATAATATTCACTTTCCCTCTTTCATTAAGTATACAAAATAACTTAAGCACTATATATTAAAAAAATAGTAATATAGGTCAAGTTTTAAACAGTGAATTGTAGAGGACGTTTTGCTATTTATTTTCTGAGAAACCCATAGATGTGGGTTGGTTTTAATCTGTAAATACAACTTTGGACAGTCTTTTGTATTGGCCGTATACTTACAAATAGGCGTAATGGTTGATCACAACTGATCTTAAAGTAATTTGAAATGTGATAGTAAATATATTTCTACCGAATTCTTTTACTGTATTCTGAGTCAATTCACGTTTTTTTTTTATAACTGCGGTGAGTGTAAGTCACTCATACTCTCTTATTGAGACCACTAATGCAAACGATAATAAGATATAAAAAATGGTTAATTCGAATAAAACTCTTTTTTAGGACCTGGAAGCACATAACAGTAAGCGAATCAAACGTATACAAAGCGACATTCTATATGCATTTGATCTTTACACACTTATATCCTTTAAATAATTAGTAAAACATCAAACTTTCTTTATATTTGTAGCAACGGAAATACACATATAATTTGTTCATAAATAATGCTATATTTACTTCCGAAATAATTAATGTTAAAATATTTTTCTTGACATATGTCAAGAAAATCAACGCATCTTTCATGTTTCGGTTATTGAATGAAGATATTATAGTTCTACTCAGTTGAGTCCTACACTTTTGTCCCGGACAGTCCATGTGTTCGTTCTTTACCAGAATAGTTATTTAAACATCCGGCATTAAAAACTGACATGTAATAATTGCTGCCGCATGTATGATACGATGCCATTTTTTTCAGAATATTACATCTAATCTCGTCATAATTAAATGTATAACACTAATAAACAATAGTGTAATCAGTGTGTTGAATGAACAATTATTTTAAAAGTGTTACATATCTTTTAATATGAATACATTACGTTCATATGAAGTTACACGCACAATTTATTCGACAGAACTTCGCTTCGCAAGTGTAGAACCTATATAATAATACGTTAAGCTAATTTCATATTCGTAAACACATTATACCCTCCACATTTTGATTTAAAATAGGATTGTCCGATCGCCGATGAGGCAATGCAAAAACGTTTTATTTTTAATTTACTCTAATATCAATGTTGTGTCTTACGTGATACTCGAACTAAAATACAACTAATTGGAACGCTGACTAGGAGGAAGGTAGAGTATCGGTTCTGTCCAAAGATGATGCAACAATATCGTCGAGCCTGTGTTCGGGTCGGACGTCAATAGAACATAACTATGTCACAAACTCCTACAAGAGTTTTGGAGAAAGACAACCAGATGTATGCTGCAACTACATAAATTAGAGTACATAAATAAGTATGTTGCAGTTTTAACAAACGTGGTACAATAACACCGTGGAGTTCTAATTCGCGCTGAATATCAATAGAATGGGCACATGTGTAAGCACAGAGGCAGTCAACAACAGATGAATGACCACTGTTGAATTTCCAAGTGTATATATATATATATATATATATATATATATATATATATATATTGTTATAAAGCCTTTTATACCATGAGGTCGAACTATTTGTGAACTCTCTTGGTTCAGCTCAGTTTCTATTGCTATTAGATGATTTGTTATGCTATTAGATTTGATTATACTAACGCTGAATAAACAAATATATATTTCCTTGTTGATAGTTACCTACTTTGATGACGGTAATTATATGCAAGAATATACCACTGTTAGGAGAGTTGTTTTATGTTAGGTGGTAAATACTATTTAAATTATTATAATTAGCAGTAATTTGCAATTGGCTGAATCAGTAGCTAATCTCGCGCATAGCTCTCTTAGTATTGATATCGTTCTTTTGGAACTTCATGGTGATATTGAATATATCTATTAGGATTTAAAAAATGAGTGGCTCTTGTCATTCATCCGCGCTTCTTACTTGCTTTTTGTGACATGTAATTTAGATAGTGTGTTGGTGTGAACCGTAAATACGTGTGTCGATTAGGTAGCAAATAGTAGTTTTGTTCGTTCTGCTTGTTAAACTTGGCAGGTGTATTGTCACAGTTCATTACATAAAGTTTGAACTTCGACGTGAGTGATTTGGGCATCTATGTGTCTTTTACAATTGAGAAATTCCATTTTAAAATACTTGTTAATTCAAATGTATGTTAAGAAAACAAAGAACGGGCGTACGTTGAAGACTAGATATTAATAAAAAAAAAAGTGTAATTCCTTGTGCGTTGAAAAGTACAACAAAAAGCGGAGATGACATATACGTTACCGCAAAGTAACGTTATCAGAGAACATTTAAAAATCTCGTTATAAAAATTGAAGAATGTCCAGTATTCGATAAAACTTTCGTATGTAACCAATTGTCATCAATAAATTCATAATAAACAAAAAATGGTGTAAAGCTGAAAATATGTAACTTATATCCGCGATTATGATATACAGGGTCGAGCAGCAAAATTGGTACTTTTTTATTTTTACAAAATTCATAATTTAAAGGATTAAATATGGAAAAATATCATTTTAACATTTATTTATTTGATTATTACATTCTAGTATTGAACAAAATTATTCAATATGAGCACCCTTTGCATCAATTATTTTGGAGATTCTTTGACTAAACCGTGAACAGCTCCTCTTTATTTTATTGGGATCGAGATTGACAAAATGCTCGTTGAATGGCTGTCTTCAATGAGTTTGTATTTGGGTGTGGATTGACAATTGTCTGTCCCTCGACGACACGAATAGATAATAGTCGCAAACATTTAGATCTGGAGAGCTACTGGACCGAATATCCTTCGGAACAAAGAAGGGAAGATTGTCCTTCATTAAATCTTAGACTTTCTTTGATCCATGCGCTGGTGCCGAGTCTTGGATGAGCATGACTTTTATAGGATCGTAGTTTCTACGGATCCAAGGCAATAAACCATTATTAAGAATGTTCAAATACTCCGCTGTGTTGATTTTAAGACCCGCTTCGATTAAATGAGGAGGCATCACCTTTCCATCACTTGCCACGGCTGCAAAAACCATCACAGAAGACGAATTTTTGCTCTGCCTCACAGAGAAAGTTCCGAAGGATCACAGGCAATAACACGAGTGTTCTGGCGATTTGGAAATCATCCACGATGAACTTTTTCTCGTCAACAAAAATGCGCACATGTCCGTCTTTGTGTTTAAGATAGTTGATAAGCTTGGGGCATCTTTCAACTCTGATAGCTTTTGAACGGGCAGTGAGGAGGTTACGGCGTCACCTGACGTAGGACTTCATCCCAAGGCCTTCGTTGATTGCTCTGCTGATAGTTCTGCGACTCACATTTCGCTTTTTTGCCAGTTTAGACATTGACTGACTTGGGTCTGCCTTTATCGACATTTTAGTCCCACCATAAAAGTGTTTTGTGTGCTTTCGATCAATACGAGTACTGTGCCGACTTCTCTCAACCTTACACTCGGCATCGAAATGAGCCACAACCCGATAGACAGTCGTTTTTGCATAGCCAGTGCTCTTAACAATGTCCGAAGGAGAACTCTTGGCGCGTCTCATTTCGCATATAGTTATTATTCGTGCTACTTTTGCCATATTAAAACAAATTTGAGTAAATATAATTATGCTATCTTGCAATAAAGTATCTATGGATCCTTAGTAAAAAAAACCGTAGTCATATGATCAAAAATAAAAACGATATCAGCATTTTAAATTAGTTCCAATTTATCTGCCCGACCCTGTGCATGCTGTTATATTTTACATGAAATATACTTCATTTTAAAGTCTGAGGAATTGTACCATTTTAGACTAGAAACAATCTAACCTATTTCATAGCGCAATGAAATAAAAACATTGAAACGTAACATTTTTTGCTATTGACTGTCCTATTCAGTGTTTATTTGTTGAGGTCTCCTCCAGGTTTGTCCTAATGTTGAACGCACTTTCGGCAGGATGGGCTGGCTATTTCCGAAGGAGGAAGTTTCTAGGAAACATTACATTCATAAGCTGTTCTCGGTTGTATGTGTATCCTAGTTAAGCAACGTGATTTTAACGACGTTCGTGTTGCAGTTTTATTTTGCAGGTAAGGGCCAGTCACATTCCATATACAGTGTCAGGTATTCAGAAATAGTAACCTATCTCAAACTGACCAGACTCTACTTCGCTCAATGTAGGTGATCAAACGAGACCCAGTTTCAATAAAAAGTCAACTTGGGGAGGAGTTTTGAATATATCTTCCTAATTATATCATATATGGAAAAGAGGCATTTAAAAGGAAGTTTAATACGTGACTTAAATTATTTCAAAACGCATACACACAATCACATTAGAAATGATCACTTGTACTTACAATAACTGGCTTATCACTAATGTAATTAACTTAGGCTTTTTACAATTGCGTATTTATATTTCATCTTCTTTGCGTATCTTTGAAGAATGTGGTCATACAACAATTTTCACACAATATATTTCACACTGCACCGGTTGGGACGTAGATGTCAGACAATGCAGTTTACATCGGATGGTCCTCCTTTACACATTCAGATTATTGGGTCAGTTTTGTAGCCTCATATACTCATAGCAAATTTTGATCGCTCTATCCCCGTCCTTAGGTGGTTGAGTGTTTTCACTGGAGCCATGGAGCCTCTTAATTGGGAGGGGGGCATCAGAAGGAGATATTAGCATGTGAGTAGGAGTGTGTGGAGGGCATTCTCTTGTCTAGTCATATATCATACACATAATGTGTATGTACTAACGATAATGTCACCAGCAGTCATATTACGGCACTTGACATTTCTCTACTTTATATATCAAGGTCAATTGCATATATGAAAAATAATAACCATCAGCAAATGTAGTTCTTGATGAATTAATTATTAACAAATAAAATATGTACATCAAACACGATGCTAAGATCGCTGGGATGTTGCGGTATTATTTTAGCATTTCACAACGTAACTCACTTTTGATACAATTCCCAACCTGTGTAAGAGCAAGATACATTCTAAGAATACAAAATCGATTCCGAAATCTAGTGATCGATTATACCTTCCCTCTACATCCCTTTTTTCACAGGAGATATGTTGTCCTCTCTCTGCACTATCGTTATTCTTATGGTAGGTGTCGAATGATCTAAACCCACTGGTTCTCCCTGTACACCATTCACATCATTTATTTAGCTACACCACCATTTAACAAATGCTCTCTCTCTCTCTCTGCCCATTCTCTCTCTCTCCCTCTCTCTCTCTTTCTGCGTACTTACAACTAAACTAAACATCAATGAAGAAACCTTATATCCTAGAACCTCTCATCTGTGAGACAAAATAACAAGAGGGTACGTCTCAACCTAATAAAACACAGCCGTCACCAAGTCCAATTAAAAACAACTTGATGAGACGTCCTCTTCGACACTCCAATTATGAGAATTCCATAAACCGTGTTCAATCCTGACAGTGTTATTCATTGCATAACTGACAATTGTTTTAAACCTTATACTCGTGTGGCTCCCGGGCTTTGATAAACAGTGACCCATAAGTAGTAAACGCTTATATTATATATTCGTTCGATATCTAGCCATATATCACTTTTGTATTGAATACATACTTATTCATGAACTCTATAATAGAGTATTGCCTTAAGCCTAGCAGCAATTAACTTATGTACATACTTATTTCAAGAAGAGGTTATGAATAGTGGTGTGTGAATCACTACCATTAATATGGTTAAATTATAGAATATTAGAGAAATAATACAAGAAACGCCCCATATGAATCTATTTGACTTAAGAATTATTAAACCTATGATTTTACAATTGCATGATTTAAAAAAAGGGCTTGTACTTCAGAAGATTACACTAAAATACACGCACACATATTCATACATATATGCATAAAGGAACACACACAAAAGTGTACATATACAAATATTTAAAAAATAGATTTCAAATATTTCATAATATATTTCTAATAGTACTTCTGTACTTACTATTTCTAAACACAATAAAAAATGTATGAGTCATACGTAGTCAAAATAGCACAACAATTTCCATTGAACATCCTTGAATTCTCAGGTATGTCATTGGTAGAATGATATTACTAGGAACCTATGTTTTATATGCTCCGAAAATCTTCAGCAAAATTGAATCAAATTTGATGAGAAAAATCAATTGATTCTGACTTTGCCATATATCAGCGAATAATAATAATAATAATAATAATATTAATAATAATAATAATAATAATAATAATAATAATAATAATAATAATAATAATAATAATAATAATAATAATAATAATAATAATGATTATAATAATAATGATGATGATGATGATATTGTCGTTACTAAACCATGAAATATTACACAATGCAAATATAAAAGCGGTAGGAATCAGCAGAAAAATGTGAGGTTTACGACAGAGAGGTTCTCTCTAGATAGACACAATGGAGGACCCGGCCCGCATACTATGAATGTTAGTCTTTTTCAGTTCATATAAGTAGAAATCAGCACTCCTACAAAAATAAATATCAAAGGTATGAATCATAAAACATAGACTTTTAATGATTTTTAATGACAGGGGCAACTTCAAAGAAAATATGCCTAAACGCATGTACATCTATAGGGCATTTCTTCTGACTACCATGCAAAAGAAAACATGAGTCCGGACCCATCATGACACATTTTCTATGGAAGATGGAACTAATGGAAATAAAAATGAAGATAAATGATATAGCACCACGTTAGAAACACCCTCACAAGAAGACTAGCGAAACAATAGAAGCAAGCGATAAAATGATCACATAATCCATCTAAGAATCAACAGTACATATCGAAGAAATCAAAGCAGTTATGTATCAGAACAAAACAAATTTCCTATCATAGATTAATCAATAATAAAATCAAATGTAATCAGAGAAAAGAGAAACAGATTTCCCCCAATACATTTAAACAGATGATAATACAGATCTATTGCAAGGGCTAAATCAGTAATTAAAAAAAAATAATAATAAATAGAACATCCCCTTACAAAAGAATTGCGAAACAAAGTTTGGATGAGAGATTGGACTGATGCTGTGAACATTACCTTACAGATTAATACACGATGACGAAAAAACATATGGCTGGAAAGAAAGAAAGAGGGCGATGTCTGTTTCAAAACATAAGGAACTACAATAACGAGGAAATGAGGAAAAAGCAAGAATATCAATACAGACATCAATATCTAAATTATCGACAAAATATAACTTTTGAGAACTATGAAAAACAGATTTACCAGAAGCAAGACACCCTTATCTGAGAGAAACAAATACATTCTGGGACAAAATATAGGAAACGCGACAATCCCTCATCTGAAAAACATCACAGATACGCATATTATGAGTATGATACATACAGTGATTTGATTGTGTTGATAGGAAAAAGGCTATATTTAAATGTATATATATATATATATATATATATATATATATATATATATATATATATATATATATATATATATATATATATATATTAGTAATTTGTATGAATTCGAATGGTACAACTTCGTTGACCGATTTGATTCTATTGTCGACATTCTTGCATAATGGTTGCTAACACCCCTAAGTTATGGAATCGACTGGATTCGAACTTGACATACACTTTACCATTGTAACCTCCCATACAACTAATATACAACTAATATACTTAAAATCTGTTTTGGGAATAGTGTTCAGTCTTTATAATAGTGCGTAATATATACATGGAGTTATAGCAATACATAAGCAGGTTCAATTGTTAGACGAATGTATTAGTATTTCAGAAACCTGAAAGGCAACCGTACTACTTCGTCTCTTTTTGGTATTTCTGTTAAAGCTCCAATGTGCATACTCTGGAGTTCTCATATGAAGAAGTTAACTTGATAAATGTAGCTACTTTACGCAGATAACAATCACCCCTGAACTCGCATGTACGTGTTGTAAATATGAAATTTTTAATCAATGAAACGGGCCGGTGGAAAAATAGAATTGATAACATTTTCTTTAAACCTGTATCGTGTGACCGTCTAAGAGCAAACGTCAGAATAATAAATTTAAAACGGAGAACATCGAATGAGATATGTGGGGGAATTTTTTTCAGTTGAAAAAATAAGTGATAGACAAAAACGGTAAATCTCTCAACGTTATGGGTGATTGAGTCATTGAAGATCTCCAACTGATGTTTACAAATCCTGTGTCTACACAGGCTAAGTCGAAAATTGTTAAAAAGTAACACCCCTTGGGATAGTAGTTCGACCAAGCATTGTGTAAAAAAGAAAACCACCCATAGGAATACTGGTCAGAACAACTAGGTGTTCCAACCAGGTGATTACCGATAGCAACTTATATGCACTTTAAAGTTCCCAGATGATCTCAAACCCTCCTGTAAACAAATATTACGTGGTATATGTTCGGGGTATTCTAATTTCTAATCGTGGGGTGGAGGGTCTTGCAAACATATTAAGTTCAACACTGGAACACGGATATATAAGTTTGTGTTTACCAAGTATTAGATATCACATACTATAAGTATAGCTAAATAATTGCCAAGCAATAGAATTAGTCAATAGAATAATTTAGAAAACGAAAGAGTTAGCTAGCAATTCGAGTAAAGTGACGCTATTTCCCGGTTTTGATGAGGTAAACGTGCATTAACAATATATTAGATGACAACGTTAAAGACCGAGACAATAGTAGTTAGTAAAAATGAGTGTAAAAAGTGTATATATATATGAACCTATATATGTCTCTATCTCTCATATAATACATATATACATACATACACCTACATGCATATATATATACATATACATATACATATATTATACACATATATATACATACTTATACATACATACATACACATACATGTATACATACATACACATACATATACATACATATATGTATATATACATATATATACATACATATATATATACATATACATATATATATACATATACATACATATACATATACACACATACATATATATGTATATATATACATATATATATACATATATACATATATATATAAATATACACATACATATACATACATACCCATATATATACATATACA
>OY744515.1:195862733-195867733 GCA_963556195.1 Sepiola atlantica
CATTTTTTATGTGATCTGTCGGTCGGGTTTCGATTTTTTCTGGGTACACTCACTACGTCTAGGCACACTGATTGGTCGCAGATGACGAAAACACTATGTGGAAATTAAAAATAATTTAATAGTATTTACTTAAAATTAATATATATATATATATATATATATATATATGTATATGTATATATATATATATATATATATTGGTTGAGCTTTCTAGTTCGCGAATATACGAGTGTAACACCGTAAAGCATAGCTTTTCGCAAAAAAGCAAAAAACATTGAGCGCTCTAGGTTGTAATTTATTTGTCTATAAACGTATATTAATATTATAATTTTCTAACATTCTCACGACAGTCAAAGCGTAAAAATAAAACCCAACTACTGACTAATCCCAGCGTAAAAAAATGTCGATATGTCTAGACACAGGAAAGTGTAGTGAACGCCCAAACATCAGTCTAATGATGACTTAATAAGCATATGCATATATGTATATATAATCACATCTCTAGCCATTCAACTAGCAATATGTCTGCTGCATTTGTGGCTGTGCCTCTGCCTCATGTATGTTTTTCGGTTGTATGAGTCTGTGAAATCCTCCCCCTGCCTCTCTATATTTTTCGTTATGCATAAATAAAGAGGGGGAGTGAAATAAACCAATAGAGTAACACGCACTAATTGGGCAGACATATACAACCGAAAAACCGAAATGTATTCATAGAGAGAGTTAGCAAGAAACGAGAGAGAAAGAGAACGGGAAAGAAAATATGTATTAGTTATATAAGTAAACAAAATAAAATGTATTTCCTGTAATGGCTAATGATTTCATCAACCTGGTTATTCTGATTTTCTATCAGTCTATATTTTACATTGACTATATATATATATATATATATATATATATATATATATATATATATATATATATATTAATTGTTAACTACATAGCATGCATTTCATCGTTTTGGGGAATCGTCAGTGTAGAGATACTTATTTATATCTGTCACAGGATTCGAAACTCCTGAACTGAAGTCATGTTTTCCTTTAATTCAGACATCTTCACACACTCAGCCACGATGAACAACTAAATAATTCAGCAAGAGTGTGAACCTATTATAGGCATTTGTTGTCAACAGTGTTCAACTAATGAAGGAGCAAACATTAAATATTCGACGATATATATATATATATATATATATATATATATATATATATATATATATATATATATATATATATATACTAGATTAACCGTGACCGGTTTGATCACAACAACCCATATGTGTTTATCGGGAAGTATAAAATAAAATAACGTTAATAGTACTATATAAGTGTCTTATTAACATAAGTGTAAAGCTGTGTAGTAACACACTATGTTTTTTAATGAAATTTGTTCAAACAAAATTAAAATACATTTTTAACAATTGTTTTTTTCTTGATAGGTGAAATTTGAAAGACAACTTTTAGCAAATAATTTGTTATGAATAATTTTATTTTTAGTTGCATGAAAATATCTTGTCTAATTTTGTAAATTATGATTATTTAAAAAAAATGGATTATTTTAAATTTTAGTTGTAAAGCTTTTCTCGTGAAAAACTTGTGATTTTTCTTTTTTTTTTCTATATTTTCTAATAGAAAAACATCTACAAATAGTTCAGTTTATTTTATTGACAGTTTGTTAAAATCTATTATAGTTTAAAATTATAATTTATTAATATTGGTAATTAATTAAAAGTTTATTAAACAACAGAATTAGTCTTTGATTTTAAAAAATCAGATGCATGATGTGTTTTATTACGCCTTACATGATACCAACATTTTAATATCTTAATATTCTTTATACACCATAAGAATATATATATATATATATAACATATAGAGAAAAGTAGATATGTATGTGCGTCATTGGCTGTGTATGTACGTCAGGAATATAAGATAGGAAATAGTCTTTATTTATTCTGTCATTATATTCAGATATATGAAACGATTCTAATTTAAAGTACTCACGATCAGTTTTTCGTTTTTAAACACAAACATTTGTTTAGCGTTATTTATATGTGCTAATGAATTATTGATAAGTAATCAGTTCACATTATTGTATAAGTGATAAAGCCAGCATATATCTCTAGATTTACAACATTTGATATAGTAACACCCGATATTATATATGCAGAAATCGGACACACATAAACCTCGATGTCCTTTCAAATACAGCTTCGAGCAAATCTATATAAACATTGTTATCTTAAGATTTCCTTGCGCGTTTATTATAATCCAATAATCACAGCTGATCGTCTTTTTGTATCAGTAACATTTGTTTTCAAGTTCATGAGAATGTTCGAGATGTTACTAATGAGCCTCTGATCATGGGAGTACAATGTTAAGTTGACCCACGTGTAATGTTATGTTTCATTGATATTTAGGATTTGAGAAATTTTCCTCAATGTGATGTCATCATTAAAACATGTCAGATGCTTCGTTTTTCAATGTTTCTTGAAATGCGTTTGGTCTAGACTCTAGAGTCTACAATAGCAAATACAACATGCAAACACTATGAGAAACATAACTGTACAAAAGTTTCCCGCATTCAAAATCATTTGATAGTATTTTAAACATAATATTTGTCTTCACATTGCAACGAAACATCTCGCGTTCCATAAGTTTTATCACGCAGATGCAAACATCTTTGGTGTGACTGATGAGCCGAAGCGTACTGCCACTCCCGTTTTAAACGAATGTGACGTAAGTTTAGGAAAACAGTCTGTGAAATTGTAAATGGTACCAGAAAACAATCCACGTTCAGGACATTTCAGATCACAAGATGCCGAGAGTAAAAGTGAAAGTGGATATCACTTATCTAAAATGGCACGCTTATCTCCAAAGTATGATCTAAAATGCAACTGGAAAACAAATATTTCTACACGAACTTTGATGACCGGAGTTTTCATATGATACCTATAATTAGCACGACAAACGTACAAAATCTGATGCGTATCAACTGCTAAACCAAATAAAGTGGGGAACACTGCACGAAAAGTGCTTCACTATCAGGAAGTGGGTGCAGTACCGTATATACTTTAACTCCAAGTTCGATTGGTAATCTAAAATAGTTAAAGACAGACGCTCAAGGAGACCTTTCATGAATGGCAGATCATATGCTTAAGTAGGAGTAAACTATACGAACATAATGCTGTGTATATATGTATATGATTAAAATTTCTAGGCAATTTTAGTTCATATGATTTCGACTTTCCTAAAGATCGAATTTATCGAAGCATTCTAAACCAAAACTGTATATAGTCGTTGGACTAGTATGCATTATCGAGTAAAACCTGCCCGACTACATATAGATATATATATATATTATAACACTGATATTCTTAGGGTGACTCCAGAAAGATGCCACTCATAAAATTCTTAATACATTTAACCATCATCTATTAAAACACATACTTTGATACAGATTATATTCAATCTATGTATTACTTGTTCACCAGGGTTTAATGTTCAATACTCCACCGTCTTTTCTTTTTTCGCCATTTCGGAATATGCTTTGAATCTGCACCTCTCCGTAGCAAAGTGGCTTGGGTCAGATGTAAACTTGCGTCTGAGTTGCTGGCCATATTGCCCTTAGCTTTCAGATACAAGCTTGTGACATAGTTCCTAGGTATGTGGCCCCAGCTATGCTAGAATTTTAGTCTGGATATCGAGGATATTTAACTTTTCTTTTGAATTGAGCTGGTACACTCAAATATTAGTTTATGTTTTCTTGAACTGCCCAATACATCTTTAAAACTACATTTTTCTAACTATTATTCTATGTATATTTGAATTAGTCTTGATTATATACATGAATATATAATCAAGACTAATCTGAAATATACATAGAATGATAGTTAGAAAAATGAATATTTAAATATGTATTGGGCATATATATATATATATATATATATATATATATATATATATATATATATATATATATATATATATATATATATATATGGCTGTAAACCACATTCAGTTTTCAAGGACTTCGGTATATTTAAGTTAATAGAATACATCAGACTTTCTTTTAATTTCGTGGCAAGCGTATTAGCTTCAGATAACTTCTATTTGTTCAAATAGTTTGGGTTACAATCTCTACTGGAAACCCTTGCCATGTCTATCTAAAATAACAAGCTGTAATACAGTGAATCAGCTATCAGTTGGTGTCTCAATATATCCCTTTATGTCTCTCTCTCTCTCTTTCTATAAATGTGTGCGTCTGTGTTTGTGTGTCTATATTTATGTGCGTGTATCTTAAATTAATTGAGTTTTGCCAAATTCATTTTTAATGCTAAATTATTAATTTACAAGTATCGACACCCACACACCTGCATATAGATACTTATCCCCATATATATACATATATATATATATATATATATATATATATATATATATATATATATATATATATATATAGATCAATACATTGTTATTGAACATAAAAACGTGTAGTCTTTGAAAGACGTAATCAATCACAAGAATACCATATTAAGTGAGTGTGTGGGCTCGTCTACAGACGCTCAAATATGGAGGTCGTAGTTAAAAAGCGCGCCTAAGATGGAAACATGTACACACATATACATATATACACATATACATATATATATATATATATATATATATATATATATATATAAATATACATATATATATATATACATACACATATATATATATATATACATATACATATATATATATATGTACATACATATATATATACATACACATATATATACACATATATATATATATATATATATATATATATATATATATATATATATATATATATATATATATATATATACTCGTTTTGTTCGAGGGGGAATGGTTTTAAGATTAAAAGAAAAAGAAAATACGATTTAATGAAACATAGTTAAATTGATGTAACCCCGAGGCGCCTTTCGACCGACTACTTTTCAAGGGAAAACATCGGTATTTGTTTTAAATTGT
>OY744515.1:195870233-195872733 GCA_963556195.1 Sepiola atlantica
TATGTGTGTATAACTATAAAAAGAAAATATGATACATATGTATAAGCAAAAAAAAGACAATAAAGTAGAAGCTATTTAATATGGAGACAAGATCTGATTAAATATATTCAGTCGATATTGAATCCAATCTTTTTTTTCTAATTAGTTTGTCCTTTTTCTCCTATACTGTTTTTCCATTTACTACCAATGTATTTTCCATTTTCGAAATCTACAAAGAATACACATTATTTGATTGTAATCTATTTTAAATTGTTATTTATTTGTAAAGTCAAATTGAATTGATAATGAAAACCATGCCTTTAATCGAATAATATATATATATATATATATTTATATATATATATATATATATATATATATATATATATATATATATATATATATATATATTACTGATAGAACATTTGGTGTCTGCCTGTATTTTCTGGAAAGTATACTATGACGCATATTAATTTACTAGTGTGCTTCTATTTATATATCTATATATTTATCATTCAACTTAGCTATATATCTAACTATCTCTCTATCTATCTCTCTCTCTCATATATATATATATATATATATATATATATATATATATATACATATATATATATGTATCTCTCTATATGTCTCTATAAACTGATGTGGTGCATATATATATATATATATATATATATATATATATATATATATATATATATATATTACGGATGGTTGTTTTGTATCTGTTTCTCTAAAGTTGCTAAGATACTATTACTCCCATTAATGTCCTTTTGTACTGTCTGTCAACGGTCAATGCTGGATTTTAGGCAGTGTAGCATCTGTTTCATTTTATTCATGTCATCCTCCTAAGCATTACCTTTTTCCTCTTATTTGTAATTAACTTACCTATTTTTTGTCAGGATTTGCTGTATCTTTGTTGTTGTTATGAGCACCCTCCCAGGCATTTCCTTCATTTTCGAGGTTACTGTATTAACTATTCGATTAGCATGGCCATCCGCCCCGGAATTACATTCTTTTAGAGGGTATTATAGAATATACTCGTTCGTCATTATATGACTATTCTAGGTATTGCCTCCTTTGTTGAAGGAGTAATGTAGTATCTGTTGTCTGTCATGATACTACACTAATAGGATAGCAATGGTATTCGACCGGCGGGTATTAATGTATATTTAGCAGTGCGCCTAATTCGTTTGGATTGTGAAAATGGAATGTTTAACAATATTAAAGTGAGTCTACTTGCAATTAATACTCTATTACAACTAGAAGCTATGCCGTGATAAGCAGATACATGCTAGCATTGTTTCACATGTTTTACTTCTAGACTAACTGCACAATCGATATACTTGGATTTCTTTTTTTACACAACCACTTAACCTATAGTTTCAAATATACCGATTACACATTTTCCCAAGTATATTAGTTGAATTGATTAAGCAGTCTCCCCAGAACTCGAGCCACGGATGAAGAACACACACAGTCCGAACTCATCAGCATGACCTCATACGACTGTAATTTCTTTCTTTGCGTGTGTTGAGCACTGTAGTAAGTTAGATAGACGAAAACTATTAGTGTGAACAAGTTGAGTACTCTGAGTTATTGAGACTGTTTATATAAATATTGAGATTTTTCTTACACATGGGTAGTTATTGATAGACGAATACAATGAAGCGCACGCGGTATACTAGTCGGTTGAGTTTCGCTCCCGGCTCGCGACATCTGTGAGTATGCGCATATTTCAGATAACGAATCAGTGGATGACACACATATGTATGTATGTATGTATGTATGTATGTATGTATGTATCTATATACGTATATACATATATATATATATATATATATATATATATATATATATATATATATATGTGTGTGTGTGTGTTTGTGTGTGTCTGTGTGCGGTGTGTGTGTAATTTATATGTTATAGTGGTGTGTTTGCGTGCGTATATGTGTATGTATTCAGACGGTATCCTAGAGCGTCGAGGCAGTTGCAAGTCTAGTCACATTGAAGACCATTGATAAGGAAACTGTTTGCGTGTAGATGACGATATGTATCACACACACACACACACACCCACACACCTCCACCCCACACACCCCCACACACACATATATATATATATATATATATATATGTGGGGGGGTTAGTGTGTGTATGTGTGTGTGTGTATGTTTGTGAATTCGGCTACTTTGGAGCAAGATGTTATCACTCTAATGATCTTCGAAAGTCTAATATGTGTAAAGATGTTTGCACATGAAAAGAAATCGATAATAACTTTATACATAAATAAGCGTGCGACATATTTTCCTCATATGTGAGTATCCGGAAGTCCAACGTTTTTTATCCTTAATTAAGCACGTAGATATGGTTTATTCATTGCCAGTACTAGATTTTAGTGAAAAAAAAGCAGTGACAGCGCTAAATGGCTCCGCTAGTATTATTGTAATTCCGGAGCTGGAGGAATTATTAGTATCTATACAGCCACGAATTACTTCACGAGTATCATTATGTCGCT
>OY744515.1:195885233-195887733 GCA_963556195.1 Sepiola atlantica
TCATGGAGAACTTGTATATCTCTCTATATATATGCACACACACACACACACCCACACACACACACACACACACACACACACACACACACACCCACACACACACACATATATATATATATATATATATATATGTATGTGTATGTGTATATGTATGTATATACAACAAGTGTAAAACCTCTTAAAATCAGAACGTAAGCGGGGTAGTAAAAGCGATTTTTTGCAAGGGCTCTACATCCTATATAATAGAGCTGTATCAATAAGGATAGTGTAAATTGCTTACTGAGCTCAATAGGTAAATGACGCCTTACTGTATCACATATTATTTTAATTGAACATAGACAAGCCATGTATACATGTGATGAATGGGTATTACACAAAACTACAGTAAACTCATAAGCAATGTACCTCATCATATACATGCGTATATCATGTTGTAATACCGTAACGTGTAAAACAAAGGAACTATGAGATAAAACAAAAATAGACATTTAAAGAAGTGAACTTCTATTCTTCAGAATTATAATTTCACATGGCTTTTTTTCAATGATTAAACTTACCTCCAGATCCATTTGTAGAACCCATAAAGTGTAATGTAATCAATACCACTTGCAGAAAGTGTTCCAATCGTAAGGCAGGCATGTTTTCTTATATAGATATAATACTTTTTTCCTCAAGAAAATTCCTCCACGGAAATCAAAAAATAAAATGAATAAATACAACAGAGTTATATATATATATATATATATATATATATATATATGTGTGTGGGTGTGTGTGTGTGTGTGTGTGTGGGTGTATATATATACTTTATATATACACTTTATATATATATATATTAATATATATATATATATATATATATAATTTTATATAAATATACTTTCTGAGATTCTTGATATTTCTTGTTTTTTTTTCCAATATATTTATATAATTCCTTCTTTCGATTTATCCAGGTTATCCAATTAAAAACAAGTTGCAGACTTTGATTATTTTTAGCGGAATGTAGTAAAATGTGTTGTTCCTTTCTCTTTTATTTCCTTTCCCATTCGTCCGGATCCGACATTCCTTTGATTCTTTCTTGTGCCCTGTGTAAAATCCCTTAGCGGCCTATCGTGCTTCGATTCTGTAGAGTCTAATTCCTAGGTGTCTACAAGCAATGCTTTTCGAACCGTTGTTGTTTTAAGAATGGCATTTTTCCTGCTCATAAATCAATTAGACATACGTAAATCCACCGCTGATGGATATTGTTCTTGGAATTGCGTAATTTATTTCTAATTAGTTGATATATTTATGATTTAATACTTTAATTATTGCTTCAAAAGGACGTTAGACAATTCGCTTGATGTATTTTCCATGTACATGAAACAAAAAGTAATTGGAATGATATATACTTTTTTAAGTATACATTCATGCTATACTATATGCATAGAAATATATGTATATATATATACGCATATATATGTTTACAAAAAAGACAAACGGTAGCGGGAGTATAATGATAATCCTTTAATATGCTTGTTTGTCTTTTTTCCCTCCTGTGTGGAATGTTAAAAGAAAGGATTATTTCAGATGACTGATATTCCTTCGGGTGATTAAAATCCAGATAAAAATGTGTACTTCCAAGTTTTGAAGTGCGAGACTTTTTTCTTTACTTGTTATTTTTGGAAATCTCACAAGTTAAATATCGACGACAATTTGGTTACTTTTTGGATGTGAGACTTTATGAAGTATTTTGTGTGTTCTCTCCTTCCTCCTTGCGTTTCAGACCTCCCATACATGATGCGTTTTCTTTCGAACGTAGATGGCGATCGCGGTCATCTGTGTAACTTTTATTAACTACTGGCGTTTGCCAGATGTACGTTATGTTATATTAGGTATATATGTATATATGTATACATTTATAGAGAAACAGGGATCGATAGAAAGAGAGGGAGGGAGATGTTTAACTGCATTTGATGTGTCTATAGTCCAGATGACGATGTTTATATAGCTTTTAACTATTAACTAACTGCACATTAACGGCACATCGGTGTGTTTTTAGAATAAGTTTCGAGCGAAATAACATGAACGTGTCCAGTACCTACACCGATGGATTCGCTCAAGAAATAAAGCGAATAAAACTCACACACAAACACACACGCACACTCTCACACTAACGGGCACACACACATTCACACACAACGTATTTGTGAATGTGTTCTTATCACTTCTCCAAATAAATAAAAATACTATTCATTAATTTCTAAATATTTGAAGATCTCTCACAGAAAATTCCACTATTTAATTATATTGTATATGAGACGCCCATTATTTCGGTTTAATATCATTATTTGCAAAATATGTTCTAAGTGCATCTATAACTGCGTGTAAGTTCATAAGCCTCACGTGAAAATGCGCTTATGTTAGACTTAACTATCCCAACCTATACTATGGACCGTGCTTGGAAAAAGCCTCGTTTGTAATTTAAAACATTCGGAAATAATATCACGAAATAAAAAGT
>OY744515.1:195897733-195902733 GCA_963556195.1 Sepiola atlantica
CGATTTATATACATTTTATATATATACATATATATATACATTATATATATATATATATATATATATACATATATTATATATATATATATATATATATTACCATACATATACCCATTTTACATTAATATACATATATATATATATATATATATATACATATATATACATATATATATATATATATACATATATTACCATATATATACCCATATATACCCATTTATATACATTATATATACATATATATATATATATATATATATATATAAATATTATATTAAATTAGTTTTACATTTAATTTTTAAATTTTTCTACAGAAAGAAAACTGTATGCACTAATGTTTAACAATTGCCACACCGGAAATTGCGTACTAAAAGTGTTTATAGCCTTTGCAAATCTTTGAGGTATATAAGAGTTGAGGGTCAATCCTTGGAAAAAGTGCTTTCAAGATATACAAATGAGTCAACTGCACTTTATCTAGTTGTTTTGACGGAGATATTGGGCTATATATGTTGGACTTTAGTTACCTCTAGGTTGATCGTGTGTCCAAAGGTCTTACATGCTCGAGAGTAGAAGTCAATTATCATATGCATATGTCCCCGGTGTGGGCAATAGACACCGCATAATCAGCATAGAAGAGCTCCGTACTAGCGTGTTGCAGCTGTTTAACTTTTCATTAAATCGGGCTAGGTTTAATATCTTACCAGTTGTTCGGAAACGTAAACGAACACTCATGTGTGACTCTATGAAATCGTGGAAGAGAATCATTGCATAATATATAGAAAACAACGTCAGTGCAAGAATGTCACCGTTATACACCGTTCCCAATAGCTATTGGTTCAGAGAGTGCACGACCAAATTTGATGCGTGCAATCATGCCATGGTAAAGTTTTGAAAACATTTTTACGAATCATGTGGGCATCCAATTGTTCTGAAGATTGTCCATGCTGCTCTTTTATCGGTGGCGAAAGCTTTTTCAGGTCCAAAAAAACTGGATAGAGTACTACCCGTTTTTCGATAAACTCTCCCTGAAGTTGTCGGGCAGAGAAGCACATCTGCATCGTACCACAAACTGATCTAAAGTCGCTTTCATATTCCGGAGTAACAGAGAGTAAGCCGGTTAAGCATGATCAGTAAAGAAAATGCTTGACCCACCGATTCAAAAAAGGTTATACCTCTATAATTACCACAGGCCGATCGAGTTTCTGTTTCTCTTGTATATCGAGGTCAAAATTATGTCTATCCAGTATTGAGGCACAGGGCCACCCATCCATATGTCAGATACTTAACAGTGGATTTCCCAAAACGGATTACCTACCAAGGGATACAATCATCTTTACTCCTTCCTCTCCTTCTATATGGTATCCTCTTACTGTCCAGCTATTCGGCCGTTGCTGCTCATAATGCTACTTGCCCTGTTCTTCGAATATCCACTACTTCTCTCGCATGTCCCCTTCTTCCCACCGTGTAAATTATTCATTGTAAACACAACTAAGAAAGAGTATCAAGAGTTTTACGTATTATATAGACTAGTGTATCTTGTGATTATGAAAATTGTTTTAATTGTTAAATCAGCATAAGATTGTAATTACAACGCGGTGTAAGTATTATTAAAACTCAAAAGTTAAGTTTTGGCTGCATGTTACTTCTAAAACTACTTTATCCGAAAAAAAAATATGAGCACACTACGACAATCCTCATAGTAAAGACATTTCTCCTACCGATTATTAACTTCTCAGTTTGGCTAGCAGATCAGTGCAGAAATCAAGACAGATAACTATATAAATGGGACGCCCGTAGTCGAGAGATGATGCCATCTTATCGAGTAAAACACCTATATGTACGAAGATTTCTCCACTTATCTTTAAGGCTCAACTTATAATTCTGAGTGTTTAGTAAATAGGTATCGAGTTTCCGTGTTTTGTGTGTTTTATCTGACTCGATCGAGTATTGAATTCCAGTCCTGCGACAAATTAGCACACATTATAAGCATTATGCTATTTATATATGTATATTCATGTATATATATATATATATATGTATATATACACATACACATGTATATGTGTATTCATAGACATGTATACATACATATGTATGCATATACATGTACACATATATGCATATACACATATACGCATATATACATATACACATATATTCATATATGCATATATACATATACACATATATGCATATATACATATGCATATATACATATATGCATACATACATATGCATATATACATATATACATATATATATATATATATATTTATATATATATATACGTATATATACACCCATGTAGTTAGCTGTGAAAATATATTTATGACAATAAAGCTACACAGAAGATCCTGCGTTTAATACCTCGGGGGAATCTTCAGGCTAAAATACATGGAGTTATATTTGCCGGGTGTTTATATACACACGGCTCGCTAGTTAACTAACCTGATACTTTGTTGTTCTCTCAGCCAATCGTTGGGCTTCCTGCGAACAAAGGGTGTGTTAGTGTTTCTTCTTATATCATGTTCTATAGTCCTGTTTTCTATAGATTGGCTTATATCCTGTTTCCTTTGTTGTGCCAACATAATGGGTGAATTTATTTTAACACCCGTTTCTTGGTATTTCTATTTTAGGGTTTATTGTAAATGTTTAAGTTACTGTTTATTTTTTTTATTTTTTACTTATTTGTGTATTTATTGATCTGTTTATTTATCGTTAGCCTACGGTACATTTATATCTTTATTAGAAGCTGTTACCTATCTCACCTCTACAGTTTAATAGATTTCAAGGATTTTTAAAGTTTAGGATTTCAAATTTTTCATTCAGATATAATCTACACGGATCGTCTAAATTTCTACATGTACTGGCCTGTCGTGGTATTTTCCATTCAATTATTTGTGAGCATCCACATTCTTTAGCTCCCAATAGGGTTTGGCTAGTGTTGTTTTAATTCTACGTTCCGTTTTTAAATGTGCTTTTGTGATCATAATATCTGGTTTTACATTTTAGGGAGGTCATACCCACGTAGTACTGATTATTATTCGTGTTGTCCTTGACAAATATTGTGGCTCGGTATACACTACTTTTGGTCAGCGATTTATTTTGTAGTGGACAAATTGTACGATTTATGCAGTTACATATTTTATCCTCATTGCTAACTTTTTCATTTCTATTCGGGTGGTTACTATTAGTGTTTTGTTTATTTCTATTTGTATGTTTCATATGTGTGTGCTTCTTAGTGTTATTTTTGCTATATTTTCCACTTTTTTATGTAATTTGTTTTTTTTCCTCACAAGAACACAATTAAGCTTTCACTCAAGTCAGAGCGCTCTAACCGGTGAGGCTAATTTTAACTGTGACCTATTCTATTTAGTTTCGTTTGTTGATTCAGTCACTCTTTACCTAACACAATTAAAAACATGTGTGGTATTGATAGATAGATTACTTTTCAAAAATATAACTTTTAATGTATAATTCCCTTTGATAATACACAACACCCACACTAAAGTAAATTCGTCCAAGGAGCAATGTTAAATAGTGTGTACGTCCATTTGAAAACTGATCTTTATTCAATGCGTTTTTTCTCTACGACCATGACAGATATTCTGCTTTCAACTAAGCTTTCGCAAAACTATCTTCGTGGCGAGAAAAGTAAATACGTTGTCGTAAAGACGAATATTAGTGTCTAGACAAACAAATGCAGCTGCAGGAGAACGAAATTTTATGAGGTAGTAGAGTAACAGAATCGAGAATCGGTCATACTGCTCATTGTTGAATTGTGGTAATTGAGTGCAAATGGAGTCATACTTACTTTCACACATGTAATTCATCTGTTGAAAATTACATAACCTATTCGATAGGCGTTATACTGCACATCATTCTCGGATAATCGTTGGCAATACTAAAAAGTTAGTTGAATATTAAAAGCTATAAATAGCATGTATTGAACAATATATTCTGAGACTCAATTAACTTGCTTCCCCAAGAGAGCATAGTAAGACAGAATGTCGGTTTTTCATGTGGGGAAACTCCAGTACCCCCCCAAAACACTCTGGTTGTGGATAAATATTGTTCAAAACATTAACATATATGCTAATGAGCACATTCGCTATTCTGTTGTTGATTTCTTCCCATCGTCCTCAAATAAATCGAAATATGCAGCTGATATAGAAGTTGACCTGAGTTCGGTTATGGATTTGCGTACAGAATAGCTTATTTGTTTAATCCTGTTAAGACTCAGCTCGTGTGTTTCAATTGTAGGTGTTTTCTTTTTTCTTCCTTAAGGAGCAATCAACTTTAGAAAAATCTTGGTCCTTCTCTCTAGGAATTCATACATTTAAACTATTGCATTTTTTGCTTCGCCTAATGTCGGTTCTTTCTATCGCTCCAAACACGTCTTACACATGAGCCTATTTTTTTTCTCTACAAAACTACTATGCATCAAGTATGTAGCGCTGCCGACATAGTTGGGCTGGTCACTCGTTGTCCTATTTAAGGGTTCTGGAAAAGTGCATAAACTTATCTACAAATTGATTTGTCCCACCCATTCTTCTTCTTCGCCCCCGGTCTCTCACAGACGAGATACTGCTAGTCTCAATTTTTGTAGAAATACTATTATGACATGTGTTCTTCAGAGTTGTGTTATGTGTTCCCTGCTTACTTTGCCTCATCTCGTTTGACTCGGTTGTCTAGGGGGCTCAATCAATTCGCAGTGTTGATGCCTCATTATAATACAGCTTCTTATTCCAGTACCTTTTCCAAAAAACTGGAAGCTTGTGGAACCCTCTTCCTGCTGACTGTGTTCGTCTGTCCTATAGCATTGTTCTTTTAAAGACTAAAGTATATAAGGATCTCATGTCTTTGCAATAATGTTATTTCGTTCTTGTTAACTCCTTACACCCAGTGGCGTCATGCCAGTTTATTGAGCGATTTCCATTTAAAAAAATATCTAGCTAATAGACTGATGGTAGAAAATATGAAAGGTCGTATCAGAA
>OY744515.1:195910233-195925233 GCA_963556195.1 Sepiola atlantica
GCGAAGACATTCGATGATGGTGTATAGTAGGTAATTATAACTCCCCATATAAGTGGGAGTGTCTGTGTGTGTGTGTGTACCTATGAGAGACAGACACATACAGTGGTTGTGAATAGAGTGTGTATACATTTATACATTCGTATGAAAGATCGAGGCAGAAATATACAGACAGAGAGAAAGATAGAAAGTTGACGTGTATGTATGCATATATATGTGTGTTGTGTGCGCGTGTGTGTGCATACACATATTTGTGTGTACGGAACACATACATATATATATAAAGGGAGAAACAGGGAGAAATAGAGTTAGAGAGAGGGGGAGGTGGGCACATAAAAAGAAAGAGAAGGAAAGAGTTTTCGACACCATTACTGATGTGACCGTACGGAATGATAACAACAATGTCCAAACACCAACTGCATTCGCCCCTCATATGTTCGAACGAAATGCACGTTATATACACTGTTTTTCTTGTATTTTTTCTTATAAATGCGTAGGTCGCATATGCGGTGGGTGTTCTGTATCTTTTTCTTGGGGGGGGGGGGGCTAAGGAGAAGAAAAGGGGCCAGTAATGAGGTTGGGTCCAAGTCGGAAGAACAGTTCACCGTTACCCACACACACGTACTGCTTCTACGCCCACAACCGATAACGTAGAGAACACTGTTAGCATTGCCGCTTTCGTGACTGTTGTCGCTCATAATACCAACGAGTAGTAAAAGAGACGACATCTCCCTGTGCGCGATAACACTACCACTGCTATGGTTTTACTATCGATAAAGATGATAAGGCCTGTGATAACCTCACTCATAGACTAGCAGCAGTAGCTGCATTCGTTACAGCATTAGTAGTATAGCCACAGTTGCAGTGGTAGTAGCCGTAATATTTTCAAGGCTGATCAGACTGGCCATATTATTGGGCGCCTTTTTATATCGTTAGTTTTGTATTTACCGCGTGAGTTCTAATGCGATAATAAACACATACATGTAGTAATAGAGTGACATTTTTGGATACATTTTCACACATACATACACGAAGACAAACACACACATTAACCGGTTATCTCTTAGAGTAAAGCATGAAGAATGGTATGTAATGTTAACCGCCATCTATAATTTGTAAACCTAGATTTAAACAAAATATCATCATTATAAGTTCATCTACGCAGTGACTCGGTTAGCTGAACGGTAAAATGCCCTTACTGCAGACCAAACAATCAACTTTTAATCTTATCTTTAAAAAGTTGTCACGTATAGTAATTATCAAGAACCGTAAAACGGCGAAAACGCTGGCTTTAAGTAAGATTATATATATATATATATATATATATATATATATATGCACACACATACATACATATATATACACATATATATATATATATATATATATATATATATATATATATATATATATATATATATATATATCAAGTGTTCTACTGCAACACGCGAGAAATCCAATATGTTTACATCAACTAACAGCTTGTTTTAATTTAAAACAACAAACAATGATGCCGAGATCATATTAAGTAAAACATGTTTTGCAATGATAGCTTCGTAATTTCTAAAACATCGTGTATCGCGTTTTGCATTCGAACTCTTCATATATATGTATATACATACACATACACACACACATATATATATATATATATATATATATATATATATATATATATATATATAATACATCACACAGATGGCGCATCACGTCAATATATATATATATATATATATATATATTTATATATATATATATATTTATATATATATATATATTAAAATAAATGTTTTGTTCGCATATTTGTTTGCTTTTGTAATGAATAAAACAAACAAATAAACAGACAAAATGAAGTTTTATTACACATATATATATATATATATATATATATATATATATATATATATGTGTGTGTGTCTGTGTGTGTGTGTATATTTATTAGCATTAACCATTACGAGAGGCTGATTATCGAGTCTAATTATCGCTTACTAAGGATGACATTAAAAACTAATAAACAATAGTACGACAAAACTTAATTTACTCAAGCAAATTCTATTTTTAAGATTAAAAAACTAATATTGTGAGATCTGGGTTCGCGCCTCCCATACACCATCAGCAAAGAGGACGGCATCTTACACTTGTTATGAAAAACAAATAAAAGTGTAATAGAAGGGGGCAGGGCTGGGAGTAGGAGTATACCGGGTTTCTCATTAGATCGCAGGCACCACCGGTGGTACCTTCTCGTTCATATTTCGGCACTCAGCGTGGAATTATTTTGCACGTATTGTAACACTGAAGAGCTGTGATTCTGCAGAAAAAAGTATCTGACTAATAGATAAAGTGTCATCACTGACAGACTGCTGCGCTCGATCAGAAATCCTCAATGTTGCTTGACAGGCAAATGCCCTAAGCCACGATCGAATCTCGGCTGTCTAGTCAATAATACGCGCTCCTACTTCTCACATAGGATACGCTATGTAGTAAAGAACAGCATTTGTTGCGTGACTCGTAAACGTACATTTAAATATAAAGACATGAAGACTACTATTGGACAAGGCTTGGTAGCCTAATAGTAAAATTCTAGTTCCAAGAGAGACGGCGATTGGGTTTTAAATCCCTGAAGAAAAACTGCACACCTAACCACGCAGAAAAGCTGCGATTCGTCAAACAGCTGTAATACAATATATATTTTCTCTAATCATATTTTTCATTTCATGAAATAGTCGATTAATGGTAATGTAAAAAAGTAAGTATTTAATGTGTATTAATCAACGTTACAAATATGTGAGGACCACACAAATATATATGTGAGCTCATCTCATATTTTATTAAAATGTCTGTCTTTCTCTCTATCTGTATGTCTGGCGATACAATGGCATATGACATGATTAGTACATGTTGAAGAGATTGACCTAGCACGAACTACTAGGAATACAATAGGTTGACAATAGGTTTTCAGACGCTTATGCTGTTATCTGCAGGAAAATAATCCATGGGTAACGTTTACCACAGGCGACAATCCCTTACGAAGAACCTCTGTGAAAGTAAAACCTATTGTTAAGCTTGCGGAGGAAGAAATAAAGTTATTTTTATTGAAGTAGGAAACAGAGTGCTTGCTGTGAACGTCTTAAAATGGCGGCTCAAAGATTGAAGAGGAGTATGTTCCGTGAGAAAACGATATAATAGAGAGATACTAGCCAGGCTTATCTTCGGTGATATAGGAGATATAAGGAAACTTGATCATACCCACTATATTAGGGAGTCCATTTCGTATTTCCTTAGAAAACCAATAGTTTGTATTTCTCTAGAAAATGAATAGTTCTCCTAGCTGTACCTCACCAGATGTGATAAGAGTGCACAGTCTTAGTACGTGTCTGACTCTTATATATGCAGATGATCGTAATTATATATTAGTATCTGAAGAAGTTGTGTCACCTAAGACTAAATTGACGGATCTGAGTAAATCAGAAAAATAAAGTGTCTTTAGAAAAGATAACATTGAAAATGATTTTTTTTTCCAAATTAAAATCAGATTTCAGTCAGAGAATTTAAAGTGTGACACTCGGGAATCATCATTAAAAAGAAAAGAACATTTTAAATGTGAAAATCTTTATAAATACAGATGATAAATCTTGACTACTATTTATTATTTGTACAAACATTTTAAACGTCTGTAATATTAGTATGTATTTACTAAGATATGTATGTTGTATATTTACCACATTTTACCATAGAGTATTACAACATATTATTGCACGTCCGCTTCGATTCGGCTCCCATACGGAACTGATTCTAAAGAAAAGGGTTTCCTCTGAACTCGAAAAACATGAGGTTATTCGTAATTTCGACCTATATCCTTTTTATTTATATCGTATTTAATATCATACCTTGTGTATTGATATTACATATCACCTATTTAGCATCTATTCTGCTGGTGCAAATTTCGTATGATCATGTAATCACTATCCGACATAGAGTCATCCATAATGCAACAATTGTGTATCTGAAAATCGCTGAACGCCAATAGGATGTTATTTATTAGCATCTAAACAAGCCCAATGTCTACTTTCGTTGTATCTATTTCTAAATAGATACAAAGACAGTAGACATTGGGCTTGTTTAGATGCTTCTTAAAAAAATATCTGAACGCACTTCTAATATATATACATATATATATATATATGTATATATATATATATGTATATATATATATATATATATATATATATATATATATATATATATATATATATATATATATAAAGAATAATGTTCTAGTTTGCTTGAATACTTGTGCGTAATATGTATGAAGTGTTGTATGAGGACGATGACACTGCGTTGGTTAGTTAACACCTACGGTTCGTTAAATGGAAAACATAAATTAAAATATGGAGAAATCAATGATTTTCAAATAATTAATTTACCAATGTAGTATATTTGAACCGTGATGGTAGGATTTCGTTGTTCATGCACTTAGATCAATCACACTTATGACTAAGCACATCCGCATATTTAACCATTAAAACTATGGCACTATTCTCATAGCAACCAGCCACAACAAGAATACACATAATCCTTGTAAACAACCATGAATATCTATTAAAGAAATAATGTTAAATAAACAAAATTAAACAAAAATTGAAGCGAATACAAACAATTAATAAATGAGATTAGTCAAAATAGTAAACACTTTCAAGAGATTAAACTGCAACAAGTACATCTTAACCCATACAAGTTACCTCCCCTTTTACATCAAACGCATGCAGCGTTAATTATCACACACATGCCCCTACTATAAATACTTAAATAGAACGCTCTTAAACTCGACAGATAATGATTATAACCGTCACTTATAAAATAATGTAACAATATTTAACTACACCAAACACCTAATCTTGTCAGACCTCAACGTTTACAAAAAAAATAGCATCCTTTCCGCGAACCTTGTCACAAAAACAACCGGTAATTTCCAGCCCCGACAATTGGCCAAAAATAACATCCTCCCACGAGTGGATGCATTTAAATTCCTGAGGATGAGGGTCTCCTCGAAAATTATAAAAGAAAGACATACACCCTACCATCACAATTCAAATATAACACATTGGTAAATACATTAGTTGACAAGTATTGCTATCTCAATATGGACATTCGGGTTTACCATTTCACGGGCCGCCGGTGTTATCTAACCCACGCACTGTAACCGCCTTCTAAGAACACTTTTATATTAATATATATATATATATATATATATATATATATATATATATATATATATATATATATATATATATGACAAGAAAAATGAGAATACAAGTTTTAAAAAACAATATTTATAATCCCCTCAGTTGCACAAAACAAAACAAGTGTTTTAAAAAAAAAAGCCATGTATTATTCCTTTTTAAAGCCATGATTTTTCAAATATGACATCTTATGAGAGGAATACAAAAAGATAAGCTAGTAAGGGAATTACCAAAATACATAATTTGAAAAGATATAAATATAATATAACATACAAAGTATAGAATATTTACAATGAAAAGAGAAGAGGGTTAAACACTAGAAATAAGTTTACTGTTGAAGGCGTCATGGGAATTGTAGCAGCAGGCTCATTAGCGGTAAATGGAGGGCGTCAAACATTGTAAACTCCGTTGATTTTGGTTTGACAAGTCAAACAATTAAAGGCCCACATAATAAGGTTGGAAGAGGTTACAATGTAAAAGTTTAGGATGTAAATTGTATATTAAAGCCATTTGACGGACTTTCAAAATGTGTTTATCTAGTTGAGTTCAAAGTCAGGTAATGAGAAGGAGTGTCAATCCAGGCAAAGAGCTGTTCTTACACACACGCACACACACACACACCCACACACACACACACATGTATATGTATATATATATATATATATATATATATATATATAACAGAACAATAGAATAGGATATAGGAAGTAACACCAACAAGACCTTGTTCGCGGGATGCCCAACGATTGGCTGAGAGAACAACAAAGAATCTGATTGGTTAACTAAGGAGCCGTGTACATAAAACCACCCGGCAAAAATAACTCCATGCATTTTAGGGATGAAACGCGGGAGCCTCTCTGTAGCTTAATTACCATAAATATATTTTCATAGCTTACTAGCTAGCTCTACTTACGTATCGAGCACTGTTGAAGTAAATACTGAAAATTGATAGATACAAAATGGTATCTCCTTATAAAATGTTATGTGGCTAAATAAAATACTAATATATCTCATGGACTCTCCCATCGATTCCGACGTATGAGGTCTTGACAACTCAAAATTTGTTTAGTCTACGATGGATGTAGCATGCTTACATTTACTCAATCGTAAATGGCATTTGAGTCCTGCGAGAGATTTGCAAACCAGCCCACAATGGATGCACGAAGGAAGATCTTGAGAAAAATCGGCTGTGATACTTGTAGATGTTTTTGTTCTTTCGCGTCTTTCGCGCTGTTTATCAATGGCAGTTACAGAGAACAGCCTGATGCCCCTCTGGCAGTCAGATCGCCATTCCTTCTGTCGAGAAGCAAGCTGTTCAAAATCACGATAAGCAATATTGATAGATGTCAAATTCATCTTCAACTTGTCCTTAAAGCGAAGCAGCGGTCGACCAACATTTCGCCTTCCACTGTTGAGCTCGCCGTACATCAGTTGCTTTGGTATTCTATCATCTTTTATACGTAAGACATGTCCTGCCCAACGCATCAAAAAGCTTTCAATTCCGCCAATACCGCAGCATGTAAATAGGTCCGCATTAGACATCCGATTTCTTAGGGTGACACCACAAATCGTTCTAAGGCAATTTTTGTGAAAGACATCAAGCTTCTGAATGTGGCTGCGATAGACTGTCCATGATTCCGATACATAAAGCAGTGATGTTAGCACAACTGCTCTATACACAAGTACTTTTGTTCTCAAACTTATCCCCCTGTCCTTCCATGACCGATGAAGCAGTTTTCCAAAGGCAGTGGTTGCTTTCGCAATTCGGTTAAAGATTTCGTCATCAAGGGAGGCACTCCGATTTATCTTACTCCCAAGATAAGTGAAGTTTTTCACATATTTCAGATCTTTAACGTCCACTTGGATTGGAATATCCGGAAAACAGTGTACTGGTGGTCGTTGCTTTACTGGTGGCTGTTGCTTCACACCCTGAACTTGTTTAGGCATGAGGCGAGGTTGGTGAATCACTTCTGTTTTCTTGATGCTGATTGTCAGACCAAAAGCCTTGCAAGCAGTTGAAAACCCGTCCACAAGCAGTTGCGCTTCCTCCCGAGATGTTGCACAAAGTGCAACGTCATCTGCAAACAAAAGATCCCTGATGATAGTTTGTCGAAGAAGGGTCTTAGCTTTGAAACGTTGCTGGTTGAAGAGACCACCACTTGTTCTAAGTTTAAACTTCACCCCAGTATCTATATCAGCGAAAGCATATCTCAGCATGACTGAAAAGAACAAAGCAAATAGCACAGGTGCCATTACGCAACCCTGTTTGGTACCATTTGTCACATTGAAAGGTTCTGAAGACTCTCCATTTGAAACAACCGATGCCTTCATTCCATCATGGAAAGAAATAATTATATTCAGCATGTTATCAGGTATTTCTAGCTTGTCCAACACTTTCCAGAGGGTTTCTCGGTTTACTGTGTCAAAGGCCTTTGTAAGGTCAATGAAAACCATATACAACTCCTCGTTCTTTTACCGAACTTTCTCGGCAACCTGGCGGAGGGAAAAGATCATATCGACAGTACCCCGACCAGCACGGACACCGCACTGAGATTCGGGATAGATATCATCAACAAGGTGTTTAATAATTATCTTGCGAATAAGCCTTGCCAAGACCTTCCCTGCAATTGACAAAAGTGAGATGCCTCGATGGTTGGCACATATGTTTCTATTGCCTTTATTCTTATACAAGTGTTGAATTAATGCATCTTTGAAATCCTGAGGGACATTTCCACCTTGCCAGATCTTCACAAAGAGACTGTGCAGCTTCTTCACTAGTGTCGGGCTCCGTACTTAAACACCTCAGGAGGTAAGGTGTCTTTCCCTGCCCTTTTGCCTGACGACATTTGCCTAATAGCAACGAAAACTTCATGTATTGCTGGAAGGAAGGAGAGTTCAGGAATCTCAGGTCGTTCAGTGATAGATGAAAGTATTTCTTCATCAGTTGTGGAAGTATTGTTTAGGACCGCTTCGAAGTGCTCCTTCCAGCGATTCAATATACCTGCTCTATCATTTATCAGTGTGCCATCATTTGCAGATACGGTAGAAACGCCAGATTCGTGCGGTCCAAAAAACTTTCTTAATACCTTCATAAAAAACTTTCAAGTCTCTTCTGTCAAATGTCACTTGCATTAATTTGGAATGTTAGGACCACCATGCCTCTTTCCTCTGCCGTAAGGCTTTCTGGACTTTACTTTTGCATTCCTTGTACAATTTCCTCTTTAGCGTTGAGTTCTTATCATCAATCCAGATTTTATGAGCCTTATGCATTTCATTGATCAACTCCTGGGCCTCAACATTCTGGTCATCGAACCAGTCCTGATGCCTACGGACAGGTAACCCGAAAACTTCCAATGCAGATGTGTGAATTATGTCCCGCAAGGATTTCCAGGAAGATTCGATATCATCGGTTATCTCAACAGAATCCAATGAGCGATCAAGACAGTGCTGCCCGCTGAACGGTATTCTTTAATGGTAGAATGTTTATCTGTTTAGGGGCAGAGGAGCGTTTCACTCGTCTGTGGAACGAGGGTGCATCCATGTAGTCTTGTGGGAGTTTTTTTCTGCTGGAATACAGTGTTGGTAATGCACAGATTAAGCTCTCCACAAAGAGACAACAAACGAAGACTATTCCCATTCATACTACCAACGCCATGATTACCCAGAACACTACGCCATGATGTACTATCCACACCCACACGTGCATTAAAATCACCCACAAGAATAAGTTTGTCCTTGTGTCGAACATTAGTGATAATTTCTCTTAGTTGCTGGTAAAAATCATTTTCTCCTGCTCTGGTCTGTTCAACGTGGGAGCATAACAACTAATTAAAATAGCACGGGTATCACATTCAAAATTAAGGGTTAATGTCATCAAGCGATCCGAAAACCCCTTTGGAAGGGTCGGCAATGACTTTGCAAGATTGGACTTGATAGCAAACCCCACTCCAGAATGTCGAGGCTCTTCTGGGCCTTTGCCACTCCAGAAAAAGGTATAACCACCCTTTTACTTCTGTCAGTTGTGAATTTCCAGCCAGGCGAGTTTCACTAAGGCCGGCAATATCGATGTCAAATCTTTTAAGCTCAAGTGCGACAAGAGCCGTCCTTCGTTCTGGCTGAGTATCATTGTCAAGTAGAGTACGGACATTCCAAGCTCCAAAATGAAAGTTTATACTTCTTCTGTTATTGGGACTAAATGTTGGATACCCAGACAGCTGCAGTTGGCTGCCAAGGGTAATGATGAGCAAGCATATGTTTAGGCCTCCTTTTATCGCCCCCTCCCCAGCATAGGGAAAGCAGCGCTATCCCTAAACAGGGCTGCTCTGTCACCGATAGAGGACACGGACTTCACAATTGCTCAAATGTTTGGATAGAACGGCCATCACCCACCGGTCGCCAAAGTGTAGAGATCTAGCTAAGAACTTCCAATAATATCCTTTACCTGTTCCCGTCACCTTACCCTATCGCCTGTGGGCTTTTTTTATTTTTGGTGTGCAGGACTTTGGTATAAACTTAAGTTTTAAAGAAACCCACACAAAAGATTTGTTTATAGTGGTGAAACCCTGTGTAAATACTATCCACACTTTTTGGACCTTTTCATAAACCCAAGTCGGTGCAGAAAAATCGCCACAGATTAAGCAAGAAAAGACCTCAGGTTTAACATCAGAGTTTTCCATCTCCTAGATACCTGTCTTAACAAAGACTAAGGGAAGTATCTTGCCCAGTGGTATTAACGCGCCCCCAGACAATATCCTGGGAATGTTCATAACCCGGCACCATATATATATATGTCTATACATATATAGATACAGACCACTACCCAGTGGCAGGGGGTTAGATTGGTGAACGCCGGGACATATCTGCATACCAGCAGGCCCTGCACACTGCACCTCTGGGGTTCTAACCTACTCCGAGATCTCTAGTCTATTTGCCTGGGGCCGCAAGGCGCCAAGTTACCATAGTGTACCACGGGGAGGTCAGACTAGAATCTTGTCTGGGGATAGGCTATATACCAGCAGGGGAGACTCACTCGGCTCCCTTTTCGCTCAGCTAGTGGGCTATCTGGCGGCTAAGCAAAGAGTAAGAGTAGGAAGCACATGCAACTACAAGTACGCTCCACTGTTGCACTAGACGCATCACGCAGACCTGTGGATAACTCCACCACACCATTAATATATATATATATATATATATATATATATATATATATATATATATATTGTGTTATAATGAAATAAATTCCAGGAGAACATCCAGGTATGAGAGCTCAATGTAATATGCAGGGCCAGAATAAAATAAAATCTAGTAACACGAAATTACATAATCATCGATGCAATCATTAATTTCAAGCTTATCGTATTGTCAAGCATCCAAATTCGATGATTATATTTTTGAAACTTTAAAAAAAGAGCAATTACAACTCGACAATCCAAATATAATTAGAGAGAGAAGGAATGACACCATATCTAATAAATGTGTAGGGAGAGGGGGGGGGCATTTGAAGCATATTTAATCTATAATTTATAGGGGGAAATGACATGGATTTAGCCTGGCAGGAGTGATATTGTATTAGAGATATAGCAACAGATTTCGTAAAAAGAAATAGAGTGCACTGATACTTAGGATATTGTTTATATGAAGATTAATAAATCATTTGATCGCTTGTGCCCATGGAGCAGGGGGTGAACGCTCGATTGTCGAAAAACGACCGGGTGTCAATCTCAACCTAAAGCGATCATATACAGTATAGAGCTATGATAAAGCGAATCAGTCCTTCTGTGGGTATACAGTGTGGGTTGCACTGTTGGAATTAAAATACGTGGCTGGCGATAATAGAAAGCTATCTTTACAACTAATAGAACACTCGTGGACTGCTGAGATTCTTCATATAAACATTATTTTTTTACTGATCGTTTATGCTGATGGCATAGTGAACATTATTCAGAATGTTTAAAAAAACAGTGTCAATATCAGGCTCAAGTACTCGATGGTCTAACCTTACCACAGAATATACTGCAGCGAAAAAGTATGTCTGTAAGTATATATATATATATATATATTTATATATATATATATATATATATATATATATATATATATATGTGTGTGTGTGTGTGTCTTTGTTCCTATTTATAAAAACATCAATGAGATGTATAGGATTGATTGTGTATGAGTGATTTTATGTGTGTATACTTATTTTCTGTTATGCAATGAACAATCGATTTCGGAAAGAAAACAATCTGATAGAGAGAGCAACGAATGATTTTATGGTCTATTGATCGTGCAAAACAAATTTAACGGAAGATAAAATTATCATCAATTTGTACCGAACCAAAAAAAGGAGTAAAATAAACAAAAACATGTGAGTGCGCAATTATGCAGAAGGCTTAAGTTTGAATAATAGACTACCAGGAGATGTAAGCTTTACAGGTGCCGACCTCAGCATTTCAACAAACACCAGTGACGAAAGTATGATACAACCCATCCTAACTCCAGTTAGGGTTAAACAGTAAGCTTAGAAATTCAAGCCTTAGTTTTGCAACTTTTCTAGAAAAAGGAAAACATCGATATAATAGCAATTTTCCTCTGCATATCCTGTCGTCGTCCTGAGCTTCGCTTCACCAGAAGACTCCAGCAAATTCTATGAGAAGTTCAGTTAAGGATTACGTGACGCTTGCTCCATTGAACGCATCTAATAAGGACCATCAATTGCCCATCGAGACTGAATCGAACCCAATCTCACCCTCTCTCCGTCACATACACAGTATATATATATATATATATATATATATATATATATATATATATATATATACAGATATATATATATATATATATAGATAGATATATATTTATATATACATATATATATATATATATATAGATATATATCTATATATATATATATATATGGGAAAATGAAAAAGGAAAACCAAAAAATGGATGTTTTTTATGTGTACATAAACGTTTCGTATTTATTTATAAGACTTCATCAGGATGATAAAAT
Source organism: Sepiola atlantica (assembly GCA_963556195.1). Classification (NCBI taxonomy): domain Eukaryota; kingdom Metazoa; phylum Mollusca; class Cephalopoda; order Sepiida; family Sepiolidae; genus Sepiola; species Sepiola atlantica. The sequence continues at coordinate 195,922,477 of OY744515.1, forward strand.
AGAGAAAAAATGGCATGCAAGTACAGATACATGTAGGGTAGACATATTGGGAGGAAAAATAGAATGAAATAGTTGGGACTGCTGGGTGGACGTCCGTATTTGTTGGAGAAATAGAAATGAATGTTGAAAAGAATGAGTGGGGAAAAAATGGAAGGATGGGGTGAGCCAGGACTACTGTGGCTGGTGGTAAGAGAAAGAGGTGGGGGATGAGCAGGGGTAAAGTGGATGGCAGAGAGGGAGGTGAGGAAGAAGGGGGGGAGGGAGGTGTTTGACCAGATGGCTGCGGTTCAAGATTGAAGGGGAAAAATTAAGTTGGAATGTTTGTGTATGGGGGGTGTATGCAGGGAAAGGAGGATAGGTAGAGAGGGAGGGGGCTGTGATTTTGGTGGATTTGCGAAAGTTATGGTCTCAGAGAGCGTTTTGAGAAAATGAGGGAATTTAAGAAGGGGTATGGGAGAAAATAGTTGAGTGGGGGAGAGGGAGGATTTGTTGTGATAGGGTGTGAAATATTTGAAATATTTGGAAAATGATAGCAATGAGTGAGGGATTGGGGTGGGGGGTGGAGGAGGGCGGTGATTGAAAGGGTGGGTATGGAATATTTGAAATAATTGGAACATGAGAAAGTTTATTTGGACTGCAGTATTAAAAGTGTGAGGAAAAAAAGTAAGGACAAAATGAGGATTCGAGGAGAAAAAAGAAAGGGAAAAGTAAATGGGAGAGTGTTATAGAGGTTGGAGATGAAAAAAATTAACCATGATCAGGCAAGAGTCTTTGTTCTGTGAGGATGATCTTGCTTATTAAGGGTGATTGGTTAAAGAAACCATTACGTTGCTTGATGGTGGTAGAGGCGGTGATTAGGGCAGTTTCTAATAATCTTCGCCGAGATTTGTTGTGGATATATTTAGTGATTTTGGCTTGTTCAAATTTGAACGCATGACCATGTTCTAGTGCATGGGAGAAAAGTGCACTAAGAGGGTTGTTGTTTTTTATGTCCCTTTTGTGTTCATTTTATCGTTTCTTTAATTCACGTTGTGTTTCTCCCACGTAAAATTGATGGCAATCTTTGCAAGGGACAGTATATAAGCCGGCATGGGATGTGGGTGTTTTTTTGAAATGTCTGAATGTGTTTAAATTTTTTTTTATGGATTGAGATGTGGTTTGTACTGTTGGAATGCCTAGTTTGTTAAGCGTGTTGCATATGGATGTGTTATTGGAATGCGTGGGTAGGAGAAATCACAGCCCCCTCCCTCTCTACCCATCCTCCTTTCCCTGCATACACCCCCCATACACAAACATTCCAACTTACTTTTTCCCCTTAAATCTTGAACCGCAGCCATCTGGTAAAACACTTCCCTCCCCCCACCTCTTCCTCACCTCCCTCTCTGCCATCCACTTTACCCCTGCTCATCCCCCACCTCTTTCTCTTACCACCAGCCACAGATGTCCTGGCTCACCCCATCCTTTCATTTTTTCCCCACTCATTCTTTTCAACATTCATTTCTATTTCTCCAACAAATACGGACGTCCACCCAGCAGTCCCCACTATTTCATTATATTTTTCCTCCCAATATGTCTACCCTACATGTATTTGTACTTGCATGACATTTTTTCTCTATTTTATCATCCTGATGAAATCTTATGTATAAAGACGAAACGTTGATGTACACATAAAAAACATCCATTTTTTGGTGTTCCTTTTTAATTTTCCCATCACGTCGGATTACTTTCATCCTTCTCTTTCCATATATATATATATATATATATATATATATATATATATATATATATATAATCAATCTCCCTCTATATATAAATATATGCATAGATAGTCTTTCTATCTCTCTCTCTCTCTCTGTATATATATGTATCAATACATATTGTATTTTCTCTCTCTCTCTCTCTCTCTCTCTCTCTCTCTATATATATATATATATATATATATCAATATATATGTTGTCATTTTCACTCGCTCTCTCTCTCTCTATATATATATATATATATACATTGTCTTTTTCTCTCTATATATCAATGTAGATTGTCTTTCTCTCTCTCTCTCTCTCTCTCTCTCTCTCTCTCTCTACATATATATATATATAAATATATATTGTCTTGTTCTCTCTCTATATACATATATCAATATATATGTTATTTTTTTTCTCTCTCTTAATATATATATATCGATATATATTGTCTTTTTCTGGATCTCTCTCTCTCTCTCTATATATATATATATATACATATATATATATATATATATCGATATATATATTGTCTCTTAATCTCCCTCTCACATATATATATATATATATATATATATATATATATATATGTATGTATATATATATATACAATCGCTCTCTACACAGGACTCTCACTATCTCTCTCTCTCTATATATATATTTCTCTTAATATATATATATATATATATATATATATATATATATATATACATATATATTACTATTTCAGTCATCTACATCACATTTCATAAGGAGATATCATTTGTTGTGTATCACTTCCCAGTATGCATTTCAACAGTGCTCGATACGTAAGTAGAACTAAGTAGTAAGCTATGACAATATGTTGATCGGCATTAAGCTACACCACGGCTCCCTCGTTTTACCCCCGTGGGAATCTTCAGGGCAAAATGTGTACATCTGTATATAAAAATATATATCATAATATATATGTATATATTATGATATATATATATACTATATATATATAATATATATATATATATATATACACACTATA
>OY744515.1:195930233-196005233 GCA_963556195.1 Sepiola atlantica
AAATATAACAAGCAAAGAAATAAGGAAAAACCTAACACTATTTTAATGAAGCTTAATATAGAGAGTCAAATTGCTCCATATAAGACCCCTTAGACAAAAATGCTGGTCTCAATTTCTGACTCAAAACTTCGGCTGTAATGTGTTGATGCCTTGCTTCAAAACCATATACAGTTTGTGAAGCTTCTGTTATGAACTTTACTGCCCCTTCCACACCCTGAGATTGTGAGGGCAAATCTGGCAAGTCAAGCTTGGTTCCATTCATCAACGATTCTCGAAGTTCAGATTCAGTAAAATCTTCCGTCATTGGTGGTTCAAAAATGCCGCATAATTTTAAATCTATTAATTGTGTCCAATCTGTGGCATTAAAATTAATAGGTAGTATTCTTTTTAATCTTTTTGTGGTTGACTCCTCACTCCTGAAAGAACAAATTAATTAATTGAATTATAAAAAAATTCCAATCTGTACTGCTTTAATAATTATGGTGAAATTAGATAAAATCTTTAAAAATCATTCTATAAATTGGAATAAATAATTGAGTCAGAGATATATGAATAAATATTACTTACCTAATGGCCAAAATTCTTTTTAAAGCTTCTTCTCTTACTTCAATCTCCTCAGATTTAACCATGGAATATAGAAAGTTTTCAGGCAGTAAACAAAATGTATTACCTTGTATATTTCTAAATGTGATATCTTGGATTTCCTGAGGCTTCTCCTTAATCCTCTGGGTCATATTAAAAATGTGCACTTACTGATTGTGGAATTTACTATTTCTTTTAATTTCAAACCAAAAAGTGGCATACACATTTACAATAAAATTTACTACATAGTGTAGTTTTGTTGTGTGCCTTTGTGGGTATGCACCACGAGTCCATAAACACATAAGCCTGATGGCCAAAGTTAACCATCTTGCTTGGTTTAAAGGACTAATTTTCCAGGAGGCATATCTAGAGTCAACCTTACCTCTAGAAATACCTACTGTGTATTCATAAAGGAGTCTTTGGTCAGAACTACGATCATGTATTTCATCAATTTTGGAAAATGATATTTGGGGTAAATCATATCAATCATTAGACCATAATTTCCCCAGAGGGCTACTGAATGTTGTAGGCCCCTTTGCGCAACCATCTATGTTTTTAAAAAGGGCTCTGAAAGGTAGTTCATTATGATGCAAAGAGCAACCAATTGTGTGAAGAGTTTTAAAAAGTTTTTTTTCTAAAATTGCAACCATTCCACCATCGCAACTTGTGTTGGTATTAGTGTTGTCAACAAGTATAGCCTTGATACTGTTCTCACTGTGGAATTCATGCAAAACATCCACCACTTGATCTGCATGAACAGCACCTGTTGCACCACTATTAGGAAGAACTCTATGTGTCAGATATTTACTTTCACATGGTGTTTCTTTTGTAAAAGTTAAATGGTGTTCTGGTCCCTTAGTTTTTTTCATAATTCTCTGTCTATTTTCATCCACAATTTCCTTATACATCAATGTGTCCTTATCCATTCTCCCATCAACTCCAATACATATAATATTTCAGGTGGGGTAAAAACTCCTGGCGAAATAGTTTTATTTATCTACCTCCAACAAGGTAAGATGTGACACAAGGTTAGGAAAGTGGGATTAGATAACCCTGCGCTATAGAGGTGAGCACTCTGGCCATTAAAAAATTGACTGGGCAGCCCCGTCGGCATTCCCCTGTAGGGGCGCCTCAGACAGTTAGCAATAAACTTACTCCTCCCCAAAGAGGGAAGGCAAAGCTTGGGAGGATGCACCTCCTAGAATTGCACAGGACGGACAAGCCCCAATAGACGGGCGTAAATCCAGACCCAAAGGCCCGGACGATACCGGTTTATTTGGTGGGGTAAAAACCCCTGGCTGAACTAGATTTTATTTATCTACCCCCAACAAGGTAAGATTGACAAAAGGTCAGGAAAGTGGGATGAGAAAGCCAGTGCTCGAGAGGTGAGCACTCTGGCCATTTAAAAATTGCCTGGGCAGCTTCGTCGGCATTCCCCGGTAGGGCCGCCTCAGACAGTAAGCAATAAACTTACTCCTCCCCAAAGAGGGAAGGCAAAACCTGGGAGATGCACCTCCTAGAACTGCACAGGACGGACAAGCCCCAATAGACGGGCGTAAATCCAGACCCAAAGGCCCGGACGATACCGGTTTATTTGGTGGGGTAAAAACCCCTGGCTGAACTAGATTTTATTTATCTACCCCCAACAAGGTAAGATTGACAAAAGGTCAGGAAAGTGGGATGAGAAAGCTAGTGCTCGAGAGGTGAGCACTCTGGCCATTTAAAAATTGCCTGGGCAGCTTCGTCGGCATTCCCCGGTAGGGCCGCCTCAGACAGTAAGCAATAAACTTACTCCTCCCCAAAGAGGGAAGGCAAAACCTGGGAGATGCACCTCCTAGAACTGCACAGGACGGACAAGCCCCAATAGACGGGCGTGAATCCAGACCCAAAGGCCCGGATGATACCGGTTTATTTGGTGGGGTAAAACCCCCTGGCTGAACTAGTTTTTATTTATCTAACTCCCACAAGGTAAGGTGTGACAAAAGGTCGGGAAAGTGGGATTAGATAAGCCAGCGCTCGACAATTCAATATATATGTGTGATAATTAAACAGACAATCAACACGGGAAGTCAAATTCGCCCGATGAATTTTCAACCGGTGAATACCATAAAAAATATCCAATAAATAAAACGCCTATGTAAACAAATAATTATTTATATATAACATTAAATATCATAGTGTTTTATTCCTTTTTAATTTGAATATGTACATTTAATTTCTTAAGAAAAATAATAATAAACTTTAAAATATTTATTATTAAGTAATGTATTACTTTTTTTTGTTAAAACCCGGGTTTTATTGAACGCGACACATCTGCCGGTGAAATCTAGGCTGTGAGAAAAAAATCTCGATTTATTTGATCTTAAAGTTGCAATGCTCAAATAAATACAAAATTTTGAAGAAAAATATTTCTTGTGGTAACTTTTGACATTATTTGGCAACTTTCTTCGAGTGCGATAATTTACAGTTTCAAAATCGACCTCCCCTAATATATATATATATATATATATATATTTATATATATATATATATATTAGGAGAAGGAGAGAGGGGGGGAGACACACAGACAGAAATAAATAGACAAAGTGGTGTTTATAAGTGAACAAAGAAAAAATAGCTTCAAAGTGTTGAGTGCAACGTAAGCTTAAAGCTAATCCACCTAATATGAGTATGCGTATGGTAACTGTTTGAATTATCACTGAAGACATATGTTTCTGAACACTTTTTAGTAAACCCATTAGTTTAGCTTATATCACTCAGCATCAATTGATTGTCGTCGGGAGGTGCAATTATGTATGTTTTTATTTTATTTTTGTATATAGCGATGAAGCTTATATTAAATATAGGTTAACGCATGCTTTATATGTGTTGTATGTATAATTCAGTTTACTTATTTGGAAACACTATCATTAAAGTTAAAAATGTTATATATTTAGTATTCTAATACTATGCAAATAGGTACGCAAATCAAACATATTGTTAATAAAATAACATTCCATCATATTAAAACACATCTTCAAAGTGGTTCAAAAGCCCCAACGAAAATGTGTTTATATATAGAGAGAAATGTCGACATATAAAAATATGCTCTTGATTCAATGTATTTACATTTAGAAAACCTTAATAAAATAAACACACCAGAAAAATGAGAAAAACAATTAATAAATGAATACTAAATAATGTATACTATATTCAGTTTATTTTTTTTCATAAAGAATTTTACGTGTCAATATTTGCATCGGTAGCTTTTATGTCTGTAACAAACTGCACGATGTTATCTAAGACTTGTTTGGTATTTTACGAAGCTGTGATTTTTATTCTAATCGTATTACGTTTTAATAGGTGTAAAAATACTTAAATTTAGCCATGTCGTTGAGTTCTATCAAATGAAAACCGCGATATCGGCGGGGCAACAACTTCGGTGTTTTCAACCCAGTGCAGAAACGAGGCCACCTATTAGCCGTTGGTTACGAATCGTGATGTTTTAGCACGATGTTCTATGCATGACAGTCCGTGCTCTTGTTACTTGCTACAAATGACTTGGACCTTCACTTCGACTAGGCGGGAGGTCAGAGAGGCCTTATACGTTCATTACGATTCAATCTGATATTTCTGAAATAAAAACCTTTCTTCATTTTATATTTTCCTCTCAAATAGATACTAGAAGGCAATGGCTGAAGGTTAATTGTATTGTGAACAAAGAATAGTACTGCTGAAGAGTAATGCATTTTAAGAGTAATGGTTTCTGGGAATATCAAATTATCCTACTTACACGATTCTATTTGACAACATTATTCGGCATTAAATGACTGAGATATGGTTGGTATGCCTTTAAACAAACCACACCAAACTAAATTATAATAAAACAGTGATACTATTTAATAAAGTTTACATAACGTTGCCCTTTCTTGGCCTTTTGGCTAAGATCAAAGTGTGGTATATGTTCTCAGTTGCGACATTTTCATCTTCCCAAAAGACCAGTGATCGGCTACCGGGCCTTTTGCCAGGTGTAAAGCACATTGTTACTTTGACCAAGCCCCCTCTTGGGGCTTTTGTCACTCTTTTGTCTCCTCTTGGGACTGTTCTTATTTTTTCTTCTTCCTTCTTCTTTTCCCTGACTGTTGGGCTGACTTAAGCAGCTGCCAGGTTTCGGAGAGACTGACGAACCCGTAAAACGGTGAAGGTCTCCTCGTCTCCAAATCGGCGGGTCTAGTCCAACAGTTAGGTTTGTTCGCCCCTCTTTGGCATTTAATTATTTTTTCTTTGTTCCAGCGTCTATCTGAGGTGCGCACTTAAGCAGCTGGCAGGTTTTGGGGAGGCTTACGTACCGGTCTTCGGTGACGGTCTCCTCGATTTCGAATCGGCGGGTGACGGAACTCTAGTTGATGTGTTGGGGTGTACCGCGCCGAGCGGAACTCCAGTTGATGTGGTGGGTAGCACACCCGAGCGGCAATCCAGTTGTGGCGAGGACTGCCGCACCGAGCGGCAAACCAGTCTTGGCGGGGAGCACACCCGAGTGCGCCCAGTGTATGTCGGAGAGGGCCGCACCGAGCGACACTCTGGTTGAGTTGGTTGAGAGCACACCCGAGTGCTTTCCAGTATCTATATGGGATATGCCCATGTCGGGGGTTAGCACACCCGAGTGCGCCCAAGTTCGTGCAGTCGCAAGGGTTTCCGCAGCAGCCAGTAGCTCATGTAAGCTTAGTTTCGGGGATTTTAACCATCGCGTTGGCCCTAGTCTCCCGAGAAATATCCCTTTTGATCTGTAGATACGCAATCGTAGGGCCAATAAGGCGCAGGGTCTTAAAAAAGCCAGTCCCTAGACTTAGAGATAGCCCCAAAATTATATAGGCCAGTGTTGTTTCTTGGGGGCTCCTCAGGGGATTCGTCTTCAGAAGAGGACAATTATCAAGTAGCAGTGAAAGTAACAAAGGGGATCTTAAAAACACCTCCAGAGGCGTGGCCGGCGCTGAGTAGCTCTTGTTCCCATATCCCAGCAGGGCAGAAAACCCCAATCATAAATGCTCCTCAGGTCCAAAGAAAACCAACAAAATGAACGAGAAGACCCCAAGGAATTATTCAGGAATAAATAGAAGGACCTTACAGAGTGAAATTAGATCAAACTGAGCCCTGGTACTTTGGAGAGAGTCAGAGCAAGGATTGTCACTCTGGTTACAACAGACATTAAGTTAAAGGGGCTCACTTGGGTCTATAAAGAAAGAATGTATGAAATGCTGGCGAACTTGAATATACAAGCCACATACATCATTAAGAAATCTTATGCAGCGTGGGATATCCTGCTCTCAACCCCTTAACAAGCAGAGAAAGTGTCGAGAAATGACATTTTGTGGAAAGGTCTCCGGATCAAAACGGAGTACCTGGACAGAAGACGGACGACCGTTAAGATACTCGGCGTCCTATGTTGTATTGATGCAGATAATCTGGGTGCCATTATGGCACAAGATGGAGACGTCGAGGCGGGTCTTCCGGTACGTGGCCCCCGAAATATCCTCACGGGGGAGTATATCTTCAAAATGAGGCTGAATTATGTCAGTTTCTTCGCGATACAATCACAACTGCAGTGTGAAGCATGGACGATGTCAATAATCGTCGAGGGAAGGAAACCACATTGCTGGCAATGTCTGACGCCGGGGCATATGGCGAAGGATTGCCCCAAAAGGATCGCAGTAAAATCATCGGCGTCTTGACCTTCAACCTCGAATAAAGTGCTAGCAAAAAGCAAAGCGGTAACAGAAGTGGAAGCTTTAGCCAAAACTAAAGTGCCGACTTCAACAGCAAGAACAACGGGGGAAAAACCCGTGCCAAATTCGGAGAAAAATCTAAAGAGACTCCCTCAGGTTGGAACAAAGTGGTCTCTAAGACCAGTGAAAGGGCTAAGATTAGTCACAGCCTAACTAAACCCGAAATGACGCCAACACCGGCAGTAAAGAGAAAGCTTTCTGAGCACTCTTCGAAATCGGAGGAGGAAGACAAATTAGAGGAGGAGAGAATGCAGTGGAAAAGGTCGAGGAGCCTAAAAATGACCCAAAGGCTAAAAAGAAAAAAGAGGCCCTAAACGATGAAGAGATGGAAGGATGTTCAGTCGATCCTGACAATAGAAATGGCCAACCTACAACTCCCCAACTTCTAACACCCACAGTTTTGGTTGAGCAGAATACCCCTTCCCATTCTTAATACCCCTTGTGAGAAAGCAACTCCAGACACGGAGAAAATTGCGGAGAAACCTGTAGTAGAAACAGCTCCAGAAAAGCAAGTAGCTGTCAATGAGGAGAGGAAACCAACATCTTCTACTCCACCGGTAATCAGACGGGATAGAACCAAAAAACTCCCTTTCTAGCCCGGGGAGAAAATGTGTATAGCTGATACCTCCCTGGTTCAGTCGGACTTGAACGGGAGACAAAGAATGGATTTTATAACAGCTAGAAGCTTTTACCCATGTTGATGGGAAAAAAGTCCAGAATCCCCAATGCACCCAAAATTACGACATTCCTAAGGCAAAACAAGGGCAGTAGAGCAAAGGCCCTTTTGAGAATGGTCGAGGAGGGTAAATTAGCATTCCCGGATTTAAAACTAGTCGAAGAAGAGCACCCATCAATCAAAAAATTAGCAGGAAAATTCCAAGGGAGGGTCCCTGTTTATGTTCACCTCTCTTTTTTTTCGGGCTCTTAAGTTAACTTTCTCCTTGGACGTGGGAGGTCTGGCTCGAGACGGACGGATTTCGTCCGAACTGCTGACCGGCAGTCTTGGTCAGGCCTTTGGCGTCCTCACTCCCAAGGACGTTAGGCCCATTTGCGACATCTAATAAAGGATACTGGCTGTAAACCTGGCAACATTGAATGTGAGGGGCATGAGATCTCGAAGCTAGGCTGTTCGAGTTCTGAGGGATCTCGTGGCCCTTAAGGTAGATATAGCTGCGATCGAGGAGACCCAATTCGTTTATTATGGGGATTGTGATGTGCTGACTGACGACAACGACGTCATCTCAGCATATGGCAATGTCCGTAGTTGTGGTTAGTCTTTGCTAGTGAGACGCACTCTGTCTGCGACAGTGAGCGTTGTTCATACGGATGCGGAAGGTCGGCTGGTCGTAGTCGATGTTTCCGTTGAAAACTGTAAGTTTCAGATTATTGCGGTTTATGCGCCCAACATTGCTGGTGAGAGGGTCTCCTTTTATCGACGATTGGAAACGTTTCTCGGGGGTCCGGAGCGAGTAGTTTTAATGGGGGATTGGAACGCCGTCTTTGACCCCAAGATAGATACGGTCGGGGGGAATAGAGGGTCGGGTGGTGTGAAAGCAGTCTGTCTGACCTGATGGCCTCATGCGATCTTGTCGACAGGTTTCGCGTTGATCACTCAGGGCGGGAGATGTGGACGTGGCATACTAGCGCAGCCTTCTGTCCGAGTACTTACTTGGACAGAATGTTAGTTAGAAGAGGCGACATAGATTTTAAATATTGTCCCACGTTCACTTGGTTAGGTCATTCGGACCATAAATTTGTTGTGGCCCGTTTGAGTTTAAGTGATAGGCCTAGGTTAGCTGGGTACTGGAAGTTGAATACCTCCTTACTGAAGATACTCGACTTCCAGGACAAGCTAACGTTACTACTTCAGCGGGGGGCGGTTATCGGGAGTAGTTGGTGGGTTAAAACTAAGGCTCATATTAGACGCTTTTCTGTCCGTTACAGCCAGCGCCTCGCTCGAGATAGGGCTAGGACGCAAAAGCGTGTAGAGGATAAGATGACCCGGATTGTGGCTGGGGGGATCCCCTAGAGATAGTTATAATTAAGGGGGACTTCAATCGCTTGGCTAGCGAGCGATATGAAGTTCAAGTAGTTCGAGCTAGGTTAAAGAAAGTCTCTAACGAAGCTGTAGAACGTTGACGCTGTTGAGCGTAAGGCTGCTTTACGTCGTGGCTCGGATGGGTACATTCGGAAGGTGAATAACCTGGAAGGACATACCCTGGTATCGACTCGTGAGATTTGCGAGGGGTTCCGCGAGCATTTGGAGGATCGCTTCACCCAACTACCCAGACTCCGCGGCCAGGAGTTTGACACCTATTTGGCTGACTCGCCCCGCCAAGAGGCGGCCCGAGCAGCTAGCTGTGATGGGGACGTTACAGAGGGTGAGATCATTACTGCGTTGAAGCAGGTCGGCTTGAACAAATCTCCAGGACTCGATGGTCTGCCATACGAAGTTTACTTCAGGCTGTCGCCCATGGTTGGTTCTCTTCTAAAGGATGTGTTTAACCACTGGTTTGCTCAGGGCTCGATCCCTGGGCAGGTTACCAAAGGAGTGGTCAAGGAGTGTTGAAGAAGGGGGTCCAACGTGGAGTGAGGGATTGTGATAGTTATTGGCCCATAACTCTTCTAAATACAGAATTAAAGATTTTGGCCTGTGTTCTTGCGAATCGTTTGCAGATTGTTATCGCTTACTTGATCGAGCCTGAGCAGAACTATACTGTGAAAGGGAGGTCAATACAAAACAATTTGCATCTGGTTCGCACGATCCTAGAGGGTATAGAACACGACACTGAAGCCGCGCTGATCAATTTAAATCAGCCCAAGGCTTTCGTTAGGGTCGACCATGGTTTCTTGGAATCTGTTCTAGAGGTTGCCGGTTTTAATCCGGACTTCCGCAAGTGGGGCTGTATTATGTATCGTCTGCCGACGGTAGCAGTGCAACTAAACGGTAGGCTTTCGGAGTCGTTCGTGGTTTCTCGTTCGGTGCGTCAGTGGTGTCCGCTGTACCCCCTGCTTTATGTCCTGGCGTTGGAGTCCTTTCATTCGCAAATTCAGGGATGGGGCGGCTACACCAGTCCTGCGCGGAATCGCTATCCCCCATCACTATGCGCGAGTCAGGGTTTCCGCGTATGCCGATGATGTCACCGTTTGTGTGTCCAGTCGTGAAGACATAGAAGCGGTGACTAAGGCGCTCGCTCGGTACGAAGAAGTGACAGGGGCCATTGTCAACCGCAGCAAGTCCAACGGCCTGCGGTTGGCTGCCTGAAGCGAAGACACCACACTTCCAGGTGATTTCAGCTGGACCGATGGCCCGCTTCGGATCCTTGACGTTTGGTTCGGACCGGGTCTCTAGTTGGAACAGAATTGGTCGGAAGTACAGGCAAAGGTCGAATCGTCTGTGAGGGCTTGGATTCGAAGGAAACTTTCCCTGAAGGGGAGAGCGGAGGCGTGCGCCACTTACGTCTTTCCTCTGATCCTTTACCGGCTGTCTGTACTCCCTCTGCTTGCGGACCGCCTTCTTGCTTTCACGCGCTTTCTCTTTTCACTTCTGTGGAAGGGGCGGAAAGCATACGTCCGCAGACAGGTCTGTACGCAACGTCCGTGCGATGGAGGCTTGGGGGATGCCTGACTTGGCAAGTCATAGACATGCCGAGAAACTGGCTTTCCTGAGTCGTACTTTGACGGAGGAAGCTCCGTGGGTCCCTGCGTTTGAGAGCGCCTTTCCCAACCTCATACCCGACCACTCGGTCGAAGGTCGAGCCGCGCTTAAGGCGTTGCCGGGGTCCAGTGACCTTGCCCGGACTAAGAAGAGACTATATCGGGATTTAGTGGAGGGGTTCGCTTCTGATCCGCTTGGGAGGCGGCTTGGATTGTCGAGTGAGGAGGCTCTCTCCCAGTGGAGTTGGGCGCCAGGCCAGAGTTATCTCAACAATTCTGAGTATTCTCTGACATGGCGACTGGTTCGAAATGCACTGCCCTACTATGGCAGGTTACGCAGGGATGGCATAAGAGACGTTCCCTTATGGCCGCGCTGTGAGGGCAATGAGGAAGAAACAGCCGCGCACGCCTTTTTCACTTGCAGCAAAGTTCGTCGTCTCTGGGAGTATGTCAGAGAGGTAACGTCTCGCATCGACGCCGAGCAGCCGATGGTACTTGATGTAGCATACGTCATCAACAACGTAGCACCGCTATGGTCTAGGGAGAAAATAATGTTTCTTCTGGCGATCCTAGCCACAGCAAGGTTAGTGACGTGGGTTGCACGTCTAGATGAGGTTCATGGGGTTGGGCCTTTTTCGGATCGTGATCTGGTTGTTTTCTTTAAGCATCAGCTTAAAGTGAAAATCAGATGCGATTGGAAACGACTACATCGCATGGAGTGCAATAGAAGATGGGTGCGCAACACTAGTTTGTGCATCCTACGAGGGTCCAGGTTTGAATACGTTTTCCCGCCTTAGCCTGGCGCAGATAGTACTGGGTCCTACGGAACCCAGCACAGTATAAAACAACCTTTTCTTTATTAGCCTAGTCGAATCATAAGCTTGTAGGAATAAATGATGTCGTGTCCCGATTTTGTTATTTCCGGCACTAGAGAGCTTCCAAAGATGCCCACTCCACATAGTTATTTTGTCCCCGGCTGATGAAACCCTTAGCAATATTATCTTGGAAGACGCCATCCATTCCCGTACCCAGATCCCGATTAATTTATTTTCCAAACGCCTCACTTTATTCCCACTCCCAATTAGGGGTAGATCTGCTTGTTTTCGGCCTCGAGCCGGAAAACAGTGGGCGGTCCAAACTCAACAAGAGGGTAGGGAGCGTCATACTAACCACCCCTTATCATGTTATTTGTTTTTTTATTTGTCTTTCTTTTTGGGTGTTTTTAATGTGTATCCTACTCCCACGTTATTTCATGTTTTCATGTTTCCTTTTGGGGATATTTTAAGTAGGGTTAAGCCATAGAGTGACTGCGATTTTTTTAGTGCAAATGTCTAGCTTAGGGTAGATTAGTTTTTTTTTCATTGTTCATTGTTTTTTGCTTTTTGTCAAATAAAAAATGTCTTTGTGTTGTCTTTGATTTGAAATAAAAAATGTCAAACTGTTGTTTTAAATGTCACAATGACCCCCGATCCCCACCTCCCCCTTCCACAGTGGGTTTTTATGCCTTAGATGGTATGCATTCTGTGAATGTAATTTTAACTCTAAGAGTTAATGTTTCCCAGGATGCATCCATCTAAATAAATGTTGGCTAAGATCAAAGTGTAGTATCTGTTCCGATGGATACTGCACCCCATAGACTGGTATTGTTTTAGCCTTCGGGGCTTGATTTACGCCGGTCTATGGGTCTCTCCTGTGTAGTTCTAGAAAGTCCACCCTCCCAGGCTTCGCCTCCCCTCTTTGGAGAGGAGTAAGTGTATTGCTTACTGCCTGAGGCGCCCCTACCGAGGAATGCCGACGGGGCTTCCCAGGCAATTTTTTCACCCCACTTTTCCGACCCGACCTTGGGTCACATCTTACTTGTGGGAGTAAGATAAAAACAGGCCTTGTGCCTAAAGCCTGGAGAGGAGTAAATCAATACCTAACGTTGCCCTTACATCATTTAATACAAATAAATACCCTATATTGTGTGTTGTTTTCCTCAATATTTTGCGTGAATAACACTTACTAATATAAATGAGGCCTAAAACCTTACGATTCGAGAAGACTTACTTGTTCAGTTGTCTGGAAGATATTTGTTGGGCAGCTCTCTGGTAGATGCCTCTTAATAAGGTCGTTAATATCAACTGGCATAAAGGCGTTTATATCCAAAAAAAAAAAACTCTTCATGTTTCGGATTTTTATTGTTAAAAAAGAATTGATAATTGCCAATTGTCTGGACAACTGCCTTCAAAATAGTAGATTATTTGCACTTTAAAAAAAAATACTGTTCAAATGTTAGGTGTTGTTTTCACATCTACCTCAGCGTAACCTCATACGTTCTTGACACCAATAATTCGTACGCAATTGCGAATTGAAACGTTTACTTAATCTACGGGTTTATTTGTTCTCGTTATTTAAGCCTTTATTAATAGTTCATATATTCTATTAAATGATATACTATGCCTACTTAGTAGGCCATAGTCGTCAAAACTGTGTGCTGATTCTTATTAGAAGTCTTCCTTTTCCTGGTGCGTTTCTATCTATCAATTTTACTTCGTTTTACAAAGGTAGATATTTTCCCATGTATCTCCATATGTTTTCAGCTATCCCTCACTGTACAATACCCCAACGTATTATGGTAATAATCAGTTCTACGTGCAAGTATTTTAGGGCGTGATGGGGCCACCATTAGTACAGGCAATACTAAAATATCATTAAGAAGTAACATAGAAGTCTATCCAGTTATGGCTGACTGAACTAGAACACTCTTAACCATTGGATAAATGAAGAAGGTCCGTATATATATCCAGGTTCGACATAAAATTACCCCGAACAGGATTGGAGGTCACCTCGACTCAAACTTTGTGTCAATGACATTTACGATGAGAACAGTAGTCCGAATAATCGAAATTCTGCATGGAATAATTCAGGTTATTTATCTGATTTGCATTTTTTAAACAGTGATATAGAGAATAATAGATTGTGAGTTACATGCCAAAACCGGTGTTTCTTTCGTCTCTAAACGACTTGCTTCTCCTGACAATTGTTCATATGGACCGCTTCTCGTATTTCCCCATATATGTCAAATTTGAACTTTTGACCCCTCCTAAAAACCCACTTTCTATCTTTGTCCTCAAACTAGCTCAATATATAACATTAATAATTGATAACCGCGTAACAAATATTGTAGTTTTTTGTTGTTGGTTATTTATTACATTATTATGTATTAGGACAATATTGACTATAAACATATGCATTACTGTAGAACGTGATCGTGGATTTATTTTTAAATCAACGAAAACGTCGTATGTTCAAAAAGTTAACACTACTTTTTTATTAATTATTTTAAAGACAGAAGTATTACTGCCAAGTTTTAACTACACATAAGAAAAGGGTTCTTTAAAAGTATGCAAATATTAAACAACGGTGGAAGACGTAGAAAAATGCTTTTTGTGTTAGGTATCGTGAAAGTGTAAACATATTTAACAATTAAGAGATAACTACCGGTAGTAACACGAGCATAACTTCAAAGAAGCGGTCATAAAATTAATAGTTAACGTAAATGAAGTATTTTTTTCTTTCTTCTAACTGTGGTAAGACAACGAGCAAAATATAATAACATAAGTTTTGTAAAAAATGTTTAATATTGACTATCATCAGCAGCATCATCATCAGTAGCATCTTCATCATCAGTAGTAACAGCAGCCCAACCTCTAACGCTTACGCACCTTTGTAAGGTCGGCTTCAATGTGGTAGTGCTAGAGATATGCTTCCTGGAACTCTGCGTCATAGCAGCGCCACCTATATTGTACAGGTAAGGCACTAATCGGTATTAAAACAACAACTCGGCTAACAGTAGTGTGATGAAAATCCAGGAGAAATCGCCATCAGGATCCGTATTCATCTAGGCGCTTACGGATCTGCGTGTTGCAAGCAAAGGCGTTTCTGGCGCGGAACTTGTAATTAATAGTGTGTACGTGGCAAGGTTGCATCCGAACCATTCATTTGTTCATCTTCCCAAAGCATTTCCCGAAATTGCATGGAACCACTAAACCTAACTGCTCGCGGTATCGGGCGTAAACACCTGATGTTTTTTTTTCAGGTTAACGAATAGTTGCTACTCTCAAGAAGTTTATGCAAACCGGAAAATCCTGAGGCACGAACTTCGTGATCTATTTGCACAAGTACGTCTAGCTTAACAGCAACATCATCGCATTCAGCGTCTTCTCACTAGACGGCCACACCAATGATATGCAACATATTTCATAAATGTTAAGATATTAGATAGATCAGGACTTTGGGCTATGATTAAACTATAGTAACTACACAGGTTCCGAAAACCGTATTTCAAAACATTACTTCCTCTATGTGTAGTTTGTTTATTTCTTGTATTTTTCCTGACGTTCTCTTTTTTCCCAAAGAGTAGTCACTTGAATTTTTGTATCCCCAATATGAATGTCAGTTTTTCGAGAACTGACATATTCTCCGCTTCAAACTTGAAATTTTTCTCACTTTGCTCCCGGGGGGACGCAAGTAATTAGTGATGTATTCTGATGTATTTGTTTTGTGATAACATGTTTTAACATTTAGCGCGTTGATGTTTTGAAACACTGCGTAGCGCATGTGAACAGAAAATATCGCTGACCAGTGCCAGCCAATAAATACGTTCAGCATTGTAATATTTTTATTGATTTTTCTCCCCTTGCTTCTTTCTTTCTCTTTCTCTCATTTCACTCTATCTCGCGCGAGATCCGTCGCTTAACAGAACAAACTTTTTTTTTTGTTCACTCCATTTTGTATTTAGAAATCAATTAGACGCTTAATATATGCAAAATGTTTACTCGAACACATGTCTGCTATTACAAAAAAGCAATACATGTGTTGTCATAAATAGTGATCCCTTAAAATTATAATAGTATTATGCGACATATTTGCTATTCAATATTTTCGGTAGTAAGCATTCATATTGTTTTGAAGTAACACTTATTTTAATATTAAAACTAAGCTTTTAAACTTTTATGTTAGATGTATGATGAATATAGTAAAATTTCCAAATAACTTTGAGAAGAACTAGACGTCTATCTTTAGTAACGGATGTGTTTTACGTGCCACCTGGGGGTTTGTTGTTGTATAAACTGACAAAGCAAATCGTACCTTATCATTAAAACATGCCAAGTATGGTAAAATAATGAACAATACCAATATCTGAGCATTTGGTTTTTACTAAGATTTTTATTTTGATGGGATCTCATTTAGGAAAGCACTTGCTTTAAAAAGCTCCTCGAGCAGATCTTAACTCGAAACATGCCATGGAAGACTTACATACCATTTATTGCTAAGGTCCCAGGAAAAATGGTCGGATTTTTCTGTCGCTTCCGAAAGTAGGAGGCCGGTACATCCAAAGTTGCGACATGTGGGGAAGTACCGCTTTGACCATGTTGTGCTACCTTTGCAGAGTATTAACTTGAGTTGGAATTCGAGTGAAGATCATTTCTTTTTTACATAACTATTCTCACAGAAAAGTAATTTCTCATCTATCTCTATTGAATCTTCATTTTTGTAGGTTCTTGCCTAAACTTGAATCTGCTTCTCCGTTGTACAACATTAGCAGCCACGCGTCATTTAGCGTGAACCACTGCACATACGTTTCCTATAGTCGTTTCTGCACTTTAAACTAAACAGCACTACCGTGAACAACGTCTCTTTCTCAGAACTATATGTGTGTTAAAAACAATACCACGGGGTAAAAGATCCTATTCAAACATAATTGGTAAACATCACTAGTTTCTTATGAGGATGGGTGGAACTCATTTTGTTTAGTTCTGAATGTAATAATAAAAGGGGGACACAAAAACTGACCCATTTTATTTCTACTTTAACACAAATATTAACGTAGACCTCGTGGTTGTGAGCTTTTTTACTTATACGTAACTCTTATGAATGCGCATAGACGTATCACCGTATTTGTTTAACATTCATCGAATATGAATTCAAATCAAAAATCAAACCAGGGGCAATTTATACGAAATTAAATAGGAATTCTGAAAAAAAGAATAACATTTTAACATGATATACTTTGACTATAATTTGATATATATTCCCCAAATACTTTCTATCTGAATGATGTCTTCACTCCAAAATGGAAGGTAAACAATATTAGCATGTTATAAATTATGCATATGATACATTATTGTTGTAAATACTTAATGAAATTGCACTTTACTTATTCAATGAAATGTAAACTAAAAGCTAAATTTGCCGGTTCAAGGATAATACAAATTATAATTTGTCTATAAAAGCAAAAAATTTATTTTTATTATGTCTGCGTAAGATAACCTTGATGTCATTCTAAAAGTGTAAAGTTACATTTTATAACAAATCTTTCGGATGACCATTATATTGTTGCGAGTTTGGTGGTCAGTGTGAGGTGCACATATTTTATAATTTATTTATTTTATTTTTTATATACAAACACCCGATAAAGTTACATGATAATACTTTATATCCCACTAGATGTAATAATATAGTGAAATAGATTAAGTTTATTAACGATTGTAAAAATTTAGAGATAGTTTATTGCAAAACGTCCAATACATTATATAAAAATACTATCATATATATTATTCAAAGTAAGAGTAGTACTTACTGTAAAACTGACAAACGCAATCGATACAGAATGATCTAATCAACACCAATTAATATAATAGAGTATCGAAAGAAATAGTGCCATTCGCGTGAAACCGAAATAAATAATTTTAAATCATGTATTACTTATCCTCACAAAGGTTTAAAAACGAGGCGCACGTATATATTTAGACTGATATGTGTGCATCTATGTATCAGCAAAACCAATAACATGTGTATACAAATTCGCTACATACGCATATATATATACAGAGGACTTATTTTTTATTTTTATTTTTATAACTAATATAATTTATCAAAACATTTATATGGAACAAAACTACGCTTTACTATACGGAACGTTTGTTTTTGTCTTTTAAGGGAAGTGGGGTCTGATTAAATTTGCTGGGAAGCCATGAAATTAAATACTGTCTTTGTGTTTGCATCCCCGAAACAGTTTTTAATTGTAAACAACTGATGATCCCTGCAATAATATTAAGACTAGTGTAAATTCTTGGAAGCAAACTAATATAGTAACTACAAAAAATGAATTGACTTACATTAGTGATTTTCTACTGAACGACTTGGGACTAAAATGTTTTTTTTTTTTACCTATAATAGTTTTGATGGTTGAGAAGCTTCTGAGACATACATATATATATATATATATATATATATATATATATATATATATATATATACATATATATATATATATATATATATATATATATATATATATATATATATATATATAAACCTTTTTGGATAATGTGCGAAAGTATTTTAGTAATAGCACCTAATACACATTTTTTCATTCATAATACTATATAATTATGTGCTTATTAGCTATTCGTACGGGCGGTTTCTCGGATAATAACTAACACAACCTAACTTCAACTCTGTGTCAAAGTAAAACAAACATTAGGAACCTGTGTGTGTCTACGCAAACAAGATACAGGCAATATGTGCTCCATCCATCACGATTTATTTTAATCAATCTAGCATGTTATTAATGTTCGACGGTTTAAGTCAGTTAAAGATCAAAATACATTTTCAATTCAAAACGAACGTTAAGTATTGTGATCAAAACCAAAGCATACAGGACTTTTATTATGGTATTTATGATGAGGTTTATTTTCTGTTCATCATTGAATTAATATTCAATAATCCCTTATTTTAGCTTGTTCTCTCTAATCTAATAAGTTTCTAAAATGAACTTAATTGATTTTCGTATGTAAAGCAGAATTATATTTGTTATGTTAGAGCCGACACCTTTCTTGCTATTTATTCATTTTTCTTGTTTGTTTGGTACTTGCTCATTAAATCATCTCTGTATCATCAAACATATCAATCAAACACCATCAAAATGTACCGAACATGCACATCATAAATATATTAGCAATACTCTGATCGATGTATGTTAACCTTTTAATCAAATAGTTTCTAAATATTCTCCTTTAATGTATTGTTCTTTCCAGTATTTTTTTAAAATTTATCTCATTGCAGCAGAAAAATCGTTTTTTATTAAATCTGAAAAGTTGTTACAAAAGAACATAGCTCTATCAGCCAAATAATCTACTTGCTAAATAGATTTCGATTTTTGATTGTTAAGATCGAAGATGAATATGAAACACAACGTCCACAATATATAACAATTGCATTACATATTATTATATCTTTGATTAAATTACATTTTATTGTACATGTAATATATTACTACGTTTATTAACTGTCCATCCATTTGTATGCGAGTGTATCTCACTATTACATTGAAATTATTCTGTCTGAATATTGGAGTGAAGTCAAAGGTGCAACAATCAATATTAAGATTTTTGTGTTCCATACCTTAAAAAGAATGTCTGGCGCCTTTGC
This sequence comes from Sepiola atlantica, assembly GCA_963556195.1. Lineage (NCBI taxonomy): Eukaryota > Metazoa > Mollusca > Cephalopoda > Sepiida > Sepiolidae > Sepiola > Sepiola atlantica. The sequence goes on from OY744515.1 coordinate 195,948,713, forward strand.
CATAATCTATTAAAGTTTCACATCGGTCAATGTAAAGCAGACACTCTACTGTTATTTATATTGATATTGTACTATTTTTGTATTATTCAGTTTATTACATTTTTTCAGAGTTATGTACAAAATTTCAATGTTCAATGTAGAGTGGTTTAGTATCTCTTATGCTTTCATGAGACTGTCCCCACATGCAGAACTCCTACTTGAAACATTCACTCAGTGGAAAACATACAAATCCGTGAAGGCAAGGGCTATAGTTACATTGAATAACAGCGTACAATATAGAAGTACATTTTTCTGACAACGATAAGGACTATTTTGGTAGCACTGTGGGATGTATTTTGTTTCTGTCTCGAAAGCTATAGCACTAACGAATCTGCAATAAGCATCACTTCAAGAAACGTTACACAAGTATGGTGCATGTTGCATTAGGTATGGACTGATGAATCGCTGAACTAATACACGTATATATAAACACCTTCTCATCATATCACTATCAGTAAGAACGTGTGAGAGATATATTTCTATGAAATCAATTAAGTGGCGAAAATAGGTGTAAAAGCTCTATCACATTTACAATGATGAAAATGTAAGCAAGCCGTGATGCAATTTGGGAAACCTGTCGAATGCGATGTCTGGAAGAGTTTGTTGGGGGAAATTAGTCAGGAGAATCCGACAAGGATTCCAATATTTCATATTCAATGTCTGTTTATAAAATAGTTTGTTAGTTGTTAGGAATTAATATCATTAAAAGTATACATTCGCTGACATTGTGTTTATCTTTTTTACGAGATTACACAAACACACATTGATGTTTCTAAAGGCACTCCTCTTTAAATGAATTCATGCGAATTTCAGGAATATTATATATTAACTATTTAACCACTATATTAATTACCTTCCAATTACTTAACACCAATATCTTCTAACAATAATGCTTATCTAGATTTCTCATTTACCGGATGTTTTTTTTTAAGATTTTAAAACTCGTTCCTCTGTATTCTGTTTATATACTCGAACCTTTATTTCAACTTACTTTCAATTGCAATAAGTTCATGATAATATTTTTATGTTGATAAAGACAAAAAAAATCACACATGAATGAGTCTGAACGACTGTTAGTAAACTTATGAGGAGAACTATTTGAGTACACGCATTGCCCATTGGTACGAACAGCGTTTACTTGCTCATGGGAATTTAGGACAAATGATCTTTTGGCATTGGATTTGAAGACGACAAACTATTAATCATCAGGTTGGTTGTGCATTGTTAATGTGTTCCACAAGCGGGAACTCCATGCTAAAGCTTAGTCTATGAAAAGGAATGGCTGATGCTAAGGGTATGAAGAATAAACATGAAGTATTTTTTTATTGTGGTAGGAAGACGAGTTATTTTTGTGAATTTCTTACAAGAGAAACAAAAATTGCAACTTAGTCCAGCTCCGTCCAGGGAAATGACAATAGCGTCGGTATATCTTCTGTTAGAAAGGGATACGAGATATTTACCTAATTGCGCTATAAAACAAACACATACGACAATAAATTCAATATATTTAAAATAAGTGAACCGAAACAGGTTTAATCTGTTTTCTGATAGGTTATATTAAGTATGACTTAAAATAGTTGATAACTTATTAAAATAGGAATAAATCAGACTTTATCTGTCACGCGTGTGCACTATTTTTTAGTATCATATATATATATATATATATATATATATATATATATATATATATATATGTATGTATATATATATATATAGATATCGCCCCAAACAGGCTGTGTTCTGTAGTAATTAGTATTGACACAGCCGTTATCGTAGCTATAATGCACGTCTTTCAGCAGTACTACCCTCTTAACTGCGGCTGCTTTTAGAATGTTTAATACTTCGCTTATTGATCGGATTGTTTATGGTGGTCGTTTGGCCTCAGCGTTGGAATTTTAATTAAAACATGTCTCATCTTCCGAGGTTCGAGTCCAGCGACCGGTATGAATGATACGTTACTACACTGACCATTTCGGTAAAGATAAAACGCATAGTATATATAGATAAAAATACAAATATTTATAATTATTTGTCCCCCGGAGATTTAGTCTGGGTATGACAGAACAATTAGAACCGACGGGGATCGGGTACCTCAGTTGCGCGCTAGTATGCATATTGGTGATGATGCTAGACCCTACGCAGAAATAATATGGAGATCTAAGACGAGTACATATAATCAGCGCTTCTAAACAGGGTAGAAGCAGGGCGTTGGCCCGGCTGGAAAAGTGATGTATATTGTCAAACCTAATTATCGCCACACAATCAGCCACATTGACCATACGCTGCCAAAAGTTTGGGAAAAATCCTAATCACAAATAGGCTAATAGAAATGTCAACACTTGGAAGGCAGACAGTGAGGGAATAATTGTTTTCTATAGAGATGAAGTCTAAAAGAGAAATTCCGATTGTCCGTATCGCGGGCACCCCCCAGCCCCCGATAGAGGAAGAAAGACAGAGAAGGGGATGGGAGAGGGAGAGAGATAGCGATGGATTGTCAGTGAGAAGACAGTTACACAATCAGTTAGAGCTGGACACTCCGCATGGCCAAGAGTGGCTGAAGTGCGCCGCCGATTCTCAGGCGTGCGTAGTAAGAACCACCGTTTTCCGAACATAGAATTATGACTAAATTTGTACAACTTGTGAAAATAATCGTTGTAAATGGATACGCACACACGCAGAGAGAGAGAGAGAGAGAAGGAAAGAGAGAGAGAGAGAGACGACGAAATAGTTTAGTAAAAAAAGACATTATCGAAAGGTAAACTTAATTCGACCTTTAAAAACAATTTTTTTATCTTGTTAATAATTATTTCATACAAAAAGAAATCGCCGAGTTGTTGCATTATTAACGTTGATTTGTTCTGCTTGAATAACCTTGCCTTCACAGAGACGAGATCGACAATACCAGCTATCATCATCCGGACCTGGAGAAATTTCGACTGACATATCCTTTTTTTATTGCTACTACGACGATCATCGGCCAAAAGGATGTTCACGGTCTGGCAAGATCTCTGTGTAGAGAACCAGAAGCGTGAGCACAGATACACAGACGACGATCGGGGTACATGTTTATGGCAGGCACCGTGACGCGGAATAGAGAGTGGGGTATCTGTTATACTTTGCACCGCAACCAGGATATCTAACACCTGTGCGTGAGTGGCCGACAAAGATACCCACGGGGCGAAGAGTGTGGAGTCCCGTTATATGGGGACTGTAGTGAGTAGTATAAACACAACCGTCATCGTAGATCTAATAGGGCTAATATCTCTTATTTATCGGGTGGTTATGGTTCCCGTCGGCTGGAGCGTAAGTATTTGAATTAAATAAAACATAACTCGTGTTCTGGTATTAATAATCATCTCTACACTGACGAGTCTCGTAAAGATGAAACGTATACGTGTGTAGAAAAACAACAACCACTTATAATTATATATATATATATATATATATATATATATATATATATATATATATATTACGCAAGGATTAAAGACATTTGAGACATTTTTGAAGAGAAGGATAATTTTACATTGGTAAACACGAAAGAATAGGTATTATTACATAAATTTATTCAGCAAGCTTTGAATCCATAATACCCCCTCAGCTGCAATACACCACGACCGGCTTAATAATTTAAATCGTTCAGTCAACCCATCCAGGTCGGCTATTGCCTAACCTGTTATACATATCTTGAATGTGCGTTGGCTTACACTATCGAAGGTTTCTTAAGTATAAGTAGATCACAATCGTTGAGCCATCTTAAAGTCCTAGAAAAAATGTATATAAAGTCATTAACACGCACCCTATGCAAGCAAAATGAGTGTCTTCTTGGACTTAATGTAATCCACTTTGACCTCTCATCAGTTTCGTATTTTTTTAACTTGTGACTGATTTAATTGCAGTGCATTACTTTTAGTTCCACGTATTTAGTCTTATGAGTATGGACGCAGATTATGAACCATCTAATACCAATAAAGCAAGATTTCTATAAATCAAAATCATATAGTTGATTTCAATCAACATTATAATAAGAATTCTAGTTTAATATTGTTATATACTGAATTTAATCTCTGTAAATGGCTCCGGAATGTTCTACTCAGTGAATTAATTTTCCCATTTTTTTAAGCGTGTATTCTTGTATAATCGTTATAAAGTAAGATATGTTCATATGTGTATACTTAGTAAGTGCATGAGTCATTTGAAAACAATTGACTAATCATAATGGATTTTAAAACACACCCTGCTCAACTTAAGAAATGCGGTCAATATTGCGAGTATGTTATGTTCATGTCAAAGGGATAAACAACACGTTGAATCCATCCTTGAAAATTTGGATATATCAGATTTATGTCGACTGTTTTGCTCTCCATATATTTGTGTATATATCTCGATCTTACTTATATATTACATATATATATATATATATATATATATATATATATATATATATATATAGATATGTGTGTGTCTGGGTGTGTATGTATGTGTATGTGTTTGTGAAGTGGTGTGTGTGTGGGTGTGTGTATATGTATTCTTAGTATGTATTTTTCTATTTCATGTATATCTTTAATACCCGCCCTCTCCTCTGCAATACAGTTTGCTTGTGTCTACCATTTCTTTTCACACACTGAATACATCTCGTTTTTTAAATACTTATATATTTATTTTTTTCACCCATTGTCTCTCGTTAACACTTTCTCTAAGAAAGTTGGAGCCCATCACGTAGAAAAAACAGAAACAATCCACAAGGCATGGGTGGGCAACCGAAATTACCAATTTCCTGCGATAAGGATTCTTCCTTTGCAAATGTTATTCGAAATAGATTGGATTTTTAAAGCTGTCAAAGTATGATTGCAAACAAGCACATTAAACTTGAATAAATAGTCGAGATGGTATCTGGCGTTACACGAGATGGGAAAAAGATGTAAGCGTATTTGTTATTTTCTTTTCTTGTTTATGTATCGTTACTTGCATTTATAGATAAATGGATTGACACACATCGACACAAACTCAAACGTATCATATATATATATATATATATATATATATATATATATATACATACATACATATATGTTTATGCAACTTAAAGCGTGAACTATCCTAGCACGGAAAATAATTAAATAAAAATACTTCACTTACCGTAAAATGCTATTTAAAATTTACTGGCACAAACCACCCGACAGACAGCGCTTCTCATGAATATCCTTGGACGTATCGGGCCATCTATTTATCCAACATGTAACCTGTTGTATTGTTTTGGGGATATACGTTACTGTCATGCCGTCACTGTGTATAGTTGCAATCAAATGTTCTTTTCGATTCCAAATTACAAGTTCTTTCCAAACAACTTACTGGTAACTTTGTTGTATCGTATCCATTAATTATTATGAGGGCATTTACTCTTTAACTAAATCATAGAATTGATAGAATATAATGATGTGTTAATCAACAATCACTGCTTGGTATTAAGGATATCTATTAGAAAATATTCCTGGAATCTATCATTAATTAAATATTGTTCACTTGATATATATTGTTGTAATGCTTTGATTTCTTGTCAGTTTCAGAAATCTAGCGATAACAAATTGTTTCATGTTTTCGGTGTTCTTTCAATAAGTTCCGCAATGTTTGTTTAATATATTATTTCATATGATAATCTATAAAATAAGGAGCCGCTGACCCTATATATTAATGTAAGTGCGACGTTACGTTTATTTGCGTCGTCTCTGTAAAGTGATGGCAATGCTATTGTTCTTACGGAGAACATTAATACTTAATAACTGTGACAAATCAAATTTCCCCATATCAGACACGACATCAGTTCAATAATTGGAATAGCTCCAACTACTTTTAAGTCCTTATAAAGCCATTCTGAGCTGTAATGAATACACATCTGTACACATAAGTGATTTATATCAGAAACTTAAACCTGTCATTTACTTAAAAATGTATATGTAATAAAATAACGAAAATACTCTCTAGTATCAATTCGTAATATATGAAATCATAGATAATACTTAATATAAATACGTCGATTCACGACACTTTTTAAACACCTCGCTAGTTAATGTATTTACGGCAGTAAAGGTTACCATCCATTTATTACCCTGATTAACTCCAGGCTGTAGTTAATTTTCTAAGGGTTCAGAACTGATGATCAGAAAGAAGTTAAGCATTAGCTAGGTGCTGGACTATCGCCAGAATAATAAAGGATTCAAATATATTAGCAAATATCCGAAGCAGACTGATTGGGCGGTAGTTTTTATGATTAGATTTATCGCCCGAATTCTTGAAGGCTGGTATCAGAGAGGAAATTTGTTAGCTATTTACGAAGCAATCTTCAGGAAGGCATCTGTTGTGGAGTTTGGAGAGCACAGAGAACACTTCAGCTGAGCGTTTCATTATTACTATTGCAGTGTCAAGTTACTGTATGATGTCCCTGACCTGAGATGGGGTGAGGATTAGGTGTTCAAGTGTGGCTTCAGTCTGCAATAATGATTTAGTGAGGGGTGGTTTGCTCAGTCCAACGTTGAGTTTTAAGCGAAACGCTGGGCATGTCGGTTATCCTTATCAGTTTCTGTGTAAAAAAACATCGTTGTGGTTTGATAGCGGGGGAATTGTAGGTTGTCAATTGGTCACCACACTATTGGAGATTTTCCAGAAATAACGAGTACCATGTATCTGAGACTAAATGCGTTTCTTGTTATCTCTGTATACATTCTATTTGCTTGACTTATCAGTAGTTTACAATCAGTTATTCACAGTTGAGTCATAGCGGCCAACTTTTCGAAATGCTTGATGGCTCTTAGCAATAGAAACTGAACACATTCAGAGGTGAACCATTGAGCAGAGTGGCGTTTACTAAAGAATATTCGCATGAGTACATACGCTTAAATGCCTGATTTGACGTATTCAGTTAGCTCATTTGCACACTGCCCACCAGGGAGTGAAAGGTTTCAATACACGTGGTGTCGCTAATGTGATCCCTGAGGGATTCACCCTCATCATGCTCGTAATTTCTCGTCGTTTCGAGAACGGCTCATCAGCTTTTTAAAGAGTTTTTAAGGTGATATAAATCATTACCACACTGTAAGTAGAGTTTCCGAGCGTTCTATACGCATTCGCCACCCACGCCTTTGGTAGTGAGGTCAAGAACAGGTCGATAAGGGAAGTCTGCTTGTCCGCACAAGAAGAGTTGGGAAAGTGACAGTCTGTGAGAGGGTCTGATCTAAGGAGAAATTACACGTAGAGTTATCAGCTGCATCAGAAAAGCTGACGAATCTCAGGCAGTCACGGTGGTGTGTATTAAAATCCCCGAATGCATGTGTTTGGACATTCGAATCTAGTGAGAGTGTTCTATATATGCTTTTAGAGACAGCGTTAGGCAAGATTGGGTTGAAGATTAATGGTATAAACAATAAAAGTAACTAACACTGTGATGTAAGGTCAATTTAAAGCACATGCAGTCTTTGTCATCGGATTTTAACTAATCCTGTCTAGTTTCGATAATAAACTCCTAGTCCGTGCATATGTTTGTCAGAGTCTTTACAGTAAAGTAGAGAGGTAATCAGTTATGTCAAAGTGGTGAAAAAAGATTGAAGGTTTGTTTCACTTAGTGCTTGCATATCCGTGAAGTTTGCCAGAAGAAAGGTTTCTTCGTCGTTTATGTTGGTTCTAAGTCCCCAGACATTTGTGAATGCAAGCCTCAAGGGCGGAGGCGAAGATATATTTTGTTTAGTGACTTGTTTAGGCTTGATTTGTTTACTTTGTAAGTTCATGTTAGTTTTGAACAAGAGTAGGGGTGGGCAATGTATGTAGTTGTTACGTACCAATTAGCTCACGCAACCAGTCTATTAAACATGATTTTGTTCATGGGGTATGTGGCCTAAAAAAAGGCCACCGGGGATAATTGGTTGGTCATTTTCTATGCGCGACATTCCACGTAATGTAATCCACCATATCATGCAACTGTTGATGAAGCAGCCGTTCTTAGCGCTACTTAAGTGTTAGGGATCCTGTACTGACAGACGCAAACATCAGCCAGACAAACTGTACCCATAACCTGTCGGAACAAGGGCGAGTCATACTAGTCATGTTGAACTTAGTGACGAAAACACTTTCCCCAAGTGTGCCAGGTAGTGAGAAAAAGAGACGGCGTTATTGTCTTAGTCAGGAAAGAAGGCCAATAACTGGCTACCTTTAGAGGCGCCCCAGCATAGCCAATAGACAGAAATGAGTGCGAAGGCCGGGCGATAGACAGATCCCATTTACTACTTAAGCAATTATAGGTTTTAAACCCAGACACTTTGTTAAAGATTCCAGCTCTAGGAAGGTTGCCGATCAGGACTAAGTATGCCACGCTCCGCAACGGTTTGCCACGAAGACGCAAGTGGTTAGTAGCAAGGCTTTATTATCAGAGTTTCCTTTCTCTTAGACGGATGGCCTTGCAAGGTCTATGGGTTTGACACACCGAGAGGTGATAGCCTGCGCCCGTGTACAAGTCGCGTATTTTCGAGCCCCCGCTTGTAAAAAAAATCGATATATACATATATATATATATATATATATATATATATATATATATATATATATATATATATATAATGTGTGTGGATATGTAGATATAAGTCTAGCCACCGTTTTCCAGAGATATACTAAAGGGCCGAAGATTTGTTCCCGCCACTCTCTTTAAAGCAATTAATAATAATACTAGTCATAATTAAAGCATGTAAAAAAAACTTAGCTTAACTTTGGTAAATCTATTCGATGTTTAGTGCCACGTGTTCGTAGAATTATTTGGAAGCCAACCACTTCACAAATAACACGATCACAACGAATATAATATTAATCTAATAATAAGATGGAGGGTGGGCGATACTCATCTATGCGTGGCCAGACATTTTTTGTCATCGTATTTTAATTGCCTCTTTTTTATTTTTTTTTTTATTTAACATTTTACATCGAAACATGCATTTCTCAGGACAGTAGAATGACACATCAACTGGTTGAAAAGGAAATAATTAACAATTAATTTAATGAAATGCACACGGAATAAGACACACAATAAAATAAAACTACAGAAAATAAATACAATTAGATTAGATAACAAGTAAAAAATTAATAAGAACATCAGTCATATTTAAAGCATAATGTCTCCGTATGAAGACGTACAATTATAAGTATACTTATTTTACATGAAATATAACGTTACTTATCGTTACAAAAAACCAGGATTTGGCAATAACACAGCCAATGCCAATGTTTACTGTGGAATTGCCTGAACGTGCGCTGGTCGTATTAATCATATAGACATGCACAACATATCAAATGAATGCAGTGTATGTTTAGTGAAAAGAGACAGGAATCGTGATAGTCTAACTAATTTACTGAAGTACAACACATCGCCATTGTTGAAAATATTTCATTATTCAGCAAAATGTTCTGTTCGCAGAAATCGTAACAAAGAAAGTTGGCGTTTTTAAAACATGAACACAACTGACAGACGTCCCATTTTAAGAAAGGAAGTACTATAAATAATTATATGTATACCCGTGTGGCTAAATAATGAAAATACATGGAAAGTTAACATAAATATAGTTTAATATAGTTTTAGACACACTTTTTCATCTATAACTGATTGATTGTGACGTGGAATCAATTTATACAACAGTTGCATGTTTTTTAGACGTATTGTGTACACTTCGTCAGCAAATATCATATGTATTTTTAGATAGAGGAGGGGATATTTGCTTCTCACTGGGTTTGCAAAAATACACCACGCTTCATCAATGATATTTACATCTGGGGATTTAGGTGGGCAGATTCACTGTTCTTCTTTACCTAACTTTTTTTGTTCCATTTAGTGGCAACTTTTTGCCGTGGGAATGGAAGACTTATCACTCGTAAATATGTCATTACCGTCTGGAAATTGTTCCCGGACTATAGGATGAACTAGGTCAACCTGAATTCTCAAATAATCTTGGCAATTTTTTCTTCAATACAGAGAAACACTGTGACCGGCGAATTTTCCAAAATATAGCTCGCACATCATTACCGATCTACCTCCATGATTACAGTTTGAAGAGGCCAGCGTTGATTGAATTATAGTTTCAGCAGTCTCCACACATGCACACAAGCATAAGTTTGAAATAGAGTAAAGTATGATTCATCGGTGTAAATAACATTCTCTGACTGCTCTGGAGCCTAATTCCTGACGTTTCTACGCAACTCTTAATGTTTTTCAATATTTTTGTTCGACTGGAGTGGGTTTCCGATGGCAGCCGCCTTCCCATGAACTCCAGCTTTGTGAAGATCTCGGGAACAGTTTATCTTGATGACTGTAAAGCGCTGCTATAATTTTGGATGTTGTGACTGTGCTCTTTCTTCGCAATCATTACGCGGTCTCTTTATGGCAGATTCTGCATTCTTTCAGAATTTTCCCAATTTTTCATAGCCTGTCATCATCTACGAGATAGTTTCTCTCGATACGGCACCAACCTCAACCATTACGATCACAGTAACACCGGTCATACCGGCACAATGTATCAACCCTCTTTGGCAATCTGATAGGTATCTCATTTAAATTGTTCTTACTTATATACACTATCTAAAATGAATAATAAATAAAACCAAGTAGTTCAAGAGAAAACACAGTATAATTAGAAAATAACATATTTTGGTGTTTTTTTCAATTTTTACAGGTGTTTCTATTATTCTGTCGAACTCGTATATATATATATGTGTGTGTGTGTGTGTGTATGTGTGTGTGTACATACATTTTGTATTTGTTTAATGGTGTTGTGTTTTAAACTTGGTGTAGTATTCACAATGAGTTTCTATTATGTTGCCTAAACACTGTACGCAATATATATATATATATATATATATATATATATATATATATATATATATATATACAGTGTTGCATGTGAGTATCTGTGTTTATCGGTTTATATGATTTGTATTCACTTAGATACGGTATATACAATTGAATCAGTTACGCCCAATAACAAATCTTATCATATAGAGTGATTTCAATTATGAATTAAGATCAGAGAAAAAGTATAATTATTTAATTCTATTCAAGCTATTAGAGTATAGTTACTTACTTTCACTTAATTGTATTCAATGGATCCTTTAATTTAGTATCATGTTATGTTATTTATCGACCATAAATCAACGAAGCGTTTATGTTCTTTCTCCGTGGGTACCACTATTTTTATTTTCTACTGCAAGTTTTTTTACAAACTCAGAAACGAGTTATATGGTACATTATTTTTCTTTTACCTAGTTGAAACATCAGGTAACATAGTATAAACATCTATTAAAATGTATTAAAGTCACCCCGCCACGTCGGGTACTATGTCTCTCAAACATTCCTAAGAAATGCAAATGTTTGCTTTTAAGTCAAACCGAAAAAAAAGGGTTACTACCTTGTACCTCGAAACTTCATTTTACATTAACGAGAAAACTACGTAATGCCTTTTCAGGCACAGCAGATAAGGGTAATATTTAAAGCAGGCTAACTAAAGAGCATAATACTAAGAATAATGTTCACAAGTTATAAGAGGAAATATACCGGAGACTGATGTCAAAAGGAAAGACGAGTTGAGATTTAACATTTGGAAATTGAATGGAAAAAGGGAATAAAAATATCTTTAGAAAAAAATGAAACATGACCATTGCTAGAATTTACAGAATCAAAAGAGGCAACGCTTATCGTAGGAAAACAAAAATAAGTTTAAAAAGTGTATACGATGGCCGAACGAGTAAACTGAATGAGTATTCTTTAACTCAAACGACTGAAAAGCAGACGGAAATGAAACATGGAAAAAGAACTACACAGATCGGCATGCTGAGATTGTTGAGGAGAGGTTGAACGGCTTTGACATCGTTCAGATTTATAAAGTTAGTGGACGGATAGAGAAAATACAAAAGTGCGCCAAATGAGAAGACCTAAAAAGTGTTTAGTGTTGTATTATAAAGGACACAGCGCCTGTTACGCCTCTACTGGACACTGTCAAACATATTCAGGTGTTAAACTATAGAAGACATCGAATAGAAATCATTTACGATCTGAGTAAGGAGATTGGATTTTGTAAATCTGATTACTATATTATTAAATGTAATTTATCAGATACAATTGGAACTATGATTAGGATATTTCAAAATAATCCAGTTTTCCGGAACGTGAAATCTTATACAAGCAACACTAATTTATATATATATATATATATATATATATATATATGTGTGTATCGAGGCAGCATTTTTTCTTTAAGACACGTATTATTAAAAATAACCGACAATTTTTGTCTGGCTATTTTAGTGTTGATCCCTTCAATTTTCCGGATTAAAATCTTAATCTCGGAAGGAAATTGGCTGATGAAACTGCCATAGTGTAAATGTTGGTCCAGACGGGTCAGAAAGTACTCTGGACCAACATTTACACTATGGCAGTTTCATCAGCCAATTTCCTTCCGAGATTAAGATTTTAATCCGGAAAATTGAAGGGATCAACACTAAAATAGCCAGACAAAAATTGTCGGTTATTTTTAATAATATATATATATATATATATATATATATATATATATATATATATATATATATATCATTTGTTAATACAATATTCATTACGCGGTTCTCAATAGCTGAGTATTGCTTAGCTGTTGTATGAAAATATATTTATCGCAAGTAAACTACACAAATACATTCATGTTTCATACAAGCAAGAACAAAAGCCCTGGCACATATAGGTTAATCAAAAGAAATGCCTAAATGGTGGAAGTTAAACCAATGGATATCGCTTGCTAGTCATGTAAAGTATACATTGTTCCTCTATAAAAGCGATGGACCACTATACATGCACTTAATAAGTCTGAGTATTCGTACAAGAATAACACATGTGCGTTTCTGTGTTGCCTACTTGTCATAATATATTTGAATATTTCTGTGTATGAGATATATATATATATATATATATATATATATATATATATATATATATGTTTCGCGTTTTTATTTTACGCTCATGAGTATAGAATTACGTACCCATATCGCCGACTGAACAATTTGAATCCCTAATCTAGGTATCATGAACTCTTATCTTGTAAACATTTGGTCAACGCTACAGTTACGCTTTTATTCATGAATGTTTAATTTACTATAAACGTTTTGTTATTTGTTTTATGTTTGATGCTTTTTTTGCTGTCAAATGTATCTGATGTAGTTACTAATCGCTACGTTAATAACAGACCGGATTTTGGTCAAAATTTATTGTGAAGAATCCATATTTACGCTGCACCGTATAATTGAGACACATGTCAAATTCCAAAACCTTCTTGCCATCAGTTTTATAGATTTTCCCAAAGTATTCGACAGCATTAACCGGCACTCATTGCGAACACTTTGCCAGTATGACCTTCCTGAATACAATTATCACTACAATAAAGTACATTTATGCAAACTCCAAATATTGCATGCACACCGACTATCGTTTTAGTGACTGGTTTGTAGCAATCACTGGAATCCGACAATTATATTTGCTTTCGTTATCACTGTTTGCCATTGCACTTGATTGAGTATTTAATAAAAACAAAGGTCAGCCTATAACGTGGATCAAAGATCGTGAAGTTTCTAATCTAGACTTTGCAGACCATAGTGTTGCATTAGCAATGAATACTACTGGTCTGCAAGGCATTGCCAACCAGAGCAAGCTGTAACAGGGAGCATTGGTCTCTTTATCAATGTTAAGTAAACTCAAAAATGCTTTCTAGGCGACCCCAGCCACCAACACACGTCTTTATTGATAGCTATAGTTGAAAACTGCACATACTAAGGAAGCCTCTTTAACAAGGACAACAAGAATAGAAAAAATGCTTCACAGCATTTAATCAGCTTTGCCAGATCTGAAAAAATACAAATTCCCCCTTATATCTAAATTAAGATTTTCTCACAGCAACTTTTTGACCATACTGCTCTATAGAATTGAAAGTTGGCATCTCAAAATCAGTCCAGAGAGGAATTTACAGGCGTTGTATTCCAAATGCCTTAGAAAAATTATAGGGATCACATGGAGGGAAGGCATTATGACAAAAAAGTCAGAGACCGCACTAAACAACGGTGGCATATTGCAAAATCTGAAGACGACGTCAAGGCTCATCCGATAATGCTCTAAGATTGCTCCCAGAAGAATTTTCTAATCACGCGCTTCAGTGGACCTCTTATGGAAAAAGAAGAAAGGGAATACCAAAAATCAATTGGAAGCAAACAATTGAGAGAGATGCTTTCGAAACGTGAGGAAGCTGAATTGACGCCGTGGATATGGCTCCTAAGTCTAAGTAAGCATTTCAAGTAGGAATCATAATATTTGTATAGTGATTGATTGCTTATATATTTCTGTTTATTGAAAAAAGATTCATGGTTAAACGATCTTTTTTTAGTGTAACTTCAGCTACATGTATAGCATCACTTATCTGGAGGGGGATTTCCTTTATTTAGAATATTCGTAAGATATACCACAAGTGATATAAATCACTTCTGTTGTAGGGGGCAACTTCAAACTTTTTATAGTTACAATTATTCTTACATTTAGCATTTACGTTTATATTGCTATATTTTTTATTTCATTGTATGTAATTCAATATTTTAAGTTGATATATTTATTTCATCATTTTGTTATTTTTTTAGAATTTTACGTGTACTCTTTGATAAGCGTTTTAAATTATTGTTTTATGATATATTTTATATATTTTCTTTTCTATCACACAATCTATAACGAAATATGAATTAATTTTTGTTAAATATCATGTGTAAAATATTATTGCATGAGAAGTGTAAGATGATTAGATTTAGAAACATGTGCCCTAGCTTTAAACGAAAACTATATTTAAATAGGTACACCTTCAATTATAACATCCCATTAATTACAACACTAGCTACCCGAACATTGCTATTGCATGATGAGAGGACAGCTTCCACTAACAGATAGAAAAAACATTTAGAGACGGCCGGCATATTTCCTAATCTATTTGTTTTTTCTTTTCTGTACTCTTAGGATAAATGGAACACCTCGTAAGATATCAACGACACTAACAAAAATTGCACCAGCAAGAGAGTAACGTTTAACATGTCATCCACAGGCGGCATGCACTCTTAATAACTAGTCGGACTAATAGACAATAGATATACATAATTCCCTGAGCAGATCTGGGGGAGCATAAATGCTTTAGCTTGATTGGAATAATTATGTTCTTCAGCAGACTACACAAGAACAAGGCGCATACACGTGGGCGTAGGTTGTTATATGGACGAATTATACTATTATATAATAATATCGCTCCCTCAATGAATATGCAAAAGGGAAAACCTTCATCAGATCGGTATTTATGAACTCTTGTACGGGCTACTTTTTGGCAACCCAATTTTAAAAGATATTCTCATGATGACATAAGTACAGCTATCTTTAGTCTAGACTTAAAAAGATATTTTCATGATGGCATAGGTGAGGCTCACTTTACTCTAGACTTAAAAAAAATATTCTTATGATGGCATAGGTGAGGCTCACTTTACTCTAGACTTAAAAAAAGATATTCTTATGATGGCATAGGTGAGACTCACTTTACTCTAGACTTAAAAAAATATATTCTTATGATGGCATAGGTGAGACTCACTTTACTCTATACTTAAAAAGGATACTCTCATGATGACATAGGTGAGACTCACTTTACTTTAGACTTAAGAAAGATATTCTCCTGATGGCATAAGTGAGGCTCACTTTTCTCTAGACTTAAAAAAGATATTCTTATGATGACATAGGTGAGGCTCACTTTACTCAAGACTTAAAAAAGATATTCTCATGCTTACATACGTACAGCGCACTTTACTCTAGACTGAATTGATATATTATATGGTAATTTGTATAACCTAACAGGCATTACCTGGTTCATATATTAATATTTTTAACTTAATTATAATACAGAGTGGCCTCATAATACCACCCATGGAATTGCTAATAAAGGTCCCAATAGGTTCTGCAATCAGACATATGTTAGTCAAATGTATGTAAGAATATGCGTGCCCTGTCCATCATGTTTCACTCAGCTATATCCAATAATCAATGTGTTATGTCTTCTTTTTATTTATTCATTGAAAGGTGTTAGAATTAATATTTTTTAAAGTTGTAACAATTTAAATAATTAACAAAAATGTTATTCCCCTGTTAAATAATTGTCAGTGACCTGTTTTTAAGTAACAACATTAATGTTTCAACGTGTATTTTATGCGTTATAACAATTTAAACCTGTCAATAAAGTAGTGTATTTCTTCGCGTCATACAAATAATTATCCCAATATACTTCAAAATAATACAACAGCTGTAAACATTAACATAACAATTAAGCAATTAGGAGATTTTAAATTCGAGTAAGTATACGCGACGAGATAATTAGGTTTTGGAACAATAAATCAAACCAAAAGTATGTAAAGTTAGAATTATTTAGCTTAGCGACGATTAGGTTTTTACATTGAAATTCATCCCTGTACAATCGGGTGATCATATTTAAATGTGTTGGGTAAGCGCTTAACGTACGTTCAAAGGAAAATGAGCGTATTATTATACATACCAGCGAAACTCGTCGGAATTCGACAGTTGTGTCCATCATTTGTGTTATAATGCTGACTTGCTTACACCTTATTCGTTTCTATGCACATGCGACCCGAACAAAAAATGCACGATATTATTGTCCCGCCTTTGTTCAAACTGAAACAAACACATCTACTTAATATAAGTAATGTAGTTCCAGAACATATCTGATTATGAGGTCAATCTCGAAAAGACTTGTAGGAGTTAATCACATATATCCACACAATATTACAGTACACTCTATGGACAAAACAGCAACTAAAATGGTCTTTAACTTGAAGGCAAGAGAGTGTATTTTAGTTTGAGTAGCACATCCGAGGCAGTGAGATTTACGAAAATACTTTTTTTTGTCATCGTATTTTCAGCGATCGGCCTATCTCATCTTGCAAAAAACTACATATATGGTAAACACCTGCGCACGCACATGACATTTAACAAGCTTATTATATTAATGTTATTTAAGCAAACTCGAAACTTCAATTAAAACAAACAGAACAAAATAAAAATGTTACTATACTATCTACATTTACAAAAGAAAGATTTCATGATATTCTAAAGATAAATGCATCTTTCTTCTTCGACCGATATCAAAACCACCACATCCAGGACATTCTTACTTGACCTATTAATTTACACATACTTAAGTACACTTAGCGACTACATGCTGTTTTATATACGAAGGGGTTTGACAGGAAACGAAATTAACCCTTAGATACGAGACATTAAACACACTTACGGTTTCAACTAGGTGCTTCTAATCTATTAAGAATGCCTAATATCAGCTCACTCTCCATAAAACCACATTCGTTTACTTAAAAGTGGAATAAAAAAACTTAAGTTTTTTCTTAATGTCAATACAACGTGACCTACACAATAGTACAGAAGAGTTAACACGTGAGAACCCGTTAAACTAATACACAAATAGTAATTTATAATACACGTAGTAGAATTCAATTCTACACAAACACATATTATTTTAACGTTTCGATACTATCTGCAAGAGTTGTTATTTCTGCAATTTTCGTCGATGTTCGTGTAATTTATCGACGTATTAAAGACAAAACGGCCACTGAGATTATCGTTAAATTCGCTTGAATAAGGGTATATATATATATATATCTACATATACACACATATACATATATACATATACATGCATATATATATATACATATAGACACATACAGATACATACACATAGATACATAATACATATACATGTATATACATATATAGTCATACACCTATGTATCTGCATATACTCACATACGTATGTATATGTGTATGGGTTTGTGTGTATGGAAGTGTGTCGGAGACGTGTTTTTGTCACCTAGGTACACTATTCAGAACTAAATGCACGAACATCGACCTATAAGCATAATAGACAAAAAGGCGTCAAGACCATGAAACACAATTAATTTACAAAAGAACACCCGACACATATTGAGATGACCGATGGATACAATGTCAAAATGATACGTACTTAAAAACCAAAAAACGACTTTAACCGTGGCCACCGAGAGTAACTACAGGCCGGTGAGCTAGAAAATGACGGCACTGCATTCCGTGTCAAAACAAGGACCGTAGTAATAAAAATAAGAAGGCATTTCGACTTCTCCATTCACTAAATAATCCATCAAAATTCAGGAAATCAACCAACTTTAATGAAATTTTTAGGATTTATTAATTAATGATCACGCAATATAATAAATCCATTACTTTATTATAAAGCTTGGTGCAAATGTATTATTTCTTGTAAACAAAAAACACCTTTACTAAAGTTATTCAAAATATCAAAACATGTTGACCATACGATATTGTAAATATTTAAAACAAAGCATTAGAAAACTTTAAAAATTGCATGTAAAAAAAGAAAAAAGAACACAATTCGATTCATCTTGAAACTGATCTTTATTCAACATAAATTTAAAGAAAATAATAATTCACGATCAAATACTGCAAAAAACTGAATTATGAATTACCATTATTTAAACTTCTAACCCAATCAACCGTAAGTAATTCAGACTTTAAAATTTGTTTAAAAATTATACAAAAAAAAGTTCAAAGTAAAAACCACTCTTTCAAATCGAAATACATTTTTTAAGAGGGTTAGATATCTGATCAGAGCGCACCACACTAGAAACGTGTGATACAAATCTAAAATAATAAATAAATGTGGGAAAAAACTTTGTACAAACGTTGGCAGCCCTAATTGTTTTAAATATACACACTTTTATATATATATATATATTTATATATATATATATATATATATATATATATATATATATATATATATATACACTATATAATATATGATATATCACAATTATATATAATACACATGTGATATATATATAAATGATATATATATCATATATATATATCATATATATAAATAATATATATATATACATCATATATAGATCATATATATAAATAATAAATATATATATATCATATAAATAAACAATAAATATATATATATAATATATATATATAAATAATAAATAAATATATATATTATATATATCATATATATAAATAATATATATATATCATATATATATATCATATATATAAATAATACATATATATATATATAAATAATAAATATATATATATATGATATATATTGATAATAAATATATGTATATATATCATATATATAAATAATTAATATATAATATATGATATATATATAATATATATATATATATAATATATATATAATATATATATAATATATATATAATATATGTATAATATATATAATATATATATATATAATATATATATAATATATGTATAACATATATATAATATATATATATATATATAATATATATATATATAATATATGTATAATATATATAATATATATATACATATAATATATATATAATATATATATATATTACATATATATATGATATATAATATATTTATAATATATACAATACATATATACATGTACATATACATGTATAAATGTAATATATATATAATATATATATATATTATATATATATATGATATATAATATATATATATATATAATGTATATAATACAGGGTGTTTAAAAAGTCTTGGAGACATTACAAATGCGTTATACAACGTTATGTTCCCAGTACTTTTGAAACACCCTGTATATAGAAATAATGTATATAATATATAGATATACTATATATAATAAACATAATATAATATATATATAACATATATATATAATATAATATATAATATATATATATACTATATATATAACATATATATATATATAATATAATATATATAATATATATAATATATATATAATATATATATCACCAATATATATACTATATATCATATATACATAATATATAATATATAATATATATATGTGATATATATAATACTAGCGGGGCTACCCGGCGTTGCTCGGGGTCATAAAAACATATATTTGAAGAAAGATCGTGTGTGTAACATCTTTATATTCAAACTTCTATGTCCGCCCCCTCTCTCTATAGCCGTCTCTTTATCTGCTACCTTTCTCTTTCCTGGTCGCCCCATTTCGCCGCTACTTTCTAATTTTGCCTTTTGCAAAAGCTGTTTCTTCCCCACCATTTCTCCTATTGCCCAGGGTAATAGTATGACATATTTCTATAAAAAGTAACACCTCTATCTGTGCCTTCTATATAGGTACTTATCTCCACCCCGGTGTTCATACTATATACGTATCTATCATCACCCCGGTGTGCATAATATATACGTACCTATCGCCGCCCCAGTGCACATACTATATACGTACCTATCGCCGCCCCGGTGAAGATACTATTTAAGTACCTATCGCCGCCCCGTTGCGAATGCTAAATAGTACCTATCGTTGCCCCGGTGTGAATGCTAAATACATACCTATTGCGCCCCGGTGTGCATGCTACATAAGTACCTATCGCTGCCCTAGTGCGAATACTAAAGACATACCAATTGTGCTCCGGTGTGCATGCTACATAAGTACCTATCGCTGCCCTAGTGCGAATAATTAATATGTACATATTGCCGCTTTGGTGTTAATGCTAAATACGTACCTATCGCCGGCCCAGTGCGAATGCTAAATACGTACCTATAGCCGCCCTGGTGCGAATGCTAAATACGTACCTATAGCCGCCCCAGTGCGAATGCTAAATACGTACCTATCACCACTACGGTGCGAATGCGAAATACATACCTTTCGCCGCCCCGGTGCGCGTGCAATATATGTACTGATCGCCGCCGCAGAGCGCATGCTATGTACGTACTTATTGCTGCCCATGTCCATGCTATATACGTAGCTATCGCCACCCCTGAAGTCTGAATACGTACCTATCGCCGCCCTGGTGTGGAAGCTAAATACGTACATATCGCCACCCCGGTGCGAATGCTAAATACATACCTATCACCGCCCCGGTGTGAATTCTAAATACGTACCTATTGCCGCCCCGGTGTGAATTCTAAATACAACCTATCGCCGCCCCGGTGCGGAAGCTAAATACGTACATATCGCTGCCCCGGTGCGAATGCTAAATACATACCTATCGCTGCCCCGGTGTGAATGCTAAATACATACCTATCGCCGCCCCGGCGTGAATGCTAAATACGTACCTATCGCCGCCCCGGTGTGAATTTTAAATATGTACCTTTCGCCGCCCAGTGTGAATTTTAAATATGTACCTTTCGCCGCCCCTGTGCGCGTGCTATATACGTACCTATCGCCGCCCTGGTGCGCGTGCTACATATGAACCGATCGCTGCCTTAGTGCGCATGCTAAATACATACCTATCACTGCCCCGGTGTGCATACTATATACGTACTTATTACCGCCCATGTGCACATGCTATATAAGTACCTATCACAACCGCTGAATGCTAAATAAGTACCTATCGCCGCCCCGGTGTGGAAGCTAAATACATACATATCGTCGCCCCTAAATTTGGGCAGACCCTAAAAAGTTCGGCCTGACCCCTAAAATTTTCCCCGACCCCTCAATCTCTCCAGCCCCCTAATTGTTCACTCTCTCCCAACCCTGAGAAATATTTTGAGTTCAAAACCAAAAAAAAAAGAAAAAAATTTGGCCTGAACCCTAAAAAGTTCGTCCTGACCCCTAAAATTTTCCCCGACCCCTAAATCTCTCCAGCCCCCTAATTTTTCACTCTCCCCCAACCCTGAGAAATATTTTCAGTTCAAAACCAAAAAAAAGAAAAAAATTTGGCCTGACCCCTAAAAAGTTCGTCGTGACCCCTAAAATTTTCCCCGACCACTCAATCTCTCCAGCCCCCTAATTGTTCACTCTCCCCCAACCCTGAGAAATATTTTGACTTCAAAACCAAAAAAAACAAAAAAATTTGGCCTGACCCCTAAAAAGTTCGTCCTGACCCCTAAAATTTTCCCCGACCCCTAAATCTCTCCAGCCCCCTAATTTTTCACTCTCCTCCAACCCTGAGAAATATTTTGACTTCAAAACAAAAAAAAAGAAAAAAATTTGGCCTGACCCCTAAAAAGTTCGTCCTGACCCCTAAAATTTTCCCCGACCCCTAAATCTATCCAGCCCCCTAATTTTTCACTCTCCCCCAACCCTGAGAAATATTTTGATTCTAAAACAAAACAAAAAAAAAAAATTTGGCCTGACCCCTAAAAAGTTCGTCCTGACCCCTAAAATTTTCCCCGACCCCTAAATCTCTCCAGCCCCCTAATTTTTCACTCTCCCCCAACCCTGAGAAATATTTTCAGTTCAAAACCAAAAAAAAAAAAAAAAATTTGGCCTGACCCCTAAAAAGTTCGTCCTGACCCCTAAAATTTTCCCCGACCCCTAAATCTCTCCAGCCCACTAATCTTTAACTCTCCCCTAACCATGAGAAATATTTTGACTTCAAAACAAAAAAAAAAAAAAAAAAATTTGGCCTTACCCCTAAAAAGTTCGTCCTGACCCCTAAAATTTTCCCCGACCCCTAAATCTCTCCAGCCCCCTAATTGTTCACTCTCCCCCAACCCTGAGAAATATTTTGAGTTCAAAACCAAAAAAAAGAAAAAAATTTTGCCTGACCCCTAAAAAGTTCGTCCTGACCCCTAAAATTTTCCCCGACCCCTAAATCTCTCCAGCCCCCTAATTTTTCACTCTCCTCCAACCATGAGAAATATTTTGACTTCAAAACAAAAAAAAACAAAAAAATTTGGCCTGACCCCTAAAAAGTTCCGCCTGACCCCTAAAATTTTCCCCGACCCCTAAATCTCTCTAGCCCCCTAATTTTTCACTCTCCCCCAACTATGAGAAATAATTTGACTTCAAAACAAAAAAAAACAAAAAAATTTGGCCTGACCCCTAAAAAGTTCGTCCTGACCCCTAAAATTTTCCCCGACCCCTAAATCTCTCCAGCCCCCTAATTTTTCACTCTTCCCCAACCCTGAGAAATATTTTGACTTCAAAACAAAAAAATTTGGCCTGACCCCTAAAAAGTTCGTCCTGACCCCTAAAATTTTCCCCGACCCCTAAATCTCTCCAGCCCCATAATTTTTCACTCTCCTCCAACCCTGAGAAATATTTTGACTTCAAAACAAAAAAAAAGAAAAAAATTTGGCCTGACCCCTAAAAAGTTCGTCCTGACCCCTAAAATTTTCCCCGACCCCTAAATCTCTCCAGCCCCCTAATTTTTCACTCTCCCCCAACCATGAGAAATATTTTGACTTCAAAACAAAAAAAAACAAAAAAATTTGGCCGGACCCCTAAAAAGTTCGTCCTGACCCCTAAAATTTTCCCCGACCCCTAAATCTCTCCAGCCCCCTAATGTTTCACTCTCCCACAACCATGAGATATATTTTGACTTCAAAACAAAAAAAAACAAAAGAATTTGGCCTGACCCCTAAAATTTTCCCCGACCCCTAAATCTCTCCAGCCCCCTAATTTTTCACTCTCCCCCAACCCTGAGAAATATTATGACTTCAAAAGAAAAACAAACAAAAAAAACAAAAAAATTTGGCCTGACCCCTAAAAAGTTCGTCCTGACCCCTAAAATTTTCCCCGACCCCTAAATCTCTCCAGCCCCCTAATGTTTCACTCTCCCCCAACCATGAGAAATATTTTGACTTCAAAACAAAAAAAAACAAAAAAATTTGGCCTGACCCCTAAAAAGTTCCGCCTGACCCCTAAAATTTTCCCCGACCCCTAAATCTCTCCAGCCCCCTAATTGTTCACTCTCCCCTAACCCTGAGAAATATTTTGAGTTCAAAACCAAAAAAAAGAAAAAAATTTGGCCTGACCCCTAAAAAATTTGGCCTGACCCCTGAAATTTTCCCCGACCCCTAAATCTCTCCAGCCCCCTAATTGTTCACTCTCCCCCAACCCTGAGAAATATTTTGAGTTCAAAACCAAAAAAAAGAAAAAAATTTTGCCTGACCCCTAAAAAGTTCGTCCTGACCCCTAAAATTTTCCCCGACCCCTAAATCTCTCCAGCCCCCTAATTTTTCACTCTCCTCCAACCATGAGAAATATTTTGACTTCAAAACAAAAAATTGGCGTGACCACTAAAAAGTGCGGCCTGACCCCTAAATCTCTCCAGCCCCTCATCCCAACTAATTTTTCACTCTCACATAACCCTGAGAAATATTTTGAGTTAAAAACAAAATAAAAAAGAACAAATTTTGCCTGACCCCTAAAAAGTTCGGATTGACCCCTAAAATTTTCTCCGACCCCTCAATGTCTCCAGCGAAATATTTTGAGTTCAAAAAAAAATGTTATTTAACATGTATACAAATATTAGTGAAAACAGTGGCGGAGCATAATTATTTCTATTCTTACTTTATTTATTGAGATGTTTTTTAATATGTATACAAATATTAGTGAAAACAATGGCGGAGCATTATTATTTCTCTTCTTACTGTACTTATTGAGACGTTATTTAATATGTATACAAATATTAGTGAAAACAATGGTGGAGCATAATTATTTCTCTTCTTACTTTACTTATTGAGACGTTATTTAATATGTATACAAATATTAGTGAAAACAGTGGCGGAGCATAATTATTTCTATTTTTAGTTTATTTATTGAGACGTTTTTTAATATGTATACAAATATTAGTGAAAACAATGGCGGAGCATAATTTTTTCTTCCTTTAAATTTACTGATTGAAACGTTATTTAATATGTATACAAATATTTGTGAAAACAATGGTGGAGCATAATTTTTCTCTTCTTACTTTACTTATTGAGACGTTATTTAATATGTATACAAATATAAGTGAAAACAATGGAGGAGCATAATAATTTCTCTTCTTACCTTACTTCTTGAGACGTTATTTAATATGTATACAAATATTAGTGAAAACAATGGTGGAGCATAATTATTTCTCTTTTTACTTTACTTCTTGAAACGCTATTTAATATGTATACAAATATTAGTGAAAACAATGGTGGAGCATAATTATTTATTACACTAACTTCACACCTCTCAAAAAGAAGGAGGTAATACCTGGGAGGATGGTATCATGTCAACAGAAGAAATGCGGTTAGGATTAAGCAACCCTTGCTTCACTATAAACTCGTGTTCAAAAAAGTTCCGTTAGGGATCCACTTTGACGTCATTTCCTGTAAAAACCGTGACTTTGCATTATGCCGACAATCCCCCATCTCCAAATTTGGCATGAGGCGCTTCACCGGCGAATGCCGACACTCCCCCCCCCCCCTAATTTGACCTGAAGCAGTCACACCGCCGCTCTATCTCTACAACTCTCAAAAAGGAGGAGGTAATGCCTAGGAGGGTGGTATCATAACAACAGAACGGGCGTAGGGGAGGAAAGGAAGGTAGAAGGGGTGGGAGTGAGAGGGAAAGAAGAGTTTTAGTGTGAGGGATTTTCTTCCCTACACTCTTTTCCTCTGACGTCATTTCCTGTTAAAAGCATGACGGTGCATTATTTCTCAAATTCTACATGATGTCATTGTTTGTTTCTCAAATTAGTACTAAACAACGTTGAAAATCGAGGAAAAAGGCAGTCGACCCTCGAAGAGTCCATTTTTTTTCCGGTTCTGAGATAGTATACGTCCCGGGGCTGGCCGGTCATAATGACGTCAACCGTGTGACTGTTTGTTGGGTACTCTCGGAGGAGTATCTGGACATACAAACAGACAAACAGACAGACATACAGACAACTGGCCTTTATATAATAGAAGATACAAATAAATGCACATTGGCCTTTATTATAGATACAAATAAATGCACATTGGTCTTTATTATAGATTTGCTTAATACCCCCCCCCCCAAGAAAAGATTTGGCCTGATGCGCTCACACCGGCGAATGCTGACACTCTCTCCTCGCAACAGATACTACACTGTCTCCACCCTCTCAAAAAGGTGTGAGCGCCGGCGAATGCCGACACTCCCCCTCCCCAAATTTGGCCTGAGGGACTCACACCGGCGAATGCCGTCACCCCCCCCCCCCCAATTTGACATGAAAGGAGGAGGTAATGCCTATCATGATAACGGAAGGGAGGGGGAGGAATATTAGCGTCTATTAAAAGGTTGTAGTGTGAGTGAATTTCTTCCCGCCACTTTGCATTATTTTTCAAATTATCTGTCACTCTCTGACGTCATGATATAACCGGACACAATTTAGAGCAAGACCGGGTACATCCGGCAAGGGATTATGGGATGTTTACAGTGACTCTGCATTTTTATCGGATTAGTACATAAATACATTAGATTATTTCGAATTTACTATCGAATTTGACCTCCTAGAACTGCACAGGACAAACCCATAGACCGACGGAATGAAGCCCCGAAGGCCGCGACGATACCAGTCTATGGGGTGCAGTATCCATCGAAACAGATACTACACTTTGATGTTAGCCAAAAGAAGTGAATTAATGTCATTTTCGGTAATGGCGTATGAAAGCTATGTTGAATTAGAGAAAAACGGCCTAGGGGAGTCTAAAATTCATTGTTGATATTCCAAACTTATATAAGAATTTGTTAAATAGTAGTATACAATGTTTTTTGAAAGTAAATCCTAGTTATTATTACTTGTTAATTTAATAATGTAATTTAAACAGTGTCTAGTGGATAGACCACTGTTCAGGTGTAGATTGGTTATAAATACCCCAGTAAATAACCTCAAAATTTGAATTTGTCGGCCTTTTGGCTAAGATCAAAGTGTAGTATCTGTTCTCGGCATTTTTGCCTTGAGATAAAGTGTATTATCTAATCCTATCCGATAGGTGTCGATCTTACACTCTCGAATCAAAAATCAGATTATCATTTAATTTTGAATCCCTTTTCCTTTTGTTCACTTCCTCTCCCCTAAAGTACGAGCGTCACTCCTCCAAAGTTCGCCTTAGGCGCTCCCCTCCCCAAATTTCGCACCACCGCCGAATGCCGACTGACTCTCCCCATATTTGGCCTAAGGCGCTCACACCGGCTAATGCCGCAACTCCCCCTCCCCCAAATTCGGCCTCCCCATGCCGACACTACTCCCCAAATTCGGCCTGAGGACCTCCTCCCCAAATTTCGCCTGAGGCGCACCACCGCCGAATGCCGACATATTTGTCCTGAGGCGCTCATACCGGCGAATGCCGCAACTCCCCCTCCACCAAATTCGGCCTTCCCAAATTTCGCCTGAGGCGCTCATACTGGCGAATGCCGACACTCCTTCCCAAATTCTGCGCCCCACCGGCGAATGCTGACACTCCTCTTCCCCAAATTTCGCCTGAGGCGCTAATACCGGCGAATGCCGACATTCCCCCTCCCCAAATTTGGCTTGAGGCGCCCCACCGCCGAATGCCGACCCTCCCCTCAAATTTCGCCTGAGCCGCTAACACCGGCGAATGCCGACACCCTCCACACCCACACCAATTTTTAAATATGTATACAAAAAGGAGGAGGTAATACCTAGGAGGATGTCAACAGAAAAAAACTCATGTTAAAAAAAGTGCCGTTATTGATTAAACAACACTTGCGTCACTATAAACGCATGTATCAAAAAGTGCCGTTCACTATGGACTCGTGTTCAAAAAAAGTGCCGACATTCCTCCCCAAATTCGACCTGAGGCGCTCATACTGACGAATGCCGACACTCCTCCCCAAATACTTGCGTAACTCCTCCCCGAATTTTGCCTGAGGCGCCCCACCGGCAAATGCTGACCCTCCCCCAAATTTCGCCTGATGCGCCCCACCGCCGAATGTCGATACCCCCCCTCCCCCAAATTTCTCCTGAGGCGCTCACACCGGCGAATGCCGACACCCCCCACACCCACCCCAATTTTTCAAAAAGTATACAATATGTATACAAATATTAGTGAAAACAATGGGGGAGCATACAAATATTAGTGAAAACAGTGGGGGAGCATAATTATTTATTACTTTAATTGTACTGATACTACACTAACTTCACACCTCTCAAAAAGGAGGAGGTAATACCTAGGAGGATGTTATCATGTCAACAGAAAAAATGTGGTTAGGATTAAGCAACCCTTGCTTCACTATGAACTCATGTAAAAAAAAGTGCCGTTATTGATTAAACAACACTTGCGTCACTATAAACGCATGTATCAAAAAGTGCCGTTTGGAGTTAAGCAACCCTTGCATCACTATGGACTCATGTTCAAAAAAGTGCCGTTAGTAAGTAAGCAACCCATGCTTGACTATGGACTCGCCCCACTGCCGATACCCCGCCCCTCCCCCAAATTTCGCCTGTGGCGCTCACACCGGTGAATGCCGGAACTCCCCCCTCCCCCAAATTCGGCATAATTTCGCCTGAGGCGCTCATACCGCCCCCCCTCCCCCATGTAATGCATGGGATGAGTGCATCATGACAACGGAACCGAATCGACCCTACCTCTACACGTCTCAAAAAAGGAGGAGGTAATGCATGGGATGAGTGCATCATGACAACGGAACCGATACGACCCTACCTCAACACTTCTCAAAAAGGAGGAGATAATGGATGGGATGAGTGCATCATGACAACGGAACCGATACGACCCTACCTCAACACTTCTAAAAAAAGGAGGAGATAATGCATGGGATGAGGGCATCATGACAACAGAACCGATACGACCCTACCTCAACACTTCTAAAAAAAGGAGGAGGTAATTCATGGGATGAGCACATCATGACAACTGAACCGATAATATTCTACATCTACACTTCTCAAAAAGGAGGAGGTAATGCATGGAATAAGTGCATCATGACAACGGAACCGATACTATCCTACCTCAACACTCTCAAAAAAGGAGGAGGTAATGCTCACACCGGCGAATACCGTACCCCCCCCCCCCCCCCAATTTGGCCTGAAAGGAGGAGGTAATTCCTATCATGATAACAGAACGGCCACAGGGAAGGAGGGGGGGGGAATATTAGCGTCTATTAATAATTAAGAAAGAAAGTGTGAGAGGGAAAAATGACAGAAAGAAAAACTGCCACTCTCTGACGTCATGATGACCTGATATAACCGGACACAATTTAGGTCAAGACCGGGTACATCCGGCAAGGGATTATGGGACAAGTGGGATGTGATTGAGCAACCCTTGTTTCACTACACACTCGTAACGTAGGATTCCTATGTTGTTATTGATGCAACCGGAAAGAAGTTATTGGATGATCTGATACAACCGGACACAATTTAGGGCAAGACCGGGTACATCCGGCAAAGGGATTATGGGATGCTTATAGTGACTCGGCATTTTTATCGGATTAGTACATAAATACATTAGATTATTTCGAATTTAGTACATATTAACGTTGAAATTTCGTGTAAAATACGAAAAAACTGCTACCTTTTGTCGGAAAGTGGTCCGGTTGACTGTCAGCGAGTGAATCGTTTGTCGTGATTTTTAGATATTATGATTCCGGGATATGTACGGTGCTAAAGATATCAACTTTTTGACATGTCGCCGCGTAGTTTTTGAGGAGTATCTGGACATACAAACAAACAGACAGACAGACATACAGACAACTGCCCTTTATATAATAGATAATATATAATATATATATAATATATATAATATATAATATATATAACATATATATAATATATATATATACAATATATAATATGTATATATATATACAATATATATTACATATATAATATATATAATATGTATACAATATATATAATATGTACCATATATATATATGATATATATATATACAATATATATATATAAAATATATATAATATATATCATATATATAATATATAATATACAATATATATATATATAATATATATAATATATATCATACATATAATATATATATATACAATATATATATATAATACCCTATATATACAATATATATATATACATAAAATATATAATATATATATAATCTCCTATATAAAGGCCAGTTGTCTGTATGTTTGTCTGTTTGTTTGTCTGTTTGTTTGTATGTCCAGATACTCCTCCGAGAGGACCCAACAAACAGTCACACGGTTGACTGCATTATAACCGGCCAGCCCCGGGACGTATAATATCTCAGAACCGGAAAAAAAAATGGACTCTTCGAGGGTCGACTGAGCACTTTTCTCCAATGGGGGGGTGCCTTTTTCCTCGATTTTCAACGTTGTTTAGTACTAATTTGAGAAAAAAACAAAGAATTTGAGAAATAATGCACCGTCATGATTTTAACAGGAAATGACGTCAGAGGAAATCCCTAACGGCTCTTTTTTGAACATGAGTTTATAGTGAAGCAAGTGTTGCTTAATCTCAAACGGCACTTTTTTTGAACACGAGTCCATAGTCAAGCATGGGTTGCTTACTTACTAACGGCACTTTTTTGAACACGAGTCCATAGTGATGCAAGGGTTGCTTAACTCCTAACGGCACTTTTTGATACATGCGTTTATAGTGACGCAAGTGTTGTTTAATCAATAACGGCACTTTTTTAACATAAGTTCATAGTGAAGCAAGGGTTGCTTAATCCTAACCACATTTTTTCTGTTGACATGATAACATCCTCCTAGGTATTACCTCCTCCTTTTTGAGAGGTGTGAAGTTAGTGTAGTATCAGTAAAATTAAAGTAATAAATAATTATGCTCCCTCACTGTTTTCACTAATATTTGTATGCTCCCCCATTGTTTTCACTAATATTTCTATACATATTGTATACATATTGAAAATTTGGGGTGGGTGTGGGGGTGTCGGCATTCGCCGGTGTGAGCGCCTCAGGAGAAATTTGGGGAAGAGGGGGGGGGGGGGTATCGGCATTCGGCGGTGGGGCGCCTCAGGCGAAATCTGGGGAGGGTGAGTGTCGGCATTCGGCGGTGGGGCGCCTCAGGCGAAATTCAGGGAGGAGTGTCGGCATTCGCCAGTATGAGCGCCTCAGGCCGAATTTGGGGGAGTGTCGGCATTCGCCGGTGTGAGCGACTCAGACCGAATTTGGTGGAGTGTCGGCATTCGCCGGTGGTGCGCCTCAGGCCAAATTTGGAGATGGGGGATTGTCGGCATAATGCAAAGTCACGATTTCAGCAGGAAATGACGTCAGAGGAAATCCCTAACGGCACTTTTTTTGAACATGAGTTTATAGTGAAGCACGGGTTGCTTAATCGCAACGAAACATAAGTTTTTATTGAAGCAACTGTTGCTTAATCCCTAACGGCATTTTTTTGAACATGAGTCCATAGTGAAGCAAGGGTTGCTTAATTCCTAACGGCACTTTTTTGAACATGAATCCACAGTGAAGCCATGGTTGGTTAATCAATAACAGCACTTTTTTGAACACAAGTTTGTAGTGAAGCCAGGGTTGCTTAATCCTAACTGCATTTCTTCTGTTGACATGATACCATCCTCCCAGGTGTAACCTCCTTCTTTTTGAGAGGTGTGAAGTTAGTGTAGTATCAGTAAAATTAAAGTAATAAATAATTATGCTCCACCATTGTTTTCACTAATATTTGTATACATATTAAATAACGTCTCAATAAGTAAAGTAAGAAGAAAAATAATTATGCTCCACGACTGTTTTCACTAATATTTGTATACATATTAAATAACGTCTCAATAAGTAAAGTAAGAAGAAAAATAATTATGCTCCACCATTGTTTTCACTAATATTTGTATACATATGATATAACGTCCAAATAAATAAAGTAAAAAGAGAAATAATTATGCTCCGCCACTGTTTTCACTAATATTTGTATACATATTAAATAACGTCTCAATAAGTAAAGAAAGAAGAAAAATAATTATGCTCCACAATTGTGTTCACTTATATTTTTATACATGTTAAATAACGTCTCAATAAGTAAAGTAAAAAGAGAAATAATTATGCTCCACCATTGTTTTCACTAATATTTGTATACATGTTAAATAACATTTTTTTGTTTTGAACTCAAAATATTTCTTAGGGTTGGGGGAGAGTTAAAAATTAGGGGGCTGGAGAGATTGATGGCTCGGGAAAAATTTTAGGGCTCAGGCCGAACTTTTTAGGGGTCAAGCCAAATTTTTTTGTTTTTTTTTGTTTTGAAGTCAAAATATTTCTCAGGGTTGGGGAGAATGAAAAAATAAGGGGCTAGAGATATTGAAGGGTCGGGGAAAATTTTAGGGCTCAGGCCGAACTTTTTAGGGGTCAGGCCAAATTTTTTTTTGTTTTTTGTTTTGAAGTCAAAATATTTCTCAGGGTTGGGGGAGAGTGAAAAATTAGGGTGCTGGAAAGATTTAGGGGTCGGGGAAAATTTTAGGGGTCATGACGAACTTTTTAGGGGTCAGGCCAAATTTTTTTCTTTTTTTTGGTTTTGAACTCAAAATATTTCTCAGGGTTGGGGGAGAGTGAAAAATTAGGGGGCTGTAGAGATTTTGGGGTCGGGGAAAATTTTAGGGGTCAGGACGAACTTTTTAGCAGTCAGGCCAAATTTTTTTGTTTTTTTTTGTTTTGAAGTCAAAATATATCTCATTGTTGGGGGAGAGTGAAAAATTAGGGGGCTGGAAGGATTTAGGGGTCGGGGAAATCAAAATATTTCTCATAGTTGGGGGAGAGTTAAAAATTAGGGGGCTGTAGAGATTTAGGGGTCGGGGAAAATTTTAAGGGTCAGGACGAACTTTTTAGCAGTCAGGCCAAATTTTTTTGTTTTTTTTTGTTTTGAAGTCAAAATATTTCTCATGGTTGGAGGAGAGTGAAAAATTAGGGGGCTGGAGAGATTTAGGGGTCGGGGAAAATTTTAGGGGTCAGGACCAACTTTTTAGGGGTCAGGCCAAATTTTTTTGTTTTTTTTTTGTTTTGAAGTCAAAATATATCTCATGGTTGGGGGAGAGTGAAAAATTAGGGGGCTGGAGAGATTTAGGGGTCGCGGAAAATTTTAGGGGTCAGGACGTACTTTTTAGGGGTCAGGCCAAATTTTTTTGTTTTTTTTTTGTTTTGAAGTCAAAATATATCTCATTGTTGGGGGAGAGTGAAAAATTAGGATGCTGGAGAGATTTAGGGGTCGGGGAAATTTTAGGGGTCAGGACGCACTTTTTAGGGGTCAGGCCAAATTTTTTTGTTTTTATTTTGTTTTGAGCTCAAAATATTTCCCATGGTTGGGGGAGAGTGAAAAATTAGGGGGCTGGAGAGATTTAGGGGTCGGGGAAATTTTTAGGGGTCAGGACCAACTTTTTAGGGGTCAGGCCAAATTTTTTTTTTTTTTTTTTTTTTTTGTTTTGAAGTCAAAATATTTCTCAGGGTTGGGGGAGAGTGAAAAATTAGGGGGCTGGAGAGATGTAGGGGTCGGGGAAAATTTTAGGGGTCAGGACGAACTTTTTAGGGGTCAGGCCAAATTTTTTTCTTTTTTTTTGTTTTGAAGTCAAAATATTTCTCATGGTTGGAGGAGAGTGAAAAATTAGGGGGCTGGAGAGATTTAGGGGTCGGGGAAAATTTCAGGGGTCAGGACCAACTTTTTAGGGGTCAGGCCAAATTTTTTTGTTTTTTTTTGTTTTGAAGTCAAAATATTTCTCAGGGTTGGGGGAGAGTGAAAAATTAGGGGGCAGGAGAGATTTAGGGGTCGGGGAAAATTTTAGGGGTCAGGACGCACTTTTTAGGGGTCAGGCCAAATTTTTTTGTTTTTTTTTGGTTTTGAACTCAAAATATATCTCATGGTTGGGGGAGAGTGAAAAATTAGGGGGCTGGAGAGATTGAGGGTCGGGGAAAATTTTAGGGGTCAGGACGAACTTTTTAGGGGTCAGGCCAATTTTTCTTGTTTTTTTTTGTTTTGAAGTCAAAATATTTCTCAGGGTTGGAGGAGAGTGAAAAATTAGGGGGCTGGAGAGATTTAGGGGTCGGGTAAAATTTTAGGGGTCAGGACGAACTTTTTAGGGGTCAGGCCAAATTTTTTTGTTTTTTTTTGTTTTGAAGTCAAAATATTTCTCATGGTTGGAGGAGAGTGAAAAATTAGGGGGCTGGAGAGATTTAGGGGTCGGGGAAAATTTTAGGGGTCAGGACCAACTTTTTAGGGGTCAGGCCAAATTTTTTTGTTTTTTTTTGTTTTGAAGTCAAAATATATCTCATGGTTGGGGGAGAGTGAAAAATTAGGGGGCTGGAGAGATTTAGGGGTCGGGGAAAATTTTAGGGGTCAGGACGAACTTTTTAGGGGTCAGGCCAAATTTTTTTCATTTTTTTGGTTTTGAACTGAAAATATTTTTCAGGGTTGGGGGAGAGTGAAAAATTAGGGCGCTGGAGAGATTGAGGGGTCGGGGAAAATTTTAGGGGTCAGGACGAACTTTTTAGGGGTCAAGCAAAATTTGTGGTTTTTTTTTGTTTTGAAGTCAAAATATTTCTCAGGGTTGGGGGAGAGTGAAAAATTAGGGGGCTAGAGAGATTTAGGGGTCGGGGAAAATTTTAGGGGTCAGGACGAACTTTTAAGGGGTCAGGCCAAATTTTTTTCTTTTTTTTGGTTTTGAACTCAAAATATTTCTCAGGGTTGGGGGAGAGTGAAAATTTAATGGGCTGGAGAGATTGAGGGGTCGGGGAAAATTTTAGGGGTCAGGCGGAACTTTTTCAGAGTCAGGCCAAATTTTTTTGATTTTTTTGTTTTAAACTTAAAATAATTCTCAGGGTTGTTGGACACTGAAAAAAAAAGTTGGGGGGGGGGGGCTGGAGAGATTAGGGGGTTGGGTAAATTTTTAGGGGTCAGGCCAAATTTTTAGGGGTCAGGCCAAATTTTTTTTTTTTTTTTTGAACTTAAAATATATCTCAGGGTTGGGGGAGAGTGAAAAATTAGGGGGATGGAGAGATTTAGGGGTCGGGGAAAATTTTAGGGGTTAGGACGAACTTTGTAGGGGTCAGGCCAAATTTTTTTCTTTTTTTTGGTTTTGAACTCAAAATATTTCTCATGGTTGGGGGAGAGTGAAAAATTAGGGGGCTGGAGAGATTTAGCGGTCGGGGAAAATTTTAGGGGTCAGGCGGAACTTTTTAGGGGTCAGGCCAAATTTTTTATTTTTTTTTGGTTTTGAACTGAAAATATGTCTCATGGTTGAGGGAGAGTGACAAATTAGGGGCCTAGAGAGATTTAGGGGTCGGGGTAAATTTTAGGGGTCAGGCGGAACTTTTTAGGGGTCAAGCCAATTTTTTTTGTTTTTTTTTGTTTTGAAGTCAAAATATTTCTCATGGTTGGGGGAGAGTGAAAAATGAAGGGGCTGGAGAGATTGAGGGGTCGGGGAAAATTTTAGGGGTCAGGCGGAACTTTTTCGGAGTCAGGCCAAAATTTTTTGATTTTTTTTGTTTTGAACTTAAAATAATTCTCGGGGTTGTTGGACACTGAAAAAAAAAGTTGGGGTGGGGCTGGAGAGATTAGGGGGTTGGGGAAAATTTTAGGGGTCAGGCCAAATTTTTAGGGGTCAGGCCAAATTTTTTTTTTTTTTTTTTAACTTAAAATATATCTCAGGGTTGGGGGAGAGTGAAAAATTAGGGGGATGGAGAGATTTAGGGGTCGGGGAAAATTTTAGGGGTCAGGACGAACTTTTTAGGGGTCAGGCCAAATTTTTTTCTTTTTTTTGGTTTTGAACTCAAAATATTTCTCATGGTTGGGGGAGAGTGAAAAATTAGGGGGCTGGAGAGATTTAGGGGTCGGGGAAAATTTTAGGGGTCAGGACGAACTTTTTAGGGGTCAGGCCAAATTTATTTCTTTTTTTTGGTTTTTAACTGAAAATATTTCTCATGGTTGGGGGAGAGTGAAAAATTAGGGGGCTTGGAGAGATGTAGGGGTCGGGGAAAATTTTAGGGGTCAGGCGGAACTTTTTAGGGGTCAGGCCAAATTTTTTATTTTTTTTTGGTTTTGAACTGAAAATGTCTCAGGGTTGAGGGAGAGTGAAAAATTAGGGCGCTGGAGAGATTTAGGGGTCGAGGAAAATTTTAGGGGTCAGGACGAACTTTTTAGGGGTCAGGCTAAATTTTTTTCTTTTTTTTGGTTTTGAACTGAAAATATTTCTCATGGTTAGGGGAGAGTGAGAAATTAGGGGGCTGGAAAGATTTAGGGGTCGGGGAAAATTTTAGGGGTCAGGACGAACTTTTTAGGGGTCAGGCTAAATTTTTTTCTTTTTTTTGGTTGTGAACTGAAAATATTTCTCATGGTTGGGGGAGAGTGAAAAATTAGGGGGCTGGAGAGATTTAGGGGTCGGGGAATATTTTAGGTGTCAGGACGAACTTTTTAGGGGTCAGGTCAAATTTTTTTGTTTGTTTTGGTTGTGAACTGAAAATATTTCTCAGGGTTGGGGGAGAGTGAAAAATTAGGGGGCTGGAGAGATTTAGGGGTCGGGAAAAATTTTAGGGGTCAGGACGAACTTTTAAGGGGTCAGGCCAAGTTTTTTTCTTTTTTTTGGTTGTGAACTGAAAATATTTCTCATGGTTGGGGGAGAGTGAAAAATTAGGGGGCTGGAGAGATTAAGGGGTCGAGGAAAATTTTAGGGGTCAGGACGAACTTTTTAGGGGTCAGGCTAAATTTTTTTTTTTTTTTTGGTTTTGAACTGAAAATATTTCTCATGGTTGGGGGAGAGTGAAAAATTAGGGGGCTGGAAAGATTTAGGGGTCGGGGAAAATTTTAGGGGTCAGGACGAACTTTTTAGTGGTCAGGCCAAATTTTTTTTTTTTTTTTGGTTTTGCACTCAAAATATTTCTCATGGTTGGGGGAGAGTGAAAAATTAGGGGGCTGGAGAGATTTAGGGGTCTGGGGAAAATTGTAGGGGTCAGGCGGAACTTTTTAGGGGTCAGGCAAAATTTTTTTGTTTTTTTTCTTTTGAAGTCAAAATATTTCTCATCGTTGAGGGAGAGTGAAAAATTAGGGGGCTGGAGAGATTAATGGGTGGGGGAAAATTTAAGGGGTAAGTGCGAACTTTTTAGGGGTCAGGCAAAATTTTTTTCTTTGTTTTGGTTTTGAACTCAAAATATTTCTCAGGGTTGGGGGAGAGTGAAAAATTAGGGGGCTGGAGAGATTTAGGGGTCGGGGAAAATTTTAGGGGTCAGGACGAACTTTTTAGGGGTCAGGCCAAGTTTTTTTGTTTTTTTTGGTTTTGAAGTCAAAATATATCTCATGGTTGGGGGAGAGTGAAAAATTAGGGCGCTGGAGAGATTTAGGGGTCGAGGAAAATTTTAGGGGTCAGGACGAACTTTTTAGGGGTCAGGCTACATTTTGTTCTTTTTTTGGTTTTGAACTGAAAATATTTCTCATGGTTGGGGGAGAGTGAAAACTAGGGGGCTGGAGAGATTTAGGGGTCGGGGAAAATTTTAGGGGTCAGGACGAACTTTTTAGGGGTCAGGCCAAATTTTTTTGTTTGTTTTGGTTTTGAACTCAAAATATTTCTCAGGGTTAGGGGAGAGTGAACAATTAGGGGGCTGGAGAGATTTAGGGGTCGGGGAAAATTTTAGGGGTCAGGCGGAACTTTTTCGGAGTCAGGCCAAATTTTTTTGATTTTTTTGTTTTAAACTTAAAATAATTCTCAGGGTTGTTGGACACTGAAAAAAAAAGTTGGGGGGGGGCTGGAGAGATTAGGGGGTTCGGGAAATTTTTAGGGGTCAGGCCAAATTTTTAGGGGTCAGGCCAAATTTTTTTTTTTTTTTTGAACTTAAAATATATCTCAGGGTTGGGGGAGAGTGAAAAATTAGGGGGATGGAGAGATTTAGGGGTCGGGGAAAATTTTAGGGGTTAGGACGAACTTTGTAGGGGTCAGGCCAAATTTTTTTCTTTTTTTTGGTTTTGAACTCAAAATATTTCTCATGGTTGGGGGAGAGTGAAAAATTAGGGGGCTGGAGAGATTTAGGGGTCGGGGAAAATTTTAGGGGTCAGGCGGAACTTTTTAGGGGTCAGGCCAATTTTTCTTGTTTTTTTTTGTTTTGAAGTCAAAATATTTCTCATGGTTGGGGGAGAGTGAAAAATTAGGGCGCTGGAGAGATTTAGGGGTCGAGGAAAATTTTAGGGGTCAGGACGAACTTTTTAGGGGTCAGGCTAAATTTTTTTCTTTTTTTTGGTTTTGAACTGAAAATATTTCTCATGGTTAGGGGAGAGTGAGAAATTAGGGGGCTGGAAAGATTTAGGGGTCGGGGAAAATTTTAGGGGTCAGGACGAACTTTTTAGGGGTCAGGCTAAATTTTTTTCTTTTTTTTGGTTGTGAACTGAAAATATTTCTCATGGTTGGGGGAGAGTGAAAAATTAGGGGGCTGGAGAGATTTAGGGGTCGGGGAATATTTTAGGTGTCAGGACGAACTTTTTAGGGGTCAGGCCAAATTTTTTTGTTTGTTTTGGTTGTGAACTGAAAATATTTCTCAGGGTTGGGGGAGAGTGAAAAATTAGGGGGCTGGAGAGATTTAGGGGTCGGGAAAAATTTTAGGGGTCAGGACGAACTTTTAAGGGGTCAGGCCAAGTTTTTTTGTTTTTTTTGGTTTTGAAGTCAAAATATATCTGATGGTTGGGGGAGAGTGAAAAATTAGGGGGCTGGAGAGATTAAGGGGTCGAGGAAAATTTTAGGGGTCAGGACGAACTTTTTAGGGGTCAGGCTAAATTTTTTTCTTTTTTTTGGTTTTGAACTGAAAATATTTCTCATGGTTGGGGGAGAGTGAAAAATTAGGGGGCTGGAAAGATTTAGGGGTCGGGGAAAATTTTAGGGGTCAGGACGAACTTTTTAGTGGTCAGGCCAAATTTTTTTTTTTTTTTGGTTTTGCACTCAAAATATTTCTCATGGTTGGGGGAGAGTGAAAAATTAGGGGGCTGGAGAGATTTAGGGGTCTGGGGAAAATTGTAGGGGTCAGGCGGAACTTTTTAGGGGTCAGGCAAAATTTTTTTGTTTTTTTTCTTTTGAAGTCAAAATATTTCTCATCGTTGAGGGAGAGTGAAAAATTAGGGGGCTGGAGAGATTAATGGGTGGGGGAAAATTTAAGGGGTAAGTGCGAACTTTTTAGGGGTCAGGCAAAATTTTTTTCTTTGTTTTGGTTTTGAACTCAAAATATTTCTCAGGGTTGGGGGAGAGTGAAAAATTAGGGGGCTGGAGAGATTTAGGGGTCGGGGAAAATTTTAGGGGTCAGGACGAACTTTTTAGGGGTCAGGCCAAGTTTTTTTGTTTTTTTTGGTTTTGAAGTCAAAATATATCTCATGGTTGGGGGAGAGTGAAAAATTAGGGCGCTGGAGAGATTTAGGGGTCGAGGAAAATTTTAGGGGTCAGGACGAACTTTTTAGGGGTCAGGCTACATTTTTTTCTTTTTTTGGTTTTGAACTGAAAATATTTCTCATGGTTGGGGGAGAGTGAAAACTAGGGGGCTGGAGAGATTTAGGGGTCGGGGAAAATTTTAGGGGTCAGGACGAACTTTTTAGGGGTCAGGCCAAATTTTTTTGTTTGTTTTGGTTTTGAACTCAAAATATTTCTCATGGTTAGGGGAGAGTGAACAATTAGGGGGCTGGAGAGATTGAGGGGTCGGGGAAAATTTTAGGGGTCAGGCGGAACTTTTTCGGAGTCAGGCCAAATTTTTTTGATTTTTTTGTTTTAAACTTAAAATAATTCTCAGGGTTGTTGGACACTGAAAAAAAAAGTTGGGGGGGGGCTGGAGAGATTAGGGGGTTCGGGAAATTTTTAGGGGTCAGGCCAAATTTTTAGGGGTCAGGCCAAATTTTTTTTTTTTTTTTTGAACTTAAAATATATCTCAGGGTTGGGGGAGAGTGAAAAATTAGGGGGATGGAGAGATTTAGGGGTCGGGGAAAATTTTAGGGGTTAGGACGAACTTTGTAGGGGTCAGGCCAAATTTTTTTCTTTTTTTTGGTTTTGAACTCAAAATATTTCTCATGGTTGGGGGAGAGTGAAAAATTAGGGGGCTGGAGAGATTTAGGGGTCGGGGAAAATTTTAGGGGTCAGGCGGAACTTTTTAGGGGTCAGGCCAAATTTTTTATTTTTTTTTGGTTTTGAACTGAAAATATGTCTCATGGTTGAGGGAGAGTGACAAATTAGGGGCCTAGAGAGATTTAGGGGTCGGGGTAAATTTTAGGGGTCAGGCGGAACTTTTTAGGGGTCAGGCCAATTTTTTTTGTTTTTTTTTGTTTTGAAGTCAAAATATTTCTCATGGTTGGGGGAGAGGGAAAAATGAAGGGGCTGGAGAGATTGAGGGGTCGGGGAAAATTTTAGGGGTCAGGCGGAACTTTTTCGGAGTCAGGCCAAAATTTTTTGATTTTTTTTGTTTTGAACTTAAAATAATTCTCAGGGTTGTTGGACACTGAAAAAAAAAGTTGGGGTGGGGCTGGAGAGATTAGGGGGTTGGGGAAAATTTTAGGGGTCAGGCCAAATTGTTAGGGGTCAGGCCAAATTTTTTTTTTTTTTTTTTAACTTACAATATATCTCAGGGTTGGGGGAGAGTGAAAAATTAGGGGGATGGAGAGATTTAGGGGTCGGGGAAAATTTTAGGGGTCAGGACGAACTTTTTAGGGGTCAGGCCAAATTTTTTTCTTTTTTTTGGTTTTGAACTCAAAATATTTCTCATGGTTGGGGGAGAGTGAAAAATTAGGGGGCTGGAGAGATTTAGGGGTCGGGGAAAATTTTAGGGGTCAGGACGAACTTTTTAGGGGTCAGGCCAAATTTATTTCTTTTTTTTGGTTTTTAACTGAAAATATTTCTCATGGTTGGGGGAGAGTGAAAAATTAGGGGGCTTGGAGAGATGTAGGGGTCGGGGAAAATTTTAGGGGTCAGGCGGAACTTTTTAGGGGTCAGGCCAAATTTTTTATTTTTTTTTGGTTTTGAACTGAAAATATGTCTCATGGTTGAGGGAGAGTGAAAAATTAGGGCGCTGGAGAGATTTAGGGGTCGAGGAAAATTTTAGGGGTCAGGACGAACTTTTTAGGGGTCAGGCTAAATTTTTTTCTTTTTTTTGGTTTT
The DNA here is from genome assembly GCA_963556195.1 of Sepiola atlantica. Classification (NCBI taxonomy): domain Eukaryota; kingdom Metazoa; phylum Mollusca; class Cephalopoda; order Sepiida; family Sepiolidae; genus Sepiola; species Sepiola atlantica. Next base: position 195,989,716 of record OY744515.1, read on the forward strand.
GAACTGAAAATATTTCTCATGGTTAGGGGAGAGTGAGAAATTAGGGGGCTGGAAAGATTTAGGGGTCGGGGAAAATTTTAGGGGTCAGGACGAACTTTTTAGGGGTCAGGCTAAATTTTTTTCTTTTTTTTGGTTGTGAACTGAAAATATTTCTCATGGTTGGGGGAGAGTGAAAAATTAGGGGCTGGAGAGATTTAGGGGTCGGGGAATATTTTAGGTGTCAGGACGAACTTTTTAGGGGTCAGGCCAAATTTTTTTGTTTGTTTTGGTTGTGAACTGAAAATATTTCTCAGGGTTGGGGGAGAGTGAAAAATTAGGGGGCTGGAGAGATTTAGGGGTCGGGAAAAATTTTAGGGGTCAGGACGAACTTTTAAGGGGTCAGGCCAAGTTTTTTTGTTTTTTTTGGTTTTGAAGTCAAAATATATCTGATGGTTGGGGGAGAGTGAAAAATTAGGGGGCTGGAGAGATTAAGGGGTCGAGGAAAATTTTAGGGGTCAGGACGAACTTTTTAGGGGTCAGGCTAAATTTTTGTCTTTTTTTTGGTTTTGAACTGAAAATATTTCTCATGGTTGGGGGAGAGTGAAAAATTAGGGGGCTGGAAAGATTTAGGGGTCGGGGAAAATTTTAGGCGTCAGGACGAACTTTTTAGTGGTCAGGCCAAATTTTTTTTTTTTTTTGGTTTTGCACTCAAAATATTTCTCATGGTTGGGGGAGAGTGAAAAATTAGGGGGCTGGAGAGATTTAGGGGTCTGGGGAAAATTGTAGGGGTCAGGCGGAACTTTTTAGGGGTCAGGCAAAATTTTTTTGTTTTTTTTCTTTTGAAGTCAAAATATTTCTCATCGTTGAGGGAGAGTGAAAAATTAGGGGGCTGGAGAGATTAATGGGTGGGGGAAAATTTAAGGGGTAAGTGCGAACTTTTTAGGGGTCAGGCCAAATTTTTTTCTTTGTTTTGGTTTTGAACTCAAAATATTTCTCAGGGTTGGGGGAGAGTGAAAAATTAGGGGGCTGGAGAGATTTAGGGGTCGGGGAAAATTTTAGGGGTCAGGACGAACTTTTTAGGGGTCAGGCCAAGTTTTTTTGTTTTTTTTGATTTTGAAGTCAAAATATATCTCATGGTTGGGGGAGAGTGAAAAATTAGGGCGCTGGAGAGATTTAGGGGTCGAGGAAAATTTTAGGGGTCAGGACGAACTTTTTAGGGGTCAGGCTACATTTTTTTCTTTTTTTGGTTTTGAACTGAAAATATTTCTCATGGTTGGGGGAGAGTGAAAACTAGGGGGCTGGAGAGATTTAGGGGTCGGGGAAAATTTTAGGGGTCAGGACGAACTTTTTAGGGGTCAGGCCAAATTTTTTTGTTTGTTTTGGTTTTGAACTCAAAATATTTCTCAGGGTTAGGGGAGAGTGAACAATTAGGGGGCTGGAGAGATTTAGGGGTCGGGGAAAATTTTAGGGGTAATGACGAACTTTTTAGGGGTCAGGCGGAATTTTTTTCTTTTTTTTGGTTTTGAACTCAAAATATTTCTCATGGTTGGGGGAGAGTGAAAAATTAGGGGGCTGGAGAGATTTAGGGGTCGGGGAAAATTTTAGGGGTAGGACGAACTTTTTAGTGGTCAGGCCAAATTTTTTTCTTTTTTTTGGTTTTGAACTCAAAATATTTCTCAGGGTTGGGGGAGAGTGAAAAATTAGGGGGCTGGAGAGATTTAGGGGTCGGGGAAAATTTTAGGGGTCAGGACGAACTTTTAAGTGGTCAGGCCAAATTTTTTTCTTTTTTTTGGTTTTGAACTCAAAATATTTCTCATGGTTGGGGAAGAGTGAAAAATTAGGGGGCTGGAGAGATTTAGGGGTCGGGGAAAATTTTAGGGGTTAGGACGAACTTTTTAGGGGTCAGGCCAAATTTTTTTCTTTTTTTTGGTTTTGAAGTCAAAATATTTCTCATGGTTGGGGGAGAGTGAAAAATTAGGGGCTGGAGAGATTTAGGGGTCGGGGAAAATTTTAGGGGTCAGGCCAAATTTTTTAGGGGTCCGCCCAAATTTAGGAGCCACGATATGTACGTATTTAGCTTCCACACCGGGGCGTCGATAGGTACTTATTTAGCATTCAGCGGTGGTGATAGGTACTTATATAGCATGTGCACATGGGCGGTAATAAGTACGTATATAGTATGCGCACAGGGGCAGTGATAGGTATGTATTTAGCATGCGCACTGAGGCAGCGATCGGTTCATATATAGCAAGCGTACCGGGGCGGGGATAAGTACATATTTAAAATTCACACCGGGGCGGCAAAAGGTACATATTTAAAATTCACACCGGGGCGGCGATAGGTACGTATTTAGCATTCACACCGGGGCGGCGATAGTTATGTATTTAGCATTCATACCGGGGCAGCGATAGGTATGTATTTAGCATTCGCACCGGGGTGGCGATATGTACGTATTTAGCTTCCGCACCGGGGCGGCGATAGGTACGTATTTAGAATTCACACCGGGGCGGCGATAGGTACGTATTTAGAATTCACACCAGGGCGGCAATAGGTATGTATTTAGCTTCCACACCAGGGCGGCGATAGGTACGTATTCAGAATTCAGGGGTACGATAGCTACGTATATAGCATGTACACATGGGCAGCAATAAGTACGTACATAGCATGCGCTCTGCGGCGGCGATCAGTACATATATAGCACGCGCACCGGGGCGGCGAAAGGTATGTATTTCGCATTCGCACCGTGGTGGTGATAGGTACTATTTAGCATTCGCACCAGGGCGGCTATAGGTACGTATTTAGCATTCGCACCAGGGCGGCTATAGGTACGTATTTAGCATTCGCACTGGGCCGGCGATAGGTACGTATTTAGCATTCACACTAAAGCGGCAATATGTACATATTAATTATTCGCACTAGGGCAGCGATAGGTACTTATGTAGCATGCACACCGGGGCGCAATTGGTATGTCTTTAGTATTCGCACTAGGGCAGCGATAGGTACTTATGTAGCATGCACACCGGGGCGCAATAGGTACTATTTAGCATTCGCAACGGGGCGGCGATAGGTACTTAAATAGTATCTGCACCGGGGCGGCGATAGGTACGTATATAGTATGTGCACTGGGGCGGCGATAGGTACGTATATAGTATGCGCACCGGGGTGATGATAGATACGTATATAGTATGAACACCGGGATGGAGATAAGTACCTATATAGAAGGTGCAGATAGAGGTGTTACTTTTTATAGAAATATGTCATACTATTACCCTGGGCAATAGGAGAAATGGTGGGGAAGAAACAGCTTTTGCAAAAGGCAAAATTAGAAAGTAGCGGCGAAATGGGGCGACCAGGGAAGAGAAAGGTAGCAGATAAAGAGACGGCTATAGAGAGAGGGGGCGGACATAGAAGTTTGAATATAAAGATGTTACACACACGATCTTTCTTCAAATATATTTTTTTATGACCCCGAGCAACGCCGGGTAGCCCCGCTAGTCTATAATAAAGACCAATGTGCATTTATATTTATCTATAATAAAGACCAATGTGCATTTATATTTCATCGGGGGGGGGGGCTTTTCATTTATTTTTGATGATATTTTATAGTAATTTGAAATTGCTGAGTCATATTTAATTACGTAATACCTCAAGTTCATAAACCAATTAATGTTTTTTAATGAAATTTATTTTTTAGAGGGTAGCTAAGGAAGTGCGTTAACTCACGTTTAAAACACACAATTAAGGTGTTTAAAACAAGGTTAGAGAATATATACATAACATATAAAAGTGTATTCTTATGTAAAATTCACAGAGTAAGATGATGAGAGTATTCTCGAATCTATTAACCCAGCCCTTAGGGGTCAATGGGGAATATTTCATCGGGGGGGGGGGGGCTTTTCATTTATTTTTCATTATATTTTATAGTAATTTGAAATTGCTGAGTCATATTGTAATTTAATTACGTAATACCTCAAGTTCATAAACCAATTAATGTTTTTTAATGAAATTTATTTTTTAGAGGGTAGCTAAGGAAGTGCGTTAACTCACGTTTAAAACACACAATTAAGGTGTTTAAAACAAGGTTAGAGAATATATACATAACATATAAAAGTGTATTCTTATGTAAAATTCACAGAGTAAGATGATGAGAGTATTCTCGAATCTATTAACCTAGCCCTTAGGGGTCCATGGGGAATATTTCATCGAGGGGGGGGGGGAATTTTCATTTATTTTTCATTATATTTTATAGTAATTTGAAATTGCTGAGTCATATTGTAATTTAATTACGTAATACCTCAAGTTCATAAACCAATTAATGTTCTTTAATGAAATTTATTTTTTAGAGGGTAGCTAAGGAAGTGCGTTAACTCACGTTTAAAAACAAAATTAAGGTGTTTAAAACAAGGTTAGAGAATATATACATAACATATAAAAGTGTATGCTTATGTAAAATTCACAGAGTAAGATGATGAGAGTATTCTCGAATCTATTAACCCAGCCCTTAGGGGTCCATGGGGAATATTTCATCGGGGGGGAGGGGGCTTTTCATTTATTTTTCATTATATTTTATAGTAATTTGAAATTGCTGAGTCATATTGTAATTTAATATCGTAATACCTCAAGTTCATAAACCAATTAATGTTTTTTAATGAAATTTATTTTTTAGAGGGTAGCTAAGGAAGTGCGTTAACTCACGTTTAAAACACACAATTAAGGTGTTTAAAACAAGGTTAGAGAATATATACATAACATATAAAAGTGTATTCTTATGTAAAATTCACAGAGTAAGATGATGAGAGTATTCTCGAATCTATTAACCCAGCCCTTAGGGGTCCATGGGGAATATTTCATCGAGGGGGGGGGAATTTTCATTTATTTTTCATTATATTTTATAGTAATTTGAAATTGCTGAGTCATATTGTAATTTAATTACGTAATACCTCAAGTTCATAAACCAATTAATGTTTTTTAATGAAATTTATTTTTTAGAGGGTAGCTAAGGAAGTGCGTTAACTCACGTTTAAAAACAAAATTAAGGTGTTTAAAACAAGGTTAGAGAATATATACATACCATATAAAAGTGTATTCTTATGTAAAATTCACAGAGTAAGATGATGAGAGTATTCTCGAATCTATTAACCCAGCCCTTAGGGGTCCATGGGGAATATTTCATCGGGGGGGAAGGGGGCTTTTCATTTATTTTTCATTATATTTTATAGTAATTTGAAATTGCTGAGTCATATTGTAATTTAATTACGTAATACCTCAAGTTCATAAACCAATTAATGTTTTTTAATGAAATTTATTTTTTAGAGGGTAGCTAAGGAAGTGCGTTAACTCACGTTTAAAACACACAATTAAGGTGTTTAAAACAAGGTTAGAGAATATATACATAACATATAAAAGTGTATTCTTATGTAAAATTCACAGAGTAAGATGATGAGAGTATTCTCGAATCTATTAACCCAGCCCTTAGGGGTCAATGGGGAATATTTCATCGGGGGGGGGGGCTTTTCATTTATTTTTCATTATATTTTATAGTAATTTGAAATTGCTGAGTCATATTGTAATTTAATTACGTAATACCTCAAGTTCATAAACCAATTAATGTTTTTTAATGAAATTTATTTTTTAGAGGGTAGCTAAGGAAGTGCGTTAACTCACGTTTAAAACACACAATTAAGGTGTTTAAAACAAGGTTAGAGAATATATACATAACATATAAAAGTGTATTCTTATGTAAAATTCACAGAGTAAGATGATGAGAGTATTCTCGAATCTATTAACCTAGCCCTTAGGGGTCCATGGGGAATATTTCATCGAGGGGGGGGGGGAATTTTCATTTATTTTTCATTATATTTTATAGTAATTTGAAATTGCTGAGTCATATTGTAATTTAATTACGTAATACCTCAAGTTCATAAACCAATTAATGTTCTTTAATGAAATTTATTTTTTAGAGGGTAGCTAAGGAAGTGCGTTAACTCACGTTTAAAAACAAAATTAAGGTGTTTAAAACAAGGTTAGAGAATATATACATAACATATAAAAGTGTATGCTTATGTAAAATTCACAGAGTAAGATGATGAGAGTATTCTCGAATCTATTAACCCAGCCCTTAGGGGTCCATGGGGAATATTTCATCGGGGGGGAGGGGGCTTTTCATTTATTTTTCATTATATTTTATAGTAATTTGAAATTGCTGAGTCATATTGTAATTTAATATCGTAATACCTCAAGTTCATAAACCAATTAATGTTTTTTAATGAAATTTATTTTTTAGAGGGTAGCTAAGGAAGTGCGTTAACTCACGTTTAAAACACACAATTAAGGTGTTTAAAACAAGGTTAGAGAATATATACATAACATATAAAAGTGTATTCTTATGTAAAATTCACAGAGTAAGATGATGAGAGTATTCTCGAATCTATTAACCCAGCCCTTAGGGGTCCATGGGGAATATTTCATCGAGGGGGGGGGGGGAATTTTCATTTATTTTTCATTATATTTTATAGTAATTTGAAATTGCTGAGTCATATTGTAATTTAATTACGTAATACCTCAAGTTCATAAACCAATTAATGTTTTTTAATGAAATTTATTTTTTTGAGGGTAGCTAAGGAAGTGCGTTAACTCACGTTTAAAAACAAAATTAAGGTGTTTAAAACAAGGTTAGAGAATATATACATACCATATAAAAGTGTATTCTTATGTAAAATTCACAGAGTAAGATGATGAGAGTATTCTCGAATCTATTAACCCAGCCCTTAGGGGTCCATGGGGAATATTTCATCGGGGGGGAAGGGGGCTTTTCATTTATTTTTCATTATATTTTATAGTAATTTGAAATTGCTGAGTCATATTGTAATTTAATTACGTAATACCTCAAGTTCATAAACCAATTAATGTTTTTTAATGAAATTTATTTTTTAGAGGGTAGCTAAGGAAGTGCGTTAACTCACGTTTAAAACACACAATTAAGGTGTTTAAAACAAGGTTAGAGAATATATACATAACATATAAAAGTGTATTCTTATGTAAAATTCACAGAGTAAGATGATGAGAGTATTCTCGAATCTATTAACCCAGCCCTTAGGGGTCCATAGGGGTATATTTCATCGGGCGGGGGGGGGGGGGTCATTTATTTTTCATTATATTTTATAGTAATTTGAAATTGCTGAGTCATATTGTAATTTAATTACGTAATACCTCAAGTTCATAAACCAATTAATGTTTTTTAATGAAATTTATTTTTTAGAGGGTAGCTAAGGAAGTGCGTTAACTCACGTTTAAAACACACAATTAAGGTGTTTAAAACAAGGTTAGAGAATATATACATAACATATAAAAGTGTATTCTTATGTAAAATTCACAGAGTAAGATGATGAGAGTATTCTCGAATCTATTAACCCAGCCCTTAGGGGTCCATGGGGAATATTTCATCGAGGGGGGGGGGGAATTTTCATTTATTTTTCATTATATTTTATAGTAATTTGAAATTGCTGAGTCATATTGTAATTTAATTACGTAATACCTCAAGTTCATAAACCAATTAATGTTTTTTAATGAAATTTATTTTTTAGAGGGTAGCTAAGGAAGTGCGTTAACTCACGTTTAAAAACAAAATTAAGGTGTTTAAAACAAGGTTAGAGAATATATACATACCATATAAAAGTGTATTCTTATGTAAAATTCACAAAGTAAGATGATGAGAGTATTCTCGAATCTATTAACCCAGCCCTTAGGGGTCCATGGGGAATATTTCATCGGGGGGGGGGGGGTTTTCATTTATTTTTCATTATATTTTATAGTAATTTGAAATTGCTGAGTCATATTGTAATTTAATTACGTAATACCTCAAGTTCATAAACCAATTAATGTTTTTTAATGAAATTTATTTGTTAGAGGATAGCTAAGGAAGTGCGTTAACTCACGTTTAAAAACACAATTAAATTTTAGGGGTCAGGAAAAATTTTTTAGGGGTCAGGCCAAATTTTTTATTTTATTTTTTTTTAACTTAAAATATTTCTCAGGGTTGTGGGACACTGAAACAAAAAGTTGGTGGGGGGGCTGGAGAGATTAGGGGGTCGGGGAAAATTTAAGGGTCAGGCCAAATTCTTTAGGGGTCAGGCCAAATTTTTTTTTTTCTTTTTTTGAACTTAAAATATTCCTCAGGGGAAGAGTGAAAAAAAGTTGGAGGGGGGGGCTGGAGAGATTAGGGGGTCGGGGAAAATTTTAGGGGTCAGGCCAAATTTTTTTTTTTTCTTTGAACTCAAAATATTTCTCATGTTTGGGAGAGTAAATGAAATTGATGGGGGCTGGAGAGATTGGGGGGTCAGAGAAATTTTCAGGGGTCAGGACAAACTTTTAAGTGGTCGGGCCAAATTTTTTTATTTTTTGAACAAAAATATTACTCAGGGTGGGCGAGAGTAAAAAAACTGTGGGGGGGGGCTGGAGAGATTGGGGGGTCGGGGAAATTTTTAGGGGTCAGGACAAACTTTTTATAGGTCGAGCCAAATTTTTTTTGTTCTTTTATTTTTTTAACTAACAATATTTCTTAGGATTGGGAGAGAATAATAAAAAAGTTGGGGGCGTTCTGAAGAGATTGGGGGCTCGGGGAAATGTTTAGAGGTCAGGACAAACTTTTTAGGGGTCGGGCCAAATTTTTTTATTTTTTTATTTTTGGAACTAAAAATATTACTCAGGGTTGGGCGAGAGTAAAAAAAAGTTGGGGGGCCTGGAGAGATTGGTGGTCGTGGAAATTTTTAGCGGCGATATAAACGTATTTACCATTCGCACCGGGGCGGCGATAGGTACCTATTTAGCATTCGCACCGAGGAGACTATAGGTACGTATTTAGCATTCAGCGGTGGCGATAGGAACGTATATAGCATGTGCACATGGGATGCCATAAGTACGAATATAGCATGCGCACCGGGAGTGTAAAAAAAAATTGCGGTGGGGGGCAACATTTTTTTCCTTTTCTTTTATCTTTTTCATTAACAATATTTATATGTATGGGGCAGGATGAAAAAAAAAATTTTCGGGGCGGGGGAGCTAAAAAAATTTTTTTTTTCTTTTTTTAAACTAAAAATATTTCTATGTATGGGGGGAACATAAAATTTTTGGGGCGGGTCAAAAAATTTTCTTTTCTTTTTTATTTCTTTTAAATTAAAAATATTTCTAAGTATGTGGGAGGATGGAAAAAAATGTTCGTGGGGGGAGGCAAAAACATTTCTTTTTTTCTGTTTTTAACTAAAATTATTTATATTTATGATAGTGACAATACATGAATGAACACTATTTTGTTTTTCAAACACGACAGGGGTGCACTAATATGAGTTCTTACGTGTGCGAACTGGGCTGGAGATAGGTACATATATAGTATGTGCACCCTTGCAGAGATAGGTAAGTATGTAGTATGCACACCAGAGCCGCGATAGGTACGAATATATTATGCGCACCAGGCCGGCGATAGGTTTATATATAGTATGTGCCCTGGGGTGGCATAGGTACGTATATAGTAGTGTACAGGGGTGGCGATAGTTACGTATTTAGCATTCGCCCTGGGGTTGCGATAAGTACGTATTCAGCATTCGCACAGGGGCGGCGATATGTACATATTTAGTATTCACACTGGAGCAGTGATAGGTACATATGGTGTATGCACACCGGGGCGGGAATATGTACGTATTTAGCATTCACCCCTGGGCGGAGATAGGTACTTATTTAGCATTCAGCGGTGGCGATAAGTACGTATATAGCATGTGCACATCGGCGGCAATAAGTATGTATATAGTATGTGCACCGGGGCGGTGATAGGCATGTATTTAGCATGTGCACTGGGGCAGCGATCGGTTCATATATAGCACGTGCACCAGGGCGCTGATAGGTACGTATATAGCATGCGCACCGGGGCGGCGAAAGGTACGTATTTAAAATTCACACCGGGGCGGCGATAGGTACGTATATAGCACGCGCACCGGGGCGGCGAACGGTACGTACTTAAAATTCACACCGGAGCGGCGATAGGTACGTATTTAGCATTCACACCGGGGCGACGATAGGTATGTATTTAGCATTCACACTGGGGCGGCGATAGGTATGTATTTAGCATTCACACCGGGGCGGCGATAGGTACGTATTTAGCATTCACACCAGGGTGGCGATAGGTATGTATTTAGCATTCACACCGGGGCAGCGATAGGTATGTATTTAGCATTCGCACCAGGGTGGCGATATGTACGTATTTAGCTTCCGACCCGGGGCAGCGATAGGTACGTATTTAGAATTCACACCGGGGCGGTGATAGGTACGTATTTAGAATTCACACCGGGGCGGCGATAGGTATGTATTTAGCATTCGCACCGGGGCAGCAATTAGTACCTATTTAGCTTCCACACCGGGGCGGCTATAAGTACGTATTCAGAATTTAGGGGTGGCGATAGCTACATATATAACATGTACACATGGGCAGCAATAAGTACGTACATAGCATGCGCTCTGCGGCGGCAGTCAGTACATATATATCACGCGCACCGGGGCGGCGATATGGACGTATATAGCACGTGCACCGGGGCGGCGATAGGTACGTATATAGCACATGCACCGGAACGGCGAAAGGTATGTATTTCGCATTCGCACCGGGGCGGCTATAGGTACGTATTTAGCATTCGCACCAGGCCGGCGATAGGTACGTATTTAGCATTCGCACCAAAGCGGCGATAGGTACGTATTTAGCATTCGCACCAAAGCGGCAATATGTACATATTAATTATTCGCACTAGGGCAGCGATAGGTACTTATGTAGCATGCACACCTGGACGGCGATAGGTACTATTTAGCATTCGCACCGAGGCGGCGATAGGTACTTAAATAGTATCTGCACTGGGGCGGCGATAGGTACATATATAGTATGTGCACTGGGGCGGCAATAGGTACGTATATAGTATGCGCACCGGGGTGATGATAGATACGTATATAGTATGAACACCGGGGCGGAGATAAGTTCTTATATAGAAGGCGCAGATAGAGGTGTTACTTTTTATAGAAATATGATATACTATTGCCCTGGCCAACGTAGGAGAAATGGTGGGGAAGAAACAGCTTTCGCAAAAGGCAAAATTAGAAAGTAGCGCTGAAATGGGGTGACCAGGGAAGAGAAAGGTAGAAAGATAAAGAGACGGCTATAGAGAAAGGGGGGGGGAGAAATAGAAGTTTGTATATAAAGATGTTACACACACGATTTTTCTTCAATTATATGTTTTTATGACCCCGAGCAACGCCGGGTAGCCCCGCTAGTCTCCTATATAAAGGGCAGTTGTCTGTATGTTTGTCTGTTTGTTTGTCTGTTTGTTTGTATGGCCAGATACTCCTCCGACAGGACCCAACAAACAGTCACACGGTTGACATCATTATAACCGGCCAGCCCCGGGACGTATAATATCTCAGAACCGGAAAAAAAAATGGACTCTTCGAGGGTCGACTGAGCACTTTTCTCCAATGGGGGGGTGCCTTTTTCCTCGATTTTCAACGTTGTTTAGTACTAATTTGAGAAAAAAACAAAGAATTTGAGAAATAATGCACCGTCATGATTTTAACAGGAAATGACGTCAGAGGAAATCCCTAACGGCTCTTTTTTGAACATGAGTTTATAGTGAAGCAAGTGTTGCTTAATCACAAACGGCACTTTTTTTGAACACGAGTCCATAGTCAAGCATGGGTTGCTTACTTACTAACGGCACTTTTTTGAACATGAGTCCATAGTGATGCAAGGGTTGCTTAACTCCTAACGGCACTTTTTGATACATGCGTTTATAGTGACGCAAGTGTTGTTTAATCAATAACGGCACTTTTTTTAACATGAGTTCATAGTGAAGCAAGGGTTGCTTAATCCTAACCACATTTTTTCTGTTGACATGATAACATCCTCCTAGGTATTACCTCCTCCTTTTTGAGAGGTGTGAAGTTAGTGTAGTATCAGTAAAATTAAAGTAATAAATAATTATGCTCCCCCACTGTTTTCACTAATATTTGTATGCTCCCCCATTGTTTTCACTAATATTTCTATACATATTGTATACATATTGAAAACTTGGGGTGGGTGTGGGGGGTGTCGGCATTCGCCGGTGTGAGCGCCTCAGGAGAAATTTGGGGAAGATGGGGGGGGGTATCGGCATTCGGCGGTGGGGCGCCTCAGGCCAAATCTGGGGAGGGTGAGTGTCGGCATTCGGCGGTGGGGCGCCTCAGGCGAAATTCGGGGAGGAGTGTCGGCATTCGCCAGTATGAGCGCCTCAGGCCGAATTTGGGGGAGTGTCGGCATTCGCCGGTGTGAGCGACTCAGGCCGAATTTGGTGGAGTGTCGGCATTAGCCGGTGGTGCGCCTCAGGCCAAATTTGGAGATAGGGGATTGTAGGCATAATGCAAAGTCACGATTTTAGCAGGAAATGACGTCAGAGGAAATCCGTAACGGCACTTTTTTGAACATGAGTTTATAGTGAAGCACGGGTTGCCTTATCCCAACGAAACATAAGTTTTTATTGAAGCAACTGTTGCTTAATCCCTAACGGCATTTTTTTGAACATGAGTCCATAGTGAAGCAAGGGTTGCTTAATTCCTAACGGCACTTTTTTGAACATGAATCCACAGTGAAGCCAGGGTTGCTTAATCAATAACGGCACTTTTTTGAACACAGGTTTGTAGTGAAGCCAGGGTTGCTTAATCCTAACTGCATTTCTTCTGTTGACATGATACCATCCTCCCAGGTATAACCTCCTTCTTTTTGAGAGGTGTGAAGTTAGTGTATTATCAGTAAAATTAAAGTAATAAATAATTATGCTCCACCATTGTTTTCACTAATATTTGTATACATATTAAATAACGTCTCAATAAGTAAAGTAAGAAGAAAATAATTATGCTCCACCACTGTTTTCAGTAATATTTGTGTACATATTAAATAACGTCTCAATAAGTAAAGAAAGAAGAAAAATAATTATGCTCCACCATTGTTTTCACTTATATTTTTATACATATGATATAACGTCTCAATAAGTAAAGTAAAAAGAGAAATAATTATGCTCCGCCATTGTTTTCACTAATATTTGTATACATGTTAAATAACATTTTTTTGTTTTGAACTCAAAATATTTCTTAGGGTTGGGGGAGAGTTAAAAATTAGGGGGCTGGAGAGATTTAAGGGTCGGGGAAAATTTTAGGGGTCAGGCCAAATTTTTAGGGGTCAACCCAAATTTTTTTGTTTTTTTTGGTTTTGAAGTCAAAATATTTCTCATGGTTGGGGGAGAGTGAAAAATTAGAGGGCTGGAGAGATTTAGGGGTCGGGGAAAATTTTAGGGGTCAGGACGAACTTTTTAGGGGTCAGGCCAAATTTTTTTTTGTTTTTTTTTGTTTTTTTTTCTTTTGAAGTCAAAATATTTCTCAGGGTTGGGGGAGAGTGAAAAATTAGGGGGCTGGAGAGATTTAAGGGTCGGGGAAAATTTTAGGGGTCAGGACGAACTTTTAAGGGGTCAGGCCAAATTTTTTTGTTTTTTTTTGTTTTGAAGTCAAAATATATCTCATGGTTGGGGGAGAGTGAAAAATTAGGGGGCTGGAGAGATTTAGGGGTCGGGGAAAATTTTAGGGGTCAGGACGAACTTTTTAGGGGTCAGGCCAAATTTTTTTGTTTTTTTTTGTTTTGAAGTCAAAATATTTTTCATGGTTGGAGGAGAGTAAAAAATTAGGGGGCTGGAGAGATTTAGGGGTCATGGAAAATTTTAGGGGTCAGGACGAACTTTTATGGGGTCAGGCCAAATTTTTTTGTTTTTTTTTGTTTTGAAGTCAAAATATTTTTCATGGTTAGAGGAGAGTGAAAAATTAGGGGGCTGGAGAGATTTAGGGGTCGGGGAAAATTTTAGGGGTCAGGACGAACTTTTTAGGGGTCAGGCCAAATTTTTTTGTTTTTTTTTGTTTTGAAGTCAAAATATTTTTCATGGTTGGAGGAGAGTAAAAAATTAGGGGGCTGGAGAGATTTAGGGGTCGGGGAAAATTTTAGGGGTCAGGACGAACTTTTTAGGGGTCAGGCCAAATTTTTTTGTTTTTTTTGTTTTGAAGTCAAAATATATCTCATGGTTGGGGGAGAGTGAAAAATTAGGGGGCTGGAGAGATTTAGGGGTCGGGGAAAATTTTAGGGGTCAGGACGAACTTTTTAGGGGTCAGGCCAAATTTTTTTTTTTTTTTTTTTTTTGTTTTGAAGTCAAAATATTTCTCAGGGTTGGGGGAGAGTGAAAAATTAGGGGGCTGGAGAGATTTAGGGGTCGGGGAAAATTTTAGGGGTCAGGACGAACTTTTTAGGGGTCAGGCCAAATTTTTTTGTTTTTTTTTGTTTTGAAGTCAAAATATTTCTCAGGGTTGGAGGAGAGTAAAAAATTAGGGGTATGGAGAGATTTAGGGGTCGGGGAAAATTTTAGGGGTCAGGACGAACTTTTTAGGGGTCAGGCCAAATTTTTTTGTTTTTTTTTTTGTTTTTTTGTTTTGAAGTCAAAATATTTCTCAGGGTTGGGGGAGAGTGAAAAATTAGGGGGCTGGAGAGATTTAGGGGTCGGGGAAAATTTTAGGGGTCAGGACGAACTTTTTAGGGGTCAGGCCAAATTTTTTTTTTTTTTTTGTTTTGAAGTCAAAATATATCCCATGGTTGGGGGAGAGTGAAAAATTAGGGGGCTGGAGTAATTTAGGGGTCGGGGAAAATTTTAGGGGTCAGGACGAACTTTTTAGGGGTCAGGCCAAATTTTTTTTGTTTTTTTTGTTTTGAAGTCAAAATATTTCTCAGGGTTGGAGGAGAGTAAAAAATTAGGGGTATGGAGAGATTTAGGGGTCGGGGAAAATTTTAGGGGTCAGGACGAACTTTTTAGGGGTCAGGCCAAATTTTTTTTTTTTTTTTTTTGTTTTTTTGTTTTGAAGTCAAAATATTTCTCAGGGTTGGGGGAGAGTGAAAAATTAGGGGGCTGGAGAGATTTAGGGGTCGGGGAAAATTTTAGGGGTCAGGACGAACTTTTTAGGGGTCAGGCCAAATTTTTTTTTTTTTTTTGTTTTGAAGTCAAAATATTTCTCAGGGTTGGAGGAGAGTAAAAAATTAGGGGTATGGAGAGATTTAGGGGTCGGGGAAAATTTTAGGGGTCAGGACGAACTTTTTAGGGGTCAGGCCAAATTTTTTTTTTTTTTTTTTGTTTTTTTGTTTTGAAGTCAAAATATTTCTCAGGGTTGGGGGAGAGTGAAAAATTAGGGGGCTGGAGAGATTTAGGGGTCGGGGAAAATTTTAGGGGTCAGGACGAACTTTTTAGGGGTCAGGCCAAATTTTTTTTTTTTTTTTGTTTTGAAGTCAAAATATATCTCATGGTTGGGGGAGAGTGAAAAATTAGGGGGCTGGAGAGATTTAGGGGTCGGGGAAAATTTTAGGGGTCAGGACGAACTTTTTAGGGGTCAGGCCAAATTTTTTTTTTTTTTTTTTTTTTTTTGAAGTCAAAATATTTCTCAGGGTTGGGGGAGAG
>OY744515.1:196010233-196040233 GCA_963556195.1 Sepiola atlantica
TTTCTCTTTCCTTATTTTCCATATGCTCCTCTTGCTACACATCTTTTACAGTTCTCACTATCAAATATACAGGCATGCGTTCTTCTGATGAATGACATTATTTTGACTCATTACTATTTATCTGGCTTTGGTTATATTATCTATCTATCTATATATATATATATATATATATATATATATATATATATATATACATATATATATATATATATATATATATATAACATCACTCAATACGTTTTTAGCTTAACTGATAACACCAAAAAATAGGAAAATTCGACTTTTTTCAGCAACAGTCTACTTCAAACGTTATACACTGCTAACAATTCGATGACATGTTAGCGCAACAATTTCAATTTTGCTTCAACATACGCCTAAGTTTCCTATATCATTACTTTATATCATCGAAATCTATTTCCTTATACACTTTGGGTTCTGATATCAGGCAGTTGTCAGTGGGAACATATCTGGTGAATACGGTTGAAGCGAAGTACATTTGAAATAGAATTCTTAAAGTTTTGCCATCCTTTTGATCGATTTGTGACATGGTGAATTATCTTCGTGAAAATAACTTTTGTATTTCTTTTGTGGCTTTTTTGACGGTTTCTCCGTAAAACCGCACAAATAATGTTGTATAGCATTCGCTAATGACGGTTCTTCATTTCTCAATAAAATCGAGGAATTAAATATTTGCCGCATTCCAGAACGCAAACATCAAAACCTTGCCTGCTGATGTTTGCTGATTATTTTAAATAAGAGGGATGTTTGAGTTGAGTTTACATATCGCGTCCTAATATACTTTCATTTATGGGTAATATGTAAGAAGTTGATGATCTAAATTCGTGCTGTGATCTCAACTTTTAGTACTACACTTCTTTTTTTAAATACATTTTTTTGATTTCGTCAGCTTTGAAATTAGAAACATTTCTTACTATATATAGGCCATTATCCCTATATAGTCATAGATGCGTCACGTCAATTACATTAGTTTCAGTTAGTACAAGGCCTGGTGTAATAACTCTTTTGATAGAAGTAATTCATCATGTATAATTCAATTAAACTACAATGACTCATTTTTTATTTACTTAATACCGGCGCTACGATAAATTCGGTAAATTTATTGGTTAAGAGGCAGTGTGTTTATCAAACTTAGTATTTTCTAATATAATTTTAAGGATTCTGTTTTATTTCATTTTGGTTTTGCTGGTATCATGTAATATTATGATGTATAATTTTATAATTATTTGTAACAAGAATTGTTCTTTTTATTATCACTTCAGCTTAATAATAAGTATAACTATAATAGGGTTAATAAATATTGATTGAATTTTTTTAATAAACTGGTTCTATATGAATGAATTTCTTTAAAGGCCAGTAAACTACAATATATATATATATATATATATATATATATATATATATATATATATATATATATATGAATTGAGTAAGTAGGTAACCTGATAAACTGGGAAATTAGTGATGAGGAAGAGTCATTCCATCTGTGTGTTTATAATATTGATTGTTATTATAAACCCAGTTGTGTGTAAGTAAACTTTACTATCCTAATTCTTAAGTAGTATCAACAGTGCAATGAGTATACTGTGTCTGCGCTACTTTGAATCGTCTTACCTGTAATATGCGTTGTAATATTGATTATACAGTTATATCTGTCTTTTTGGGGTGTGGTTTTAACAATTTCTTGCCGACAGAAGTGTGTATATTCGTCTAGGCTGTACTTGCTTGTTGTGTCAAGACGTATGTGTATGGCATTATGTTTTCTTGAGACGTGGGTATGGATGGGATAGTTCTAAGTGGTAAGAAATGTATGTGCGGATTTGCGTGTGTTATGACTATTATGCACGTACACATATGCCTTTGACGCATGCATGCGATTGATGTGTACAGTTCTCCAATGTGTGTATGTATAGTAAAGGGGTAACTTGGATTGCTCTAGTCGGTGATGATAACATTTGCCATGAGAAAAAGGGTTCACCTCCGCAGTTGTAAACCTGACAATTACGGCGTCGTCCACTTGATTGCCACGATATTTACACCTCTGACTTTCTTCGGGCAATGTAATCATTATTGTTGCCGTCTCAGTTGTGTGCACTTAGCGTATAAATGCGAGTTAATTTTTTTATACTGCTTTAATGTTCATATGCAGTTATACATAAATAAATAAATAATATATATATATATATATATATATATATATATATATATATATTTATGAAAAAGACATATCTATAAATACCTGTTTTATTTTTTGTAATTACCGATGACGTAGAGACTAAGTTTTCACAAGGATAACTTATTTATCAAAACTGATTTCGAAAATAAAAGCTCAGAAATGAAATATCTTGCTAATTATCGTATTCCTGTTGCCTGATGGAGGGGCGGGTCTTCTTTTCACAATTTTGTTAAACGACTCAATTGGGATTTCTTTTCAGAGATGATCGATACCAATTCGTTGGAAGAAATGAGAACCAATTATTATTTACTTTGAGGGAATGTTTAATTTGTGTGTGTACTATCTGAGGGTGCATGAGTGTGTGTGTGTGTTTATTAACCGCATCATACAAAACGACAGGAGTAGATTCTTATTAACCTACGGGCATTTTCTAAATCAAATAAGATGCTCTATGGTTATTTGTATGATTAGTGCTCGACTGAGCTCTAATCTGTAGTTCTCCCGTGTAAAAAAGGTCACAACACACCCACGCATTGAATAATTCATGTTAATCGATATGTGTGCAAAACCTAATCAGAGCATCCATGAGCAAAGTTTCTCTCCGATAACTAACTGTTTGTGGAACAAAATACCGCCGGGCTGAATTCTAGCTGCCATTAACAGTCGTTCCCAAGTCTAATGTAAATAAATGTATGTTTAGCTGTCATCATAACTAATTAAATCATGCCCAGTTTCAACCATCGTTACCAATCCTCACCGTAAACCTGACAAACTCAGTAACTCGTATTCTTGAGTTGCCTCTGGTACTTGATAAGTGCTGACTCATTATTAAAAATAAATAATAACATTACTATTTTTTGTGATGCGCATCAAACAAGTATACCCAACAACCGGCGTCATTTAGTGACCCTATATTGAATCGGTATTTATCAGGCATTCTCCATGATGCTCTTCTCAAATGTAGTCACGACAATTTCCTCTTTGATATATTACTTCACCCCCTTTTTTGTTTAGCATGGCTGGCGGGCCACTTCATTGTATGTTATCCAATAGGCCCATGCCATAGGGTGCTTACATCTTATGACATTATCGACTACCCCTTGTCTCTTCTATAGGAGGGCAAACCCCCGTCACACTTTTTTCCCTGAGAAGTTTTAATCTTTAAAAGAATTGAATGAACATGTTGAAGAATGTAATCAATGAAGACTATGGAAATTGTAACGTTTATTCCTCCTTTTGCTGCACTACGGTAGCACATTACAGACGTGACGTGTAATGCACCTGTATACAACGCCATCAATCACATGCCTAATTTATCGGTGCTTACCTGGCATTTCCCAGGAGTTATTTAGTCTCCTTTTTGCTTTGATCTTTAGCTATGCCGTTTATATCGACCACATTATTATTTGTAAACAGAAGGTTATATGTTAATACATTTATTCCGGTGTATCTTTGTCATTGAATTATAAATTAACCAAAATATAAAACTATTACAGATTATGTTAAGTTAATTTTATTTAAATCTTTATTAATAAAAGGATTTTGGATGTAAATAGCTCCCAGATATTTAGATATTCAAATCCAGGATCATTTTTAAATTCATTTAAATACATAAACCATTTCTTATCAGACGTGCAAAACATTCTCAAATTCCTATAAAAGTTAAATAAGTCCTAAAATAATTGTTTTGTTAGACTATTAACAAAAGGTATAAATGTTTATGAAGAAATAAACAATCTATCCTGCTTGATGCTATTGGATTACTTATAAATAAACAAAAAAACATTAAATATTTAATTATCTAAGTTACGTTTACGCTAGTAAAAACACACGAGAAGTGATCACAGTTTTAAGATAAATGTGACACTGAATATTCATTAATATGATTTCTATTCATGACTTTAATGAACTATCAAGTCAACATGAATAAAATATGTACATTACGATGTGATAACTTTCGTTTAATTGATATGTTCTGTGCGTTGTATTGTTATGTAAATTTGATCTCAAATAGAGATATTTAAGAAACAAAAATGTAAATCTAAAATCTAATTTGAATGATGAAGAAAACATGATGTCGGTGTAATTTTATCGATAATTTTAAATTAGTCTTTGCATATTATAAAAAGGTAAATATTATCGAATAAAACAAGTTTTGAAAAAAAACGATAATTCATTTTACTTGCACTCGTGGTTCCATATAAAAGTACACAACCATTTTTAATATTTAAATATTGAATGGAAACCATTACGAATAAAGTGCAGTGTATATTGTGTTATATATACGTATACATAAATGCTAATGTTTAATCGATGTATTTCTTCTTTTTGAATTATAATTATCATGTGTGTTGTTGAACATTTAAAAGAATTAAAACTCTTGAACAAATAATGAATTTCATGAGTTTTTGGTCATAATATTTAGGGCAATTTAATTATTAAAATTAGTGATGATATTATTTTTCTTCCCAAGCTCGCTACTAAATCGTATTCAATTATAAAAGAATTGGCCTTTTGATAATAGACAGAACGTAATGTTTACTAAAAATAATGATAAACACATATTGACTCCATCAGCATTAATTTAATTTGAACTGTTTAAAAAATGATTATACAAATTATGCATGCAAACAGTGGGCTTAGATGTTCTGGTCTGCCATATATACAGTACTTCAACGTACTAATTTTGTGTTATAAATTCAAATAAAAGTGAACAGTTATTGTGTAATAGATGAGGTATGAATGAAAAAGAAATCTCAAATTTAGCCATTAATATAGTTATAAGTATAGTAATAATAAATAATGCCTCATTAGAATAATTAACCACTTTACTCTGTAGATGACTGTGATCAGGTATCACGATTATATTTTATGAATATTCACTAAATATTTATTTAATAGAAAACACGTTATACATCTACTACAACAATACCCGTCACAGACCGTGTGAAATAATTTTACCAAACAAAACAGTTTTGCACCATTTCATGTCATAATTAATATATAACGATGCTAGATTTTTTGATTTTACTCCTTATTCTAATTCGCATTTGAATAAATGATATGATCATGATTTCAGAAAAGATCTATGATTAAAGACTTAAGCATAATAGCTCTTAAGAAATTGAAATCCGGAAAAGCTTGCTACATCGCTGTCCAATGAATGTGAACTAAATATTATTCAAACTTGCAATATATTAATGTGTAAATGAAATGTCATATGTTGACCTCTAAATAACCTCTTGAAATACTCTAAAGTAACTTACATCTCGAGAATATTTAATAATAGATATATACTACATATTCTAAAAAAATAAAGTCGGAAGTTTTTGAATTTTTACACAGAGTTATCGGTCAATCTTTAGCCACTTTGCATGAAACTAAATACAATTTCAAATAGCCAACCGTACGATTTTATACGCCTAGCAGCGTTAACATGTTTATAAGTTGTTATTTTCATAGATCATAATGCACAGACACATAATATAAACAATACATATAACTTTTATAAAGTGTATGATACCTGATCAAATAACATACCTAATTGTTTATGAAAGCCACTCAGAAATGTATCAAAATGAATACTAACAGTGGCAGCGCAATATTGATGGGAAAATAAATTAACAGAAGCAATGCATAAAGTATGTCGGCATTTGTTACGAAACAGTCGCCTTAGTAAGTACATGCCACACATAGAAAGCATTAGTATTGCTGGGAGGTTTACTTCATTAAATAATCGCAAACTGCTATTTGACGGGTTCACATCTATAAACACAAACTATATTGCAATTGGTTAACACAATTAGCGATTTTTCAATTAGCAACCATAGAGACAGACCGATAAACTTGTATACATTTCATTTAACGTGTTCTGATTGCATGTAAGCACGGCTATCTGACAGGTCTGTGTGAGCGCACAACTCGAGATCGTGAATGTCCGATCAAATGCGACAAGTACGAGCGTGGACCGGAAATAACAGTGAGAGTAATTGCGTGACGTAATTCATGATCACTAACACATACATTTGTTTATGTAAGTGATCATCACAAGTGTGCATCTATTCTGTTCATTGTAAATATTAGAAAATGCGGAAACTATAGTTATAATTAAAGTTATTGCGTAGAGTTTAGATTCTAATGAATTTCAATAGATTTGCTGAATACATATATCTGTTGATCTAACGTTAGGGATGTGTATTTGTTTATATGTTGTATGCACATGATTCACTATTTACGTACATTTGTATCCTGCATATTCACGAAACTATATACATAAGCATACATACAGGCACACAAATACGTTTATATTCAGTTCAGTACATATATAATATATATATATATATATACAATGTTGTGCCTATATTATGTAATGGATGTTATACAGGTGTTTTCCAGAATTAATATAACTCGGTTCTCCCTGTGACGTATCCTGTCAGTTCTTAATGAGATTATTATGGTTTATATGTCTGGTATTTATTATGTGTGTGTGTGTGTGTTTGTTTGTTTGTTTTGTTTTTACGGCATACCAACCTTTTTTCAGGTTATTTAATTCCGAATCAAATGTATTTTTAAAGGTTTTTTTGAAGAAAGTAAATAAAAATAAATAAATATTTTGAAAAGGAATTTGATGAACTCCTTTCTTTTTTTAAACATATCATTTATTTCCGATTAATTTAACACAAAATCAAGCTTGATTTAGATGTCTTTAGACAGATCGACAGCTTCCAAAAAACTCATTATTGTCTCTACTTTATTCTTCTTAAACAGTTCCTTTATTGTACCTTCAGTCTGGCATGCATAGCATATTAGTTGCTGTTCGTCTTTAAGCAAGAAGGGATGTGTAATCCTTGTGACTGATGCGATGTCTGCACAACACTATTTCATCCTTTCGGCGTTTTCGTGTGCTCTTTTTCCTATCTCCTATGGTAATTTTGATCGCTAGGAGTGTGTTATGGATATTGCTACTCCAACGTTCTTGTCTTTGTTGTTGGATATATTTGTCGATCTTCGTTTTGAAATCTGTATAGAAAATCTTAAAAATAGTCTCCTGAGCCATGCCTAAAGCAGACCTGGCCCCCCTATCAGCCTTGTCGTTTCCTCTGATTCCGATATTACTTGGGGTCCAACACAGTACACTTTCATTATCCTTTGATAAACATTCAATTTTACAAAACACTTTGGTCACCAATGGATTGTCAAAGGTCCTGTTCCGCAGTGATATTAATACAGACCAAGAGTCCGAAAAGATGATATTTTTATTTTTTGATTTAAAAATAAAATTATGCGCCATATCTACTGCACATGCCTCTGCGTTAAATATGGAAGTGCCACTAAGGAGACGCTTCTTATTCACATTATTGTTGTAAATTGCAGCAAAACATGTTGCTACTTCATGTGTTGATTCATCTTAGCAAAATTTTCAGATTGCCTGTGAATGTTAGGCCAAGAAGTTCGAATGATTCACTCTCAGCTAGTGTTATTTACTATAGAAACCAGTTGCTGATTATAATTAGCAAAGGAAATGCACTTTGTTATACTAATATTTAATGTTAGCATTCGACTAAACACTGAAGGTATTTTTTAAGGATTTTTAAGGATTCAGACATGTTCATAAAGGTGTGCATTAGTTTCGCCTACATGTCTAGATTAGTGTGGTGTCATTAGCAAATCTACCCATGTCTGAATAATTGCATGAGGGAGGTCATATAAGTCTCAGTAATAATATAGATTAAATTACGGACTCCTGTGGCATCCTCGCATTAATATCGTGTTTTTTTAGATGTACGGTCAGTAAGGACAACCTGAATAAATGTTTGGCTAAGAAGGCTCTGATTACATTAAACATTAATCAAGTAATACCGTACGAATACTTTCATGCCCGAAATGGCGTTTGATATATTAAACTCTATCTCTGTATCTTCGCCTGCCTTGTCCAATGTATGGTATATGCATTCAAAGCTAATTGTGAAGATATCCTCAGTAGGAGGTGATTGCCTAAATTTATAGTGTTTATAAAAAATTAAAACTTTAAGTGTAATTAACGATTCGAAGATTTTAGCAAACAGCGGGAGGAGACTGATATAGCGATTGTTTTGCGGGTCGATACTTTCATCAAAATTCTTGAATACTGGTACCACAGAGGCAATTTTTTATTTGTCTGGAAAGCAAGATTCTGCAAGCCATTTAGTGTAGAGTCTGCGGAAGACGAGGGCACGATCAACAGAGTATCTATTTATTCATATCGCAAGGATAATATCTGCCCCACATCCTTTGAAAGTGTCATTTCTTTTATGATATACTTCTGACAGGTAAAGGAGTGGGATTATTATATCACCAGGTGTAGCTTCTATTGGCAGTGACAATTTGGAAGAAAGTGGATATTTTGGGTGTAAGATGGAGTTCAAAGCGAACCGCTGAGAAAGCAGTTCAGTCTTCTCGATCGTAATTCTCGAGTGGTCATTGTTAACCACACCATTATTAACCACACCATTATAGATATTCCATAAATCACGAGTTTATAATTTCTGCGACGCAATGCGTTTTCTGGTAGACTCGTTATACTTACACTTGGCATCGACTATTATACTGTTACAACCATTTATTGAGGCTATATTTTTGTGTATATTTGTATTTAACTTATGGTGGTTTAATTAGCGGAATGCTTGCTGCCTACACGGAAAAGCAGCTACACAGGTTGACGAGAACTATTGTGGCAAGTGGGGCTTGCTATATAATTTCAGCGTGAGCCATGGGCTTGGAGGTCTGTTTTGACGCATTTAGTTATCTTATTGGGCACTGTTCAACGAAGAGAAAATAGGTTTTACTCTATGGGGCACCTCTACTGCCATCTTTAATCGATTCTCAATCATCCAGTTTGTAATATCTCGTCATTTTGAGCACGATATTTTCAGCTTGTAGTCGAACGTTTCCCGGGATATCTACCATTGTAACAGGATGGCCAGTGTTAGCTTAATTATTACATATGCAACTAATAAAAATTGAGTATTTTTAACGTAATACCATGTATAATGTGACGCTAATTCTTACGTCACGGACTTTTAATTGTTAATGTGTCTCCTGGATAACCAATTTGGAATTTGCCGTCCAACTGATTTCACACGCGCGTTCAGCGGTTGCATTTGAGAAATAATCTCTATTCTCTAGTGTTTTTATTCGTCACCTAAAGGTTATTTAGCAGGAGATGGAATGAGTTAGTGATACTTATGAAACATAATTATTTTAAGTTTTACACAAGAAACATTGAAAAAAATTATAATAAAGACACATAATTATCTCATCTTTTACAATGTATACTTATAAATGGAGAGAGATAGAGATATTTGTGTGTGTTTCGACTTAGAGGGAACCAGATCTGTTAAAGTTCCTATTCGATCGTTAATCAGAGCTTGTTATGTGTCTCTTTTGAATGCAACATAATTAAGTAGAAACGCTGCAACATCCTGTGAAAGATCCCGCTCGCTTCTTGTGTCCTTCCATTATCATCGACGCTAACAATCCTCGAATCTCTGCCATTAAAACAAACACGCCACGAACGGTAATTAGCGTCCGAACAAGATGGAGGAGAAAGTGGTAGCGGGAGACAAGAGGAGAGACAGTCGGGGTAATTAAAAGGAAATCAATGTCCATTTCGTATGTGCAATATACATAATCAGAATGTTTCTACGAAATTACTGCCAAACATATATCGATCAGAAAAATGCGAAATTACAAGCCTGATAAGATTTATTTTATTTTCCCTTCTATTTTCCTTATTTTAAAGATTCCGAGATTTTAGAGTACTTCATCGAACATTAGATGTTGGGCTGCACATCAAATAATCAGTTCTAGATGAAGATTAAATTAGATCTTACATGCAAGAAGTATATAACAAGTAAAGTTCATCAGAATCCACCAAAATTTGACAGCTTACTTGATGTGTAGACGTGTATATATTTTACGAAAATATGTGCATTATTCGCGTGTTTCTAGAAAAAGAGTCACACTGTTAGAAAAAAAGTACTTACTATTATTAGCATTTACAATTGTCCTAAAACATTGCTATTTCAATTTAAAATAAGTTTCTATGATTTGTAAGACGTGTCACGCAGACTATCGTAATATCCGGTGTAATACTAACCCTCTCCTTTAAAAAGTGGTGCTGCCTTTTATATAAGTATGTATATAGATATTTTTAATTATACCTATACACACATACGTGTAGATGTTTCTAATTTCGTATACACATAGCTGTAAGATTGTGAGCTACATCGAACGTGTTTCTCGTACGTTTTCAGTATTACCCTGTTAGCGATTTGTATGGTTGATCTTCTCTCATTTGATCCAACAACGGGGCGATGAGTGAATGTATCCACCACTTTTCTTCTGTCACGGGCTAATTTCTGAGTGGTGCGGGCTTCAATGACACTGGAGCACATTTCGGTCGAGATGGGATAATTCCCGGTTTAGAGAACATTTCCCACAACTTTCTGATTTAAAACAGGGCAACATAAACAGACTTATCCTCTCGATTGGGGTTACATTTGAAAGGATACGTTTTAGTTTTGCGTAACATATTCTTTTTTCTTTCACAATATACTATATCCTTTTATGCTACATCTTTTATTAATACATTTCTCTATTTACTGATAAATTATATTTTGTTTTACTTATATTTGAGATATAATCGTCGTTAATTTTGTTCTAGTGGCAAGTATTATACTGTAGACCAGCTTGATCTATACAGCTGTTTAAGCATTGTATTGTCGATTAACATAACTAAATATAGCGCCCGCCAGCTCATGAATCTATGTTCTATTCTATCTACATCGTGCGTTTCCTTCAATTTGAAAACATCCCAGTATCATATCATAGGAATTTCGATACTGTTTAATATGGACGATAACACTTAGGCGAAGTGTCTGAACGATTAGTATTCATTGAGAGAATTCACTAACGTCTTACACGTATACAAATGAATGATAGAAGGAAATTACTTTAAAAATAATTAAATCTCATCAGAAAAATGGCCGACACTAACATGATCCCCATGCTATCATAAGGTCTACCGAGCAGTTCAAATTTATTGAAATATAGAAAAGTTACAGTTTCATAAATGCTAAGCATATGTCCTCAGTGCTAGGAAGAACACATCATACGAGACTTGTTTATACTTACGAGTCGTCGCTCGTCAATGTCCAAACGTCACTCGAGCATGACATTTAATTAACTTGTTTAAGATGGATGGCGAGACTAACATCTTGAGGATTGCAGATGAGTGTCTGATCCGATATTAATGTTATTATTGAAAAAGACGACTCAACCAAGTAGGTGTTAACATTGGATTTAGCTGCGAAGCAGTGCCGTAGAATTGCTTCCAACTGACTGGCAGTTCTTGGAAACACACCCTGCTAATGGACGTTCCGTTTATCATTAGATACACAGAGAAAGACAATTACATATGTAAAGTATTACCGGCCATTAATAGCCATGCGGTGATGATACCGAATATAACATTCGAGATCGTGGCATATTAGTTTGCGTGAGAATGCGTTTATAGAAAAAATTACATGTTATACTTATAATTTAAAGGATGTTGGGCACTTACATTCTTGTTATTAACTGCTCATAATTAATTACGAAAATATCACTTAAAATAAATTAATAATAATAAGATGTGTATTGCATATGGTTTGTATTTCGGCATCTATATAGGTAGCAGCATTCGCTACCAGCTCCCCAAGCTTCTTTGAAACATCATCTGAGGTTACAAGTAGCTCTTTGTATTTGTTTACTTACTGTGTCACCTTTTATCAAGGCTCAAAACATTCACAGATAAGGGTTAATGGGATTGTCGAATTATCAGTTTAGTAATGTTGAATACTATGAAACACCAACTCAAAATAACAGCCGATCCAGTAAAAAGTAAATAGTTCCATCTCTTCCAGGAACATCAATCATGAAAATGATCGACTAAAACGCAAATAAACGTGGCGGCCTCGCAACTCTCGCTTACTTTTATTGTGTTTACTCCTCGGATTCAATTACTACGTTACAGACTGTGCGTTTTGACAGAATAGTATGTTAAATATTAGCAACCGAACTAGAGTTCTTAAGACATCTTTTAAATTGCTTGGAACCCGAAAGTTCTGTTTAAGAATATTAATCATTTCACGATGTGGTTTTAATGAGTGTTTAAACAGTCTACAATTTTCTGTAATGTTAATCGGTTTTTATAATTTTATTTTTTCATAATACAATTAATTTGATTTAAGGAAATAAAAGGTTATTATATCACGCTAGATTTTAGCGTTTAGAAAGTAATTATATATTTAAAGAGATAAATTAATATTATTTATCCCAAATATTTGTTGTTAAACAATTCAATAACATTCGACATATCATTATTGATACTAGATTTACAAATGTTATAATTATAAATAGATGAGCATTTACTTAAAATGTATATCAATCAGTGTATTGATATTATTAATACATAATGTGTTCAAGTGTGTCAAACTACACACGATTAAATAGGTATCTAAATAAAAAGCCTGTTGATTTAAACATATACATAATGTGTTTTGTAACGTGAAAACACGCCACAGGATGTACAACGTCGTGTATCTATTCTAATCCTACACCTAACTTTTTTCTGTCCTCAGATATCCTTAATCAATTTTTTTTGGACTCAATAAAAAGCGTATCTTTTGGGGTGGCTTGATTTTTGTTTTCCAAAGAATAAAAACCGATCTTACTCCAAAAACTGCCGTCGTATAAAGGTAAGTTAATATGAACAGGTCATTCGTTGTGTCAGGCCTTTCATATTTAATATGTAATATATAATTTGTTTAATTTGACATTGTTGATGATAAATAGAGTAGAAACAAAGTAGTGCAAAAAAGCCATTAGACTGCGAAGAAAGTTTGAAAAACAGCCAACTACAACAAATTTAATAGAGTTCAAACAAAATAGGGCCCGAAGGATGATCAAAGCAGCACAAAAAAATGCTGGTAGGAATATGTTGGCATATTAAATTCCTCTTCCAAACCAAAATAAGGTTGGGAAATGATCGGCAAAATTGCAGGTAAACATCAGAATAAACCAATCAAACACCTTTCCAGGGATGGCTGCACAATAGCGGATAAAAAAGACATCTCAAATCAGCTAGATGAGACGTTTGCGAAACACTCCTCAGGTCACGACGGAAAAAAGCAGTTTCTTACCACCAAGAGAAACGCAGAAAAGCCCGAGTTAAATTTAGAATCCAAAAATCTGGAGAAATGCAATAGTCCATTTGCATTAAAGGACTCTATTGAGAGATATCATAACACTGCTGCGGGACCGCATGAAGTCCATTATGAATTTTTAAAACAACTACCAGGAGGGTCGCTTAAATTACTCTTGAAGATATATGATAAAATATGGGCAGAGGGAAAACTCCCAGACATCTAGAAACAAACCAGTAATGCCAATCCCAAAGCCGGACAAATACAGCTCTGATCCACAAAACTACAGGCTAATCTCCTTGACCAGTTGTTCATGAAAACCAATTGAGAGGATGATAAACAATAGATTAATTTGGTATTTAGAATCCAATCGCCTTATTACTAATCTAAATGGTGACTCCGCAATAAAAGAGGCACAATGGACCACTTGGTTCGTTGGGAGACTACCATCAGAGTAAGCTACATTAAAAAAGAGCATCTAGTAGCTGCCTTCTTTTATTAGAGAAGGCAGAAGACACAACATGGAACTATGGCGGCATGAGAGATTTGTATGATATCCGTTTGAAGGTAGATTGCCACACTTTATTGACAGGTTTTTGTCAAACCGAAAATTTCGAGTTCGCGTTGGATCTCTTCTGTCTGATATGAAAACTCAGGAAGAGGGTGTTCCACAAGGCAGCGTGCTATCTGTGACTCTGTTCAGCATAAAAATAAACAATATAATAAAAAAGCTTATTACCCGGAGTGGATGGATCTCTATACGTGGACGACTTCCTCATATACAACAAGTCTAAGCATATGCATACCATTCAGCGAAAATTGCAACAATGCCTGAATAAAGTAAACAAATGGACAACAGATAATGGTTTCCGATTTTCTCAAGCAAAAACAAAATGTGTCTATTTTTGTCAGAAAATTGCATAACGACCCAAGCATGAAACTTGATGGAGGGAAATTCCAATCGTAGATCAATATACGTGTCTAGGAGTAATTTTCGATAGAGAAGTGACCTTTATTCCCCCGCCTGAAATATTTAAGGGTTAAATGTAATAGAACATTACAACTACTACGTGTCATAGGCCACACTGAGTTGGGTGCAGACCGAATCACCCTATTAAAACAATATAGGTTGTTGATTAGATCCAAATTGGACTATGGTATTTTTATATATAGCCAGAAAGACCTATCTAAAGATACTTGATCCGATTACCCATGGACGACTAAGGTTAGTCTTTCGGGCCTTCAGAACATCGCCTGTTAGGAGTTTCTATGTAGAAGCTGACACGGCACCTGCAGATATCAGAGGTGAAAAATTAGGTCTGCAATATTATGTAAAACTGAAAACCTGTTCATCAAATCCTGCATATGATGGTACATTCCATCCAAAATACAGGGAATTATTCCAAAGGAATGAAAGAGTTATAAGACCATTTGACCGTCGAATAGAAATGATTAACAAAGAAGCAGGAGTGTGTCGGGCGAAAATACATGATACAATTATACCAAAGATCCCACCTAGGACCATGAAGAGCATACTGACCTTAAGCAGACTACACAAACAAAAAAAACATCCTCTAATTTTCCACGAGGAATTGGAGAAAGTCGAAGACAAGTATCCAGGGCATATGCACAGCTTCACAGATGAATCAACACATGAAGTAGCAACATGTTTTGCTGCAATTTACAACAATAATGTAAATAAGAAGCGTCTCCTAAGTGGCACTTCCATATTTAACGCAGAAGCATGTGCAGTAGATATGGCGCATAATTTTATTTTTAAATCCAAAAATAAAAATATCATCTTTTCGGACTCTTGGTCTGTATTAATATCACTGCGGAACAGGAAATTTGACAATCCATTAGTGACTTTCCCCTCTACGGTGCTAAAAACGTCTTACATCTGCCAGTACTAAATATCCCTACGAGCACATTATTCGCCTATGCATGGGGAATATTTTTGTAACATCTCGCCCTTTTCCTCAAAAACTAATCTCCACCTCTTAGACAGGGTACACATAGAACTTCTAATGTTATACATCCCGCACTGTCAACCAAGTTTTAACCCCATCACTGAAACTTTGTATTTGTGCACTTTTTTTTACAAGTACTTCAATATAATGTTAACCCCAAAACTTGCAGAACTGGTGTCTTCTCAACGTAAATGCACACGACCAACTCGACAATCAGCAGAGTCCCACTCTATTATAGAAGCCTCAATGTGCCGGAAAGCTTCCAACTCTAATAGCTTCATTCTTCAAACTGAAAGGCTTTGGAATCCCCACCCCGTGATCCATATTTCACTTACTGTACTAACTGTTCTTAAGTTTCGAGCAGTAGGTAGCAACCCGAAATAAAAATAAAAATAAACTCCTCTTTCTCTCCTTCTTCTTCTTCGCTTTCGTACTCTCTCTTCTTCTTTCTATCACTTTAGACGACGGCAGCACCTGTTGCTCAGGCAAACTGCTCGCTATCTTACCAAAACATTGACTGCGCTTATCGTGCAGCCTCCTTCCCACAATCCGTCTCCGCCGGAAGCACTTCTGTTTCCGCCGGAAGTACTTCCTTCCCATAAAACGCATTGCTCTTTCTCTTTCTTTTCCCTCTTTGTGCCCGGCTCCCCACACGAGGTAAGTCGTACGTTTGTCGTCGTCTCATTCAAATGTACAACACTAACATGCAGGAATTTCTATCTAATTTGAATAAACATTTCGATGCACACATCATCGCTAAGGAGTTATCTGTATATATTGTTAGTGATTAAACAGTCATCTACATACGCCTCTGTAGCAATGTGCTTTGTTTCGACTGAATAAAAGTACAAATTATTTAAATAATTACTACCCTGGTTTTACTACCATTAACCTCTCCCGCTGGCTCACCATGCACCAAGTAACTTGTTGCTCACTTAACCAAAATTTACAGAAATATAACTACCATTATTTACATCTAATTTAAGTCAATAACACGAAAATAATACATTCTGAACCTAACTTAATATGAGTAAATTTACTCGAAGCTATCTTTGTTAAAACCCATTTGAAAGGCTTTACGTAATAGATTTCTCCTGTTACTTTAAAAAATGAATACTTGTTCGATGTAATTGCGTTAAATGTATTATAGACGGGTATGTTGTGAACTTACCTGTGTCGGCTTTTATTTCTATATCGAGGAAGAGTATTTTGTTATTTATATGTATTTCGTGCGTGACATGTTCACTCCGTTTTACCATTTACTTTAAATAAATAAAAACAAATAACATTTAATAAGAAATAACCCAACATTGGGGGCGGTTTACTTAAAAAACTAGTAATGCTGTATGTGTGTGTAAATACCCTATGGGGGAATGTGTCTCCAAATACAACACATATCGGTATGACTAGGACTAGTACATCGTTGTCTTACATGCAACTTCTCCTTCTTCATAGATCTATTTACCAACACTTAGTAAACACGATACCCCCCCCCCAAAAAAAGAATGAAGGGACATATTAGTCAAAAACACTGTCATCCCCACTGTCTCACATTGTAAACTTCGTCTCCCCTATAATTGAAGCCTTTCTCATTCGAGCAAAAAAAGCAAAACACTTTTCAATCAAGGGAGAGAAGGTATACTTAAATGCCTTTAATATATAAAAAAACAGTTTTCATCGAGTTTCTTAATGAATTCACCAGTTTTAGTTTGCATAACTCCTCACGTGCCTTAAAAAACGTTAGCAGTTTTGGCGAGTTCCTGTTCACACTCGAACAGAACATTAGATCATTAGTCCGTCAACATAAACAGATCAATCAAAAACGAAACACACATGAATTTTCCCTGTTGTTTAATTAAACATCCATCAGTGACGAAATGTGGCTTAAGTAATATATATATATATATATATATATATTATTGTTGTGGTTGCAAGGTTGAACAATAATTAGTGAGGAATACAATGAAGACGCAAACAACAAGGAGAATGCAATAATCAGTGTATTAAAGAAAAGGTATAGTTACAGTATGTACAAATGAAGGTGTCGAGTCAGAGAGTCTTGGTGGGAGGACATGTACGCTCTTCGGCGTCACTTCCGGTGGCATTTAGGTAACACACACTAAGGCCAACCTAGGCTTGCCATTTATAGTGTAACGTTATTCGTATATGCAAATTAGTGGTTGCCACCACAACAATTATATTTGCCTTTAAAACAATGTTATTAAGAACTCCTTTGAATAAGATGTTGAACATTATTATTGATCTCATCTGTATTACTTAGATTGTCTTTTTCTTTAATAGCCAAAAAGTAAGAGCGTATCACTTAAATTCGATATTGTACTGAGTTTATCATATTTCAAAGAAAAACATGACTGGCCGACGAAAAAGCTACTTTTAAACATATCACACAGACAAATACAATTATATTTCCAAATTAAGACCGACAACAGGGAGAAAAGGGGTTTTAAAATTTACGACTGACGGATCGATGTTTGCTATTTTAAACATAAACGTGAACACACGACGAACTTCTATTTTAAAATTTGAAAGACGAACAGAAATGTCACCGAGTGGCTCCACAAATAGTAACCAAGACATTCAACAAATTAAATGTGAAATTAAATTCACAATTCTTAAATTCAACCACATTTAGTACAAAACAATTTCAAGCAATGCTTGACTTGTCCGTTAAGTTTCAATCGTAAACTTTAAATAAGCTGCTTTAAATATGCATATTTTCTTTTAGACACGCCTTAATACGACACGAAAAATATTCGAAATCTGACTTTTCTTTTTTGCCTTATAATTAGTCGCGTTGTCGTATTCAGCTTTAAATGTACGACTGTTCGCTGCGTCATTAATCGTAAGCTCACCTGTAAATGTATTTTGTGTGGATATATACGAAGCAGGTATTTATGTTGTCTTTTATCAATTTTTACTTAGAGTTTTTAAAAAGCTACTCTATTTTACTCTTCCTTGCAATAATCCCTTTTTATAAATCGAAATTGTTCACCATTTTACAAACATTTTCATAGTTTTGGAGTTGGATAACCATAGCATAACTATAAGCGTGGCAGACGCTATATTACTATTGAAAACTTGCAACACTAAAAATATAAATATATTTACGCATAAACATTTAAATGCCCGCGATTGGCAAGTACAATGCTACTAAAACTAAAACAAATAATATGTGATAGTCGAAGAAGTAAAATATATTGTCGAATGTCATGAAACTCCATCTATAATATTTGCTTTTCATCATTCACGTATATGATGATAGACAAGATAAGTGAAAATCTATCTAACAATATACAGTTAGATGAAGAAATATCGTGATTATCTGCTAAAAGATCATTTCACATTTCCGGAGTGAGTTCGATTATGTGTTACTTTCAAGTCTTGCCATTAATTAAGCACAGTTATTTTCCTTCATTTTTAAATGGAGTTTGCGATTGCATTTCTACTCATAAAACGCTGGGGAGTGTGCATTAATTAAACGAAAATGCATGCCAACTTTTATATTATTTTTTATATTCCAGTATCAGAATGGAAAACATTAAAATATGTGAATACTGCTACGATAAACATGATATATATATATATATATATAATCTGTTCTTATTTTATTAATAAATATCGTATCTATACATGCCTTCAAAAGGTGTTTAGCCTTATTTATTATTACAATCTTTAAAAGAGGTTTAAAAATAAATACCTATAAACTCTTATTTTTAATACAAACTTCGCGGGCATGGGCGTTACCTCGTATTTAAAAGTGAAGAACCGTTATAA
This sequence comes from Sepiola atlantica, assembly GCA_963556195.1. Lineage (NCBI taxonomy): Eukaryota > Metazoa > Mollusca > Cephalopoda > Sepiida > Sepiolidae > Sepiola > Sepiola atlantica. Next base: position 196,029,418 of record OY744515.1, read on the forward strand.
CACAACGGTCATTTTCCATCTTTACGAACTGATACAAACATACGGAACTATTACAACTTCTCACGTTGTAGATGATAGGTATCTTGCGAAATTATTCGTCAAAAGATCAAAGTAAAAATGAAGATAAAGGAAGAACATCTGTTCTCATTTTATTTTATTAATACATATCTCATCTGAACATGCGTATACAGGCTTTAACACTTTTCAATTAAATCAGTATTCCCCGAGTCTAACCAGAGCAAATAATAACTGGAGGAATAAATTGCATACACAAAAGAAAGGTTCAATATCGCTGTCAACGGCAGTGGCAATGCACACTTCCGGGAATCTATTTAATGTAGAAACAACAGGCGAGAACCAAACAAAATGAATATAAGAAAATACTTGAACAATTTATAAGACTGACCAATGATTAGGGAAACATACCAAATATGAGAATTCGCCATTACAACTCATGGAGGGAAACTAAGATTAAATGAATAAATACTTTAAATTTATCAGAGGTCTGAAAATATGGATCAGCAAAATCAAGGTGATACCAATGTAGCAACGCAACGGCCAGTAAAAATATCTTGTAAAAAGAATAAAAGAAAATGGAAACCAAAGAGAAATTCTGTACCATACAAACAACAGCAATGATGGGATCAACAAGCATTTTCAAGACGAATTAAATACAGCCAGACGTTGGGTGGTTTATTGAGGAAAAAGACAATAGTGTTCATGTTTATATATCGAATACTTTCTTAGTTTATGTTATTAACTATATTAACACATTGGACAACATTCAGTCATGAACAGCTGGTTGTGGGTCGAGTTACGAATCTAAAGCGAGACAAAGTCACCTCTCGCACGTTTTGAATATTTCCTCTTTCCGATAACCATCATGACTTGCAACTCCATCGATGAACTGCGTACAACATAAAAAATATACACTGTGCAACCGCATATAAACTAATATAAATACAAAAAAACACACACGTCATATAGATTGAGAAGAACTCAAAAGAGCTCTGATTATTTAAGTAAATGAACAAGTTCATGATAGGCCGACGAATTACTCCGGGAATGACACCTGTTAAAGCACTGAGTGATAACTGAACATGTATAATGTCGAAAGTCTCAGTCAGTAGTAAGTAACAATAATAAGCAAACACTAGATCGTTATATGTAACAATTAAGATACTCACTGCAACCATTAATAAGGATGCGAGAAAAGTCCAATATCATTGCACAGCCTGCTTAATAAAATGAGAAAGGCTGATAGAATTATCAACTAAAATCATACTAAGTATTAGAATGTCTATTAATAAATAATCTATGATGGCATCCCGTGTATGCCATGATACGAATGAGTACTGTTTGTAAAGTTAACATAATACTATTCGGGTAAGTAGTACATAAATTTTGAATGGTTACTAAATACAAAAATCTCATGTAGAAGATGCAAGTTCAAAATCGTATTAAAAAAAACATTGTTAAAAAAACACCGGCAAGCCCGTTAGTCTACATTCATTAAATGTAAGAGTTCCAACGCAAATACACACGTATTTGCTAGATTTAAAAATGTAAAACCTGTAAGACGTATGATCATTTTTTCTTGAAAACACGTTTTATTTAAAACTAATTGAATTGTCTTAGCAATTTTACAAAATATTAGGGAGGGCCTGTCTTTGGGCTGGACGACCCGGGTTCGATCCCACTCACGGCATGCGAATTGTTGGGTCTGAAAACTAAATGGGTACCTGACTAAAACTCAGGGAAGGTTCAAGGCAGCAGAAGGAGAGGGATGGGCTCCGCCTTCCATATGCTGTGCCCTAGAGACGGTGATTCTTAACAAATCACCGCCGCTACGGCCATGGGCAGTGCGCGATGTCGGCAACGACACTCGTGCGCGTCCAGGCTATTACATTTTACTTTAAAAAAGTGTTATTAATCAATACGACCTTTTTTTATATGAGACGAGGTTAATAAATTGAACGATTATCATATAATCAATGTATTTTCCAAGGTTATGGGGCAATAAGTAACATAATATATAATGTTTTAAATGTTAATTCCAGTTAGAAATTATTTCTGATATGTTAAGTGCTTGTAAGTATTATCGAACTTGTAAATGTCACGAGAGTGTAAACCGACTCTAATTTTAATATTTCCTTCATAATTTAAAGGAAAATATATTAGTTTGTTACCTTTGGAATTGAAAGGGACTTCGGAAGCATTTAATTCAAATAGAAAGTTATTTATGGCTTTGGAATTTTAAGCAAACATTTACGTATTGAAACTATTTAAAGTTTCGAAGATATTTACACACAATAAATATATAAGTAAACAATGAATAAAACATACTTTAACAACCTTAATTTTCATTTTAGAATACTTTGCCTTCATTACTAATGTAATGGCCAAACTATATAGTCACACTTAGATGTATTTTTTAACATCCTCTTTTAAATACGAATAGGTGAAATAAAACAGATCGAAAACAAAAGAAAAACAGTAACAAAAAAGGGAAATGTAAAATATTCCCGGGTAACACCGGCTAAGGTAAACATAGTCTATTAGATCATGAAAAATGAATTTGTTTATATCTACATTATCTACCGAAGTAAATATTAACACGATTTTTTTCAGGTTGAAGACACAGTTTAGTGGACGTAGAATAAAAATACTTCTATAAAAAATATATATTGAATATGATTAAATATATAGCTGTTTCTGTTTGCCAAATACCTGAGCCGAAAATGAATATACGTACTGTAGTAATCCATCGAAAATCACACTATGTTCGATATTCTTTTAATTGGTATAGTCAATCCCATAGTCCGCAACCTTTATAATTGGGCCAATCGCCATATTTAAATTTTGAATAACGTAGCTTGATCATAGTTACATTTCCTTGCATGGATACGTCCCAAAACAGGGGTCAAGTACCCACATAAAAAAGTATTTGACTAATTACAATATACTAAGTCATCTGATACGTTCCGGAATGTAATTCTCGGAAACTTAATAGTAAATAGGAACGTATAATCTAATTATATAAAATTTATGTAATTTAATATACATATATATATATATATATATATATATATATATATATATATATATATAACGAAACCACATTCATACAAATCTTTTAAACCTTTTAAAAAAATTAGAACCTCAAGCATAACATTTTACCAATATGAATAAAGTCGACGTTAAATAACCCAAAATGGTTGATATGCCGTAACACAAATCTAAACCAAAACACACTTACCTAATAAAAATAGAAGTAATAAATGATGTAGACGATGGTTTTAAAAATTGAGAAATAGAAAGTTCGCCTTTGTAAGTGAAAATGATTAGTACATTCCGCTTTATGTTTTTCAGCGCTTTCTCAGTATTTTTTCTCCATAAACCTTGCAGTAACAATCGAATAATAGGTTATTATTCTTTTCCAGAAAAAAAACATACAACTATTTATCAGAATCGTCAACAAATTCGAAAAATAGTTATTTCAAAAACTGAATCATCATAAATTGTCTGAAGGCAATCGTGTATCGTAAATTGATATCTCCACGGTCATTCGTTCAGTAATACTTCTCTATAAGCCTCGTAAACAAGTTCAGTCGCTTTTGCTTTAAAGCCATATACGTTCGACTAATACAACCTTTATAATTTAACAACTGCTCGGATACTGAAAGATAAAAGTCTTGTTTAAGGGATAATATTTTGTAAAACACAATGTGGAGTTCAATTTGTCTAAACACACATACCTATTACATATAATGCATACACACATACATATTACATATAATACATACACATATATATATATATATATATACATATATATATATATATATATATATATATATATATATATATGTATATAGTATGTGTGTGTTAGTGTGTGATTAACAAGTACATGTGTACGGGGTACAACTAATACAAATCACAAAACAATTAGGATGACCTGAAATGTTAAGCTACAGCTCAAAGTGAATAATCTCACTGAAATGTGAGCAATGTTACTGACAACAATAACAGTAGTTCGGAGAGTACAACAATCAACAGTTTGTCTTTACAACCACCACGTGGAACATAATATTGCACAATAGAAAAAATAATGTAAATAATGCCTTGAAAATGTAATATTTTAAATAATTAACTAAGTGTTATCTTGAAATATATCATTAAAATAAAGTAAACTGATTACCCTCTATTCCATTGCGGCTATAGATGTCAAAGCAACCTCTGCAGATTCTGCTCCGGCTGCTATTTCGCCAACATATTAATGTGTAGTTTTTTGCAAATATGCGTCGTTTATTTCTCTTTACATATTGTATCAATATTTCCAGCTCGACATTTTCTCTTAACAGAAATTTGGAGGAATTCTCGCTGTCACGATCAGATCTTTTATATTTTTCCCGTAATATAAGTTGCTTCCCTCCAAATAAAATTACGCTAAAAGACGAAATATGCTGTTTTGGTACTCATATAGAAAACGACCAGTGTTTCCGTGACTTCGCGTCGTCAAGGTTCGGGCATGTTACGTATGTCCCGAGAGCTGCTGATGCGAATACTGCGAGATGATAAAGTCAAGAAAAGTTGCTAATAAAACTCAGACGATGAAAATAAAAGTAAAATACATATATAAAACTACACAAAGAACCACAGATAGCTAAAACAACGCTTATAGTTTATTTTTTGGTTAAATGAACTATTGTTAGACAAATGCTTTGTAAATGAAAACAAGTTGTGCAACGAAATAGTTTCAAACAATGATTTTATTTTTATATAAAAAAATACGAAACAACTGTTTTTAAGCAAATTTCTTTGTTGATTTCCTTTCATTTTTTTTTTACATTTGTTAGGTTATTGTTAGGGTTTACGGTTAGCACAAACAAAACAACTGTTTTTAAACACATTTGTTATGATTTTGTTCAACTAGTTTCCAGTGTGATTTTAACATTTTCAGGGTTAGTTTTTAGAGTAAAGGTTTAGGCTTGAGGCTAGGGTTAGTTTATTTTTCATTCGAAAGTCTCCAATAAAAATCCTGTATGGAAAAAAAAACTGTCGGGTCATCTGTTTATAGCTTGTATTTAAATTCGATTAAATTAGACGTTTGTTTGACTAAATTTAGTTAGTTTTATTTAGCTATAACACATGAACATACCTATTGTTTTTCGACTCTTCAATCCAGTTTTTCGCAGTTTGTCGATTCACTAATTAGTTAATATTCTACTATTTTTAACAGTTCAGAACTCTTAAGAAAATGGAATTTATGAAAAACGCACAATAAATAATCTACCGACGCATTTAGTTTTAATTGTGAGTTTTTTTTTCTATTTTATTTCAGAATTATATTTTGACTAGCAGGGCTACCCGGCGTTGCTCGGGGTCATAAAAACACAAAATAGAAAGATCGCGTGTGTAACATCTTTTTATTCAAACTTCTATCAATATCTCTATATCTCATATAATTATATATATATATATATATATATATATATTGTGTGTATTTAGGCAGCATTTTTTCATTAAGGCATGTGTTATTAAAGACGACAGAAATGTTCTGTTTAGTGATTCCTTTTTTTATTTTTTCCATTCGTCGAATGATCTTTTTGACGTGTAGATGGAATGAATTGATGAAGGATCCATGTGCTTGACTAACGTTTTCGATTCTCTCCAGAATCATCTTCAGGTCTTTTATGGCAAAAATGAATAAAAAGCGAGTGAAAGAATGGAATATATATATATATATATATATATATATATATATATATATATATATATATATATATATTCCATTCTTTCACTCGCTTTTTATTCATTCAGTTCGATAGATGATTTGGTGCCGTCGGGTTGAGGTATAAGTATGTTTCGTCCTAGGAGGTAAATTCCCACAGGCGTAACATTCTTTCTGAAAAAAGGGAAGTCTTTTTGCAAATCGCATGATGCGCTAATACCGTGGAATATCGACAGAGATTCTCAGACATTTTTTTTTGTAGGCGAGAGGGCATGTCACACTACTACGCTGATGTTAAGAGAAACACGCACGTGTTATTGTCTGACCTGATGAAAATTAAGTAAATAAATATGTACAAGATCACAATACACATATCAGGGAATACTCATTCGTAGTTCTTTATTTGAAAATGTTCCTTTCTCTCACTTTATCTCTCTTCTCAAATATGTTTCACCATGGGCGGTGTCGTTCATGGCAGGCAACAGTTCAAATGGATGACTGACGCTAGAGCGATTTGAAAAGATAAGAGCAACTTGAGAACCAGCAAGGAAGTAATAAAAAGCAAATAAACAAATAAACTGAGCAATAAAATAAAGCAAGATAAAATAAATATGAAACAAACAGAAAAATATGAGTATATAATTGAAGAAATGAAAATTAAATTAAATGAAACAGAAATATAATCGAAATCAGTTACATGGAGAAATATTAATAAATAGCGTAATTACATAAATAAAAATAATGATATAAATAGAGAAATAAAGAAAACGATATCAAACGAATACATAGATATATTAAAATCTCTATTAACAAATATATCAGTAACATATTAGCAACATAAATTATATTAATATAAATACGTTTGGAAAGTATCCCCCCCCCAAATTGTTTTTATTACTTAAACTACTACTGCGTGTCCTATTTTTGTTAATAACTATGTAATATAACTTAAAATAATTTTAACTTCCGTAAACACCGATTCTGAGAAAAGTAGCCATACTTTTGTCGGTAAGAAATGGTTAATTTGCTAAGAACCAATAATTAGGGAACTTAAATGCATGTTTTTCTCCCAACCTATCGGCTGATGTAACCGCTTACTTCTATCAGGTACGTCTTGCCCAACTCGGGAATGGGTACGTAATTTCGCAAGGGCCGTGGCGCAACGGATAATAGTGGTATATGAGTATGCGTTCTAAGTGAACGTTTTCAGGTTGTTGAAGTTTTAAATCCCGATAAGAATGATATTAATAATACAATTACGAAGTACTTTACAATTTCACCAGGCCATGGCTGACGGAACGAGACCACGCAACCTTCGTGGACAAAAATGTTCCGTTCAAAATTTCATACAGATTCCCGAGTTCCACAAGACGCACCTGAAGAAGGTCGCACGTTAAATAAGCCGGAACATTTTGAGCATAACACTCAAGATGAGAACAGTCGTCCGAGTAATTCAACATTTAAAGATATGAACAACAATAAACAGTAAGAGCTGAAAGAAGCTTAAAAAACAGCTCGGGAAATAGCTCATTGAAATAAAAATAAAACCAAGAAAACCATCCCCAAATGTTATGAAAAAATGATTAATAAATAGGAATTCGTGCAGTATAGTTAACATAGTATAAATCGAAGACAAAACTGCCGAAATAACGGTTATCAAACACAAGAAAATGTATTTATACCTATCTGCATAGTTTAAGAGTTCTGTAACTGTTTTGTAGTATTTTATTTCAATATAATAATTCGTCGGTATCCGTTCTTCAGTTACTCTAAAAACCAAATATGACCGACCCATGTACTAGTGTTTCCTTCATGATAAATTACTTAACTCACAACTTAAATTAAGTCAGTCTGACATCCCCAAAACGATGTTTATTTACTATATTAAAAAAGTCTGGTATTAGGTGGTATATCCACATAAAATCGATCACCATTTTTTATTTACCCGTGTTTTTAAAAGTAAATATGACGATAACAAATTCAGCGATAATCTGTCTTAAAATGAGTTTCCATATTTTAAAATAATAAGTGTCGGAAAAAGTGAATGGTCTTGCGTTTGGTAAACGTTACTTTTTAAAAAAAATTTGTAGCTTTCTGCTCTCTAAACAATTCCACGGGCGCTTCAATAATTTTGTTTCCAACAGTTCAGCCAAACAAGGCTAGATGCCACTGTAGACGTAAGAGGCTATTGAGAAATAGGGTGAACGTGTTGGGGGTCATCCTACATTTGGAGCTGTACAGCGTCATGCTTGTTTAACATTTCTGAATGTCGATGTCGTCGGTGAAACAAGGAATAGGGAGAGAGTTGTAAAGACCGGCAGCACGATGGTAGAATCGATGTCTAAAGGCCGGCAGTGCATGGAAATAAACTATTTGAGTGAAAGGCTATCCGGCAACTGCGGACCTCAACAGTGAGTGGATGGAATTTAGCCGATTGTCGGGTTCGTCGAGAGTATTTACGAAGAGATGACACCAGAGCCGCATCTCTATCGGGGAACATTCCATTGAAGTGCTTGTCAAACACATACGACTGCAAGTATTCTAGCACAGTAAAGGGCACCCACATTCTTTGCAGCAAGCTTGACAATGTATTTTTTCTCAGTCATGCTATCTATGAATGTTAGGTAGAAGATGTTGAACGTTGAACTATCCTTGGGTGCTATTTGACATGGAAATCGGGTGAATAATTTCTTGTAGTTGTTGACGGAAAGGAGCTCGGTGTTTGCAGCATCACATATTACCATCCATGTATTACCCCTATTCAACTACAGACTGGGGGTACCTTTCTAAGGATTTCGCCATTGCCTCGGATATGGGTGCGCCCGTTTTACCCCACATGACTAGAGTAGAACGTACTGTCGTCAGCAAATATACCAATCTCAGACACAATGTCACCAGGGAGGTCGTTTATGAAATTCAGGAAAAATAAAAGATCCAAGGATCGATCCCTGGGGTACATCAGCGTTTATGTTATTTTATTGAATAAACGGTCACTTACGACAACCTGAATCATTTTGGTTATGGAGGATCTAATTATATTAAATATTCGTCCAGTTATAACATGAATTAATTTTTATGAGAATCTCTTCATGCCAGACCTTGTCAAAGGTGTTTGATACATTAAGTGCTACTGCTCTAGTTAAACCTGCCTTCTCCAGAGTATTGTATATGCGTTCAGAGATGACCCTTCAGATATTCCCAGTAGGCCGTGCTTGTCTAAATCCATACCGATTGTAAGAAAGAAGTTTAGTATTAACAGGGTAACGGACTATCGATAGATGCATTAAGGATCCACATATTTTTACGATGAGCGGGAGTCAACTAGTGTGCCGATAATTCGCGTGAATATGTTTAATAACATTTATTTGTTGTAAATTTTATTTTTCACCGATGTTGTGTTTTTTTTATTTGATTCACGCTAAACAAGTTATATCACACCTAAGACGTAATAGCTACTGAAATTAAGAACCAAATTTACAAGGTGCGATCTATGTGGGGATTTGTGCAGCAAAATATTTGTTCACATTGCATTAACATTTAGAGTTGGGAAAAGGGGATATGAAGCGAATTAAAAAAAAAGCAATGCGAGCAAGAAGCTATTATGGTAGAGAGAGGAGCGATGTTGTTGCTAGTCTGGGTTTTCGCAGACATTACGTGTATGAGTCAAAGTTTAGAAGGTGGAACATTCCTCATATGAGCAAGTGTATAGTCGTGCCGAGAGGGTCTTATTTGTGCTGCGAATACTGTGTTATTTTGAATATTTGGCCACGGTTTACTTGCAGGGTGAATTATCGTCATGCCATGTGGTTCTGACACACCCTTGTACAGAGAAACTCAAGACGCTCGAGGATAGTGTCTAGTAGGTTATTAATTTATTCTTAAGTCAAACCTTACTTTATCTTTCTCACATTAAGTGTTCTTAGATATACTTGAAAATGTATGTTATTTACTATATATTTGAACATGGTTTTATCCTATCTGTCAACAGATTTTAAAACCATCGTACGAATAAGTATGCCGCTAAATCAAAACCATAGCTCTTGACTTTTGATAAGTGGAAATTCGTCGTCACTCACGCGTTAAAATTAGCTGGCTGTGTTGTCTAAAGTTTGGGAATAGAAGAGCATAAGTCGCAGAACGACTATCTTGCACTTCATATAACTCAGATATTAAAGTTACTTGTAAATGGATTAAAAGAAATGTCAAAAGGTTTTCATCAAACGTAAATGAATTCCTTCAATAAAAACACGTTGAGATGGTGGCAATGTTGTTTAGTTGTCTGTAAATCGCACAAAGTGTCTCACCACAGCGTTCATGTCGAACGCATTCGTCCACAGACCTCGTGCCTTCTGTCAGCGAACAGCCACCCTTCGCTTACTAAATGGTGCTAGAATGAATATATTATTACTACTAGACTTTTTTTTAAATAGAGCAACCGGTGTAATACGGATATACACAACAGCCATTACTCTCTATGCGTTGTATACAATACACGATATTAGTTCTTGTATGCACATAGGAAAAGGCAATGTATATTTTACTTCTTTTTCAACTAACTTCTGATCGAGGAGAATTTATTAAAAGCTGCACATATTCGTAATGCGATCTTCTGGATGTTGACCACTATCTGACTGAACTGTGTATGTCCGCCGATTCGGCATCATATAGAATTAACATTCTATTATTTTCAATGTTTATTGATGATGCTCTAGGGTTGGATACCAGGCTGCAGAATCAAAGATCACTTTACAACTGGGTTCTAATCCTTAAACCACCAATAAGTATGATTCCCTACACTGAAGATTACGTAAGCATGAAACACATGTGTGTTGGTAAACATAATAACTACTAAACAAATATTGGTAATCTATTTAAGAGACGGGATTGAAAGAGTTAAAAGCTCTGGTCAATGCCAAGTGTAAAAAATACAATAAGTAAAAACAATGGCAATACACATTAGGTATTTCATACGAATTTATCAATTTTTCAAGCTGTTTCTTTCATACCTTGAATTGCATATAACTGTCCAATTCGTGATCTAGCAGAGGGGAACTTCCGGTTTAACTTCTATACTCGGAGTAG